>ML675629.1:29939824-30042044 GCA_007922155.1 Mesoclemmys tuberculata | reverse complement strand
CTTCTTGCCCCCAAATAAATACTTTAAAAAATGTTCTGCTAAAATCACGTTTTAAAAGGTTGCAAGGAGATTACTAGGTATTGTTGTATAGTAAACTGAATAACTCAGTTTCTTAAAAAAACAGCTCTGCCCGATTTAATATAGTGTGCCCTATATTGCGTGTTTGTAACTATTATAGGACTCAAGTGTTTCTGCTCATTACAGAATTAAGAAGTTTGGATCTGAGGTTTTAGTTTAAATCCATCTCTATTTTAAAGGTAGAATTCTGTAAAAGGAGGAAAGATGGTCTTTTGCTAAAGCACAGGACCATGAGGCAAGCTGTCTAGGTTCTTATTCCTGACTCCTCCAGGGACACACTGTGTAGCCTTCAGTAAATCATGTAACCTTTCTATGCTGTGCTGTAAACTAGACACTATAGTGACTGAAGGGGTTCTTCTCAGAGGTGGTAGCTAGGTCAGTAGAAGAATTCTTCCATTGTATAGGTTGGCTTAATTGCATCTCACGGGGCGTGGACATTTTTCACAGCTTTACAGATGTAGTTAAGCTGATTTGATTTAGTGTAGACTAGCCCCTAGTGTTTGAGAAAGGATAGCAGAGGAGGGAGGAATTGGAAGTGGCAAGGTTAGGGAACTAGAAACGCAGTGTTGCCACGTGCTGACACTTTTGGGAGGGGTAAGAAGAGGCTGTATGACAGTAGCAGAGGTGACATCAGATGGGGGGAGTGGGAAGTGAAGAAATGATAAATATTGGCAAGTATTTTAGATGGAGCAGGAATTCCAGTGAACCAGAAGAGAGCAGAGAAGGAAGGAGGCAGGAACAGAGAAATAAGTACAATCAGATTGGTTATAGGAGAACCAGTGGGACAAGGGTAGTGGTGGCAGGGAGAGGTTTAAGAGAGGGATAACAACAAGCAGAAATTGCTAGAGGTAAGAAGAAGAGTCAGAGGAGTATGCTTAAGTGATAATAGATTTAAGAGGCTTAGGAGGTGGGGAAGAGAAGTGGAAGAAGAACTGTAAAGAAAAGATGGGGGGGAAGGAATGGGAGATGATGGTTCTAGGAACAGCTGAAGAGTATGGTGAGCATTGTAGGAGAGGCTGTGTGGAAGTGATGTGAGGAAGGCAAATAATCAGTTATGGTAGACTGATGCCACAATGTACACACATGTAGGTAGATTCTCATTTGTGTAAAGATTTTTACACTCAGCATTCAGATTAGAATATCTGCCAAATTCTGTGATGTGTGCTTAAATTATGCCTGATATTTGTTTCCTGATCTCTGAAGCATTTTAACTTAATTTGATAATTAAAGCAAATATTGGAAATTCTATTCAGTAAAAAGCGAAGAATATTTGTATTTAAATTGTACCCTCAGGGTTTTCCTCCGCTCATCTTTGATAAATGAACCAAATTTTGGTTAATTTATTCATTGTCACTAAAGATTACATTTTCTCCACATGAAGACCAAAATAAAGAAATTAAAATTTTAGATGCCTATTTTAAAGCTTGATTCTGTGCCCATGTACATTAGTTTGACTGATGTAACTCATTTGAAGTCAGTGGTGTTACACCAATGTATGTCAGATCAGAATTCTGTCCTTTTTTCCCCCCAAAACTGCCATAAACATTTATAATCCTATTTATAATGCATTAACCGGAGTCCCTTTAATTTGGTGGTGGTTGAACATGAAATGATATAATTACAATAACACCATAATCTGATCTTTATTTGGGAAACATACAAGAAATCTTTGTAACTTTTTGCAGTAGTGGAATGAAACAAGCCATTCGTCCACTGAATAGGGTAAGCTCTGTTCTCAATTACACTGGTGTAAACGAAGTAATTCCGTTGAAATCAGTGAATTTACTTCAAGATTACACTGGTGTAACGGAGAACAGAAATTAGTCCCATGTTATGAAGGTCTCAACATGACAAAAGCTTAGAAAGAAGTCACCATATTTAACATTAATTTGAACGCTGCTCTTGGCCTGATTCAGTTATGATCTGCCTACCCTGGGAAAGTGGAAGAATGGTGGCTGTGGCCTCTGAATTTTGAGGCCAGCTAGAGAGGGACCTGTCTAGCCCTCAACAAGGGTGCTTTAATTTATGGATGGCTGTTCCAGCAGCTGGAGATAGCCATAGCACATTGGTGTTCTGGCCGCATCCTTACACTGGAAGCGGTCACGTGCTATATAGACACTATGCCAACTATCACCCACCAAATTCCTCCTCTGAAAGGGGAATTTCCAGGTAGCTAGTTAAGTTGGCTTTCTGACTGCTTTGTATCACATGGGCTGTATATAGGCGCAGGGTTCTGCCCATGCCAAACTCATAAGAAGACTAGGACGTTAATTACTAATTATAATTGTCATTTCATTTGTTTAGGTCAGAATAATTTACAGGATCTCTAAGAAAAGTTCAGTCAATTATGGAAGAGGATACCAAACCCCTCCTGATCCCTGTGGGAGGTGAAGAAAGTGATTATGGAATCATGAACATTCAGTTTAATCCAGACGACCTAAAATGCAAAAGGTGAGGGGACAGTAACCTTATATAGTAATTATAGTGACTTTTGTTATCCTATCTTTACCTTTAAAAGAATTCAGTAAGATAGAAACCAAACCTTTGTGGTCTGGTTATTTTAATAACCAAAATTCCTACTTCTCATTTGGTGTTATTTTTAAACATCTCCTGAGTTAAGTAATAAATATTTATCCTTTACTAGTCTATTTTTTAGGAAGAGATCTCTCTGTTTTGTGATATTGCTAAAAACGTGACAATTCAGGGATGGTACTGCAGAATTCCTGTCCTTTTATATGAGAACTTGTTAGAAACTATGTATTGGTAGCTTTCCAAATCTTAAACAAAGTACATATTGGTCCCTATGTCCATTAAGATTATTAACCTATATTCCAAAATTTAAAACCCCAGACTTAAATGGTGAGTATGTAAAAAATTACATTACTTGAGTGTGCACAGGTATATAAATAAATGCTGTGTGTATATGAATTTATGGGTGTGTTTGAATTGAAAAATACAGGAGTATGCATATAGGAAGGGAAACCCACTGTGACACACTACTTGGAGGGGAACCAAAAATTGTTACGCCCTAGAAATAGGCAATCCTGCAGCATTCTTTTGGAAGTGATGGCAGCATGTCTGCTATACTTAGTACAATTATAGGTGGGGCTTGTAGCACAGCCTATTATTAAGGCTGGCTGACACTTCCCCTCATAAGACTGTTTTCAATTGTTTACAACTTTGCCAAACCAACAATTCAGGCTGAAATTTTCAGATTGCCTCAGGATGATTTTTTTGAAACTTAAAAAGGAGTTAACTTTTGAGTTGAAGGAAGTATGGGATGAAGGGAAACATGTTAACAAAGAGCTGACATGCAAAAAGAACTGGGACTAGCTGGGCAAATGGACTGGGACTAGGGCCCGGTCTACACTTACCTTGGCAATTCGGCAGCAGTCAACAGGAGGATACGCAAGTGACGTAAATCACTTGTGTATCTCCCATCGACTTTGCAGCGTCTCCTCCGCGTGGTATCCATACTGCACTGCGTCGAAGGGAACAGCGCTCCTCCGCTTACCGGGGTGGTTTTCCTGCGTCGCTTCCTGGATCAACTGAGCGCGTCTATACAGACCGCTCAGTCGATCCAGAGCAATCGATGTGACAGCGGCGAATTTGCCGCTGTCAGTGTAGACCCAGCCTAGGAGCTGTGGGGACAATTGTCATGACTGGAGCTTGGTCAGTCAGTCCCCATGGTCGGAGCAGTAGCAGCCAGAGGCCAGGAAGAGCACCAAAGGTTGGAGCCAAAGTTAAGAACCAAGAGCCAGAGTCAGGGGTTCAAGAGCAATCTGAAAAACGTCACAATGGCTGGCAGGGGAGTCCACATCATTACACAGACACTTCCTGGAATTCTTCCTGGGCTTAAATAAGGCACACAGACCAATCAGGGGCCATGAGTGAAGTCTTCCAAGGTGGTGGTTCTTGGAGTGTTTATCTTCACAGGGTCTATGTGATGATGCATATTGCCCAATCATGGCTTTCAAGTAATGGTCTGGAGGCACTGGCAATCCTGCAGACCCAGGTTCTAGACCTCATAGAACCTCACAACAATGAAACTGAGTTTAGACAAGAAGCCCAGGAAGAGAGATTGGGACTAGTAGTCTGTGGGGATGAGAAACATGGATGATCCAGGGTATGTAAAGGACAGTCGGGCAAAGATAGGTAAGTAGGTGGTAAGGAGAGAGAGACAAATGAGATGGAAGCCACGGGCAGGGAGAACTGGGACTGGCTGGTCAAGGAGACTGGGACTGGTAGTGCATGGGTGGGATTTGAATTAGGACAGGGAACCCAGCAGGGTAAGACTAGTCTTTGCTGGTCAAAAGAACTGACTGGGATGTGATCATGTAATTAAAGACTATCATAATCCGTACACACAAGTGGGGCTGAATTAAGGATGCACAGACAATGTTAATTTCTTAATTTTAGGAGTGCTTGACTTTGCAATGTTAGTAAGTTCCAGAGGGGTAGCCATGTCAGTCTGTATGCGGAAAAAACAACGAGTCTGGTAGCACTTCAAAGACTAACAAATTCAATTTCTGCAGGCATAAGCTTTCATGGGCTACAACCCACGAAAGCTTATGCTTGCAGAAATTAAATTTGTTAGTCTTTGAAGCGCTATAGGACTCGTTGTTTTTAATGTTAATAATGAACTTTTAGTGTAGTTTTGTGTGTGTAGTTTCTCAGGTCCTTAAAAAAAGCAAACTAACGAACAAAATTGCATTCTGTGGCATTGTATTGGCACTCACATAGTCAGCACAGGGTCAGAAGCCTTAGATCCACCACACTGACATCTGTCAATTGGGCTAACAGAGTAACAAGAGCATTAATAGGCTGTCATCCTGTATATGGATCAGCATTGGGGATGGAACACTGCTAGTTTTACAGATAATTTGCTGACAGCAGAGGGATGGCAAGACTCTGGAATCTTAGGTTCCATTCCAGACTCCAGAGGGGAGTAAGTTCTAGTGGGCTCAGACTCTTCTGCCCGTTTCCCCAACCTTGACCTCTTTTGCCTATTCTCCTCCAGCTTGTCCTTGTCTCAGTCCTATTACTTCCTCAACTCAGGCTCCTTATTCCAGTCTCCTTCTCCTAACTTAGAAAGTCCTAGTCTTTATTCCTCAGGTTTTCTTGTCCAGCAAGTCCTAGTCTCCCCCTCCAGACATCAAGTCCCAGTCCCCTCCACCCCACACACCCCTAGTCTTTATCTCCCCCCCCATCAGTTGCCTTGCCCAGCCATTTCTAGTTCCCTTCCAACCTCCCCATTTCCTTTACCTAATCTCTTTGCCCAGCCAGTCCTAGTTCTCTCCTCCCAACTCATCATTTAAGTTGTCTCTCCCTGCTGCCCCCCATTCCCAATCCCTACTGATTCCCAGTGCCAATCTCCCTTCCCAGGCTCCTCATTCAAGCTCGGTGGCTTCTGCCTCAGGCTTCTTGTCCAGCCTGTTTCAGTTCTATACCCACAACCTGGCTCAGCAGCAGGTATTTCTCACTGCCTCCTTTCTTTGCCCACCAAGTCTTAGTCACCCCCGTTCCTCATTTTATTTAAGTTCCCACTTCCCTCCTCCCCCCTTGCCACCAGTCCATCCATTTCCCGTTCCAAGATTCCTTTCCCAAAAAATTCCATTCTCCACAATCACTCCAACTCCCATTTCAAGTTTCCCTGTCAGCCTCCAGGGTCTCTCTCAATTACTCCCCCAGTTTGGTATTTCGCCTTCTTTAGTCCTGTCTTGCTGCCTGGGCCCAGTGCAGTGGAAGGTGTTCATTGAGGACACAGGAGAGAGAGAGACTCCCTGCTCTCAGGTCCAGAGCCAGGCCCACAGCAGCCTGGAGCTATGATGGCAGAGGAAGTCTTGCAGATCCCCAGATAGGAGCATGCTCAGTGCAGATGGAATCATCAGGAAATTTAGCTGCAAAGCTCTAACAAGTCTGAGAATCTGCAAGCCTCACCTTATCAAAGGTTTATAAACAGACAAATTTGAGTGGATTTTCACAAGGACAGCAAAAGGCTCATCCCTGACAAAGGCTTGGACCTTGCTGCCAAATTTTGAGTTCCTGCTTCAATGCATGGGACACTAGAGTTTCCAGGAAAAGGTTGTCAGAATTTATATTATGGGCAAAACAGCATATTTTTCTTTAACCTCACTCTTGCAGATGAAGACTATTTTGGCTGAAGTTTTCCAAAAGAGTTCAGCTTCAGGCAAAAACAACAAAAGTCCTGTAGCACCTTCTGCGGGCGTAAGTTTTCGTGGGCTGCAACCCACTACATCAGATGCATGAAGTGGAAATCACAGATGGGGGGGAGATCGATCGATCGATCGCTCTCTCTCTCTCGCTCTCGCTCTATATATATATATATATATATATATATATATATATATATATACACACACACACACACATCCAAGGGTAAGAAACCACAATGGGGAGGGCAAGTGCTAACAAAGTCAATTTAGAGTAAATGAGGCCTATTCTCACCTTCTGATCAATGGTTGTCAATGTGTGAACAGTGACAATTTCTTCTTGTAATGAGAACCATCTAGTGACACCATCACAGGTCCTAATCACATCAGGCATGCCATTAGGAGCTCATTCACCTGCACATCTACTAATATAATATATGCCATCATGTGCCAGCAATGCCCCTCTGCCATGTACATTGGCCAAACCAGACTGTCACTACACAGAATAAATGGATACAAATCAGACAAAAAATGGTAATATCCATAAACCAGTAGGAGAGTACTTCGGTCTCCCAGGACACTCTGTAGCTGACTTGAACGTTGCCATACTTCTACAAAAAAAACTTCAAACACAGACTTCAGGGAGAAACTGCAGAGCTGGAACTCTCATGCAAACTTGCCACAATCAGACAGTCTGAACAGGGACTTGGAATGGTTCTCGATACAAGTAGTAATTGTCACTGTTCACAAATTCTCACCTTCTGATCAATGGTTGTGAATAGGCCTCATCTACTCTAAATTGACTGTTAGCATTTGTCCTCCCCATTGTTGTTTCTTACCCTTGGATGTATATGTACATACACATGCACACGCACCTCCTACCTGTGATTTCCACTTCATGCATCTGACAAAATGGGTTGCAGCCCACAAAAGCTTATGCCTACATAAATTTGTTAGTCTTTAGGGTGCTACAAGACTCATTGTTTTTGCTGTATATAGACTAACATGGCTACCCCTCTGGAACTTTTCAGCTTGAGGCAGACATTCAACATGGAAACAGTTAAAGCTCAAACCATTAAAGTTTGGTAACATTATAATCAACTGATAAAGTCTTTTAAGGGTAGGTATTGAGAAACCTTAATGTGAGGTGGTGCTACCTGCCCTGCCTATAACCTACAGTCTTAAAATGCAAAATTATCCTGCAATTGGAAACAATAGAGAGTAATATAATGTGCCAAGTACCACTGCGTCCCTTTAATAAATAAATTTTACAGAGTAAAAATAAATTTAGTGAGTGGGGAAAAAAAAAATCTGTCTCACCGTTAGCGGAGCCCTCAACTACTTTTCAAATGGACAGAGCAGCATTACTGATTGATCTGTTTGGCTCTGCTACTTTGTCTTTTCACCAAGTAGCGTATCTCTGGGGTGCAGTTTGCATGAACGAGCTGTAGATGGCAACATCATCTCCAAAAAAGCCTCACTTTTCTGGCAGAGAAGCAAGATCTGAAAAGAGCCCCTGTCATGGACACTAGTGCAGGCATGCATCCCTGTGGACTGATTTCCTGCCATCTACTTCCAGTGAGCCTCCAGTGCCTGAAAGGCTTCAAGCTTGCATGGAAGCCCAGGGCAGAGAGCTACTAAGTGTAAGACATGGGTCTCAGCTTGCCTTCCCTGGGCGATAGATGGAGGGTGTCTGACTGAGAAAGCTTGCAGAAACGGGTGTGGGGCCGTGCATGTAGGTTAAAGGTAACAGTACACTGGGTTGAGGAAAGTGGAAGTGCAGGATGAATTTTTGCCATGGACTTAATACAGAGAAGCATCTGGAGCCCTTGTGGCCCAGCTAGCACAGATCAGGTTGCCACATAGTACAGCCATAGGGAGCTGCAAGTGGCAGGGGAAGGACTTCTCCTATGCTAACAATGGTGGATGAGAGATTGGTGGTGCATGTGCAACAAGTGTAGCTTATACTTCCTGGGTAGGGGAGGTACTGTGATTTGGCAGGTGCTTGTTTATGATTCAGTTCATCTATTGCACTCTGGAGGTGCAGACTCCTGTGATTTTTGTAAATATGGGACACTGCTGTGTGATTTGTGATAGTGAGGGATTGTGTTTATGCTTTTCCTTGGCATTTTGTAATCCTTAAAGAGAAACTAAAGCACGAGCTCTGTGCTTAAGCTTGCTTGTTTTTGTTGTTGAGGTATCTTGAGTTGCTTGTAGGCTTTCCTTCTTATTGTCTGGACAGGCTCGTCCTTTTCTTACTGATGCTTGGCCTTTCATGGCAGCACTGTTTTTTTCATCCAGCTGTGCCTACAGTAATGGAGGGAGCAAGCCTGCCTTGGCGTGGCTGGCTGTGGGTATGTTGACAATTGCAGCTGGAAGGTGCAATTCCCAGTGCAGATAGACTTGCACTAGCTCATCTTGAGCTAGCATGGTAAAAATAACAGCATGGCTGTTGCTGCTGCGCCAGCTGTGGTTCAGGCTAGCTGCCGGATTCCAAGGACCCTCCGATGCCTGCTCTGAGCTCAGGTGGCTAGCCTGAACCACTGCCTGTGCTGCAGTGGCCATTTTAAATAAGTCTGTCTACCTGTGCTGGGAGTCACACTTCCCAGCCACAGCATAGGCGTACCTGCTACATCATCTTTAGGGCAGCCACCATTCTCCTGATAAGGCCCAAGTAAGGACAGGTTGAACTGTAGGCAACAGCTGTGTCAAAGGAAAGGATTTCGGACAGAGCAACAGAAAAGTGTGGAGGAGTGGACACGTAGCATTTTTCCTTGAAACTAACTAATTTCACCCTGAAATAGCTAGAAGGGTGCCTGTAACAGCACCATCTGGTGATTTCTGCTACCATTACAAAGCCCACTTCCTTTGGGAGCTATGCTGCCTTTCTTGGCTGTGCTGCCAGAGCAAAGGGAAGTGAAGGGCAGGGCAGGGCCAGGCCAGGCATTCTGACCCATCTCAGTTAAAAGCTGTTGTGAAGGAAGTGTGATCAGTGTCCCTGCTGCTTGTCAACCATCTAGATCTATATTTTCAGCTCTGCTGTCTTTTTCTGATTACCAAGCTCACATCTATGGGGTGCTATTTGCATAAAAGACCCAAACATGGTAATGTCATCTTCAGAAAGCCTTTCTCCTCTGCCATAGACTTGAGAGCTGAATAGCAGTATGGTCACCAGTGCAGGTGTGCATCCATATAGTTTGCTTTACCTGAGTCTCCAGTCCCCAGAAAGTGTTTGCAATAGCATGCTTCACTCACCTCTAGAGTCTGGCACATCTTCCTAATAACTCAGAAGATTAGCTCTCAAGGTCAATTCCTCTTCCTGTGGTCATATGCAGTCTCTCTTACATTTGCTCTCAAGGTCAATTCCTCTTCCTGTGGTCATATGCAGTCTCTCTTATATTTGCAGGTCTTCTCTTATCCTAGGACTCCAGCAGCCTCTTTGGGACTTAGCCCACCAGTCAGGTCACTCTGTATCCCCCCTTACAGGATATATCAAAGTCCTTCCTTAAGCAGTCCCAGGCAATCTTCCTATTCACTGCCTCCAGTGCGACTTTCTCTGGGGCTAGTAGGGGAACTCTTTACTCTGGGTTCCAATTCAAGGACATTCAATTTAGCAGATCTGGACTTTTCTCTCCTGGTTCTTATTGCTTTTTACCTGATCTGCTTCATACTACTCAGAGTTCCTTATTGTTCCCTGTGTAGCTGATCTAACTTCTGAGGTATAATTATAGCTTTTCCTAGTAGCCCTTGTTTGTTGCTGGTTTCCTGGCTTTATAGGTCCCACCTATTCCTGCCCAGCTGAGCCTGTTTTCAATCAATTCCCTGGGCTCCCTGGCTCCCCCTCCAAATGCAGCCTGTGGAGTTTCATTGGCCTGCTTGGTCATTTTAACCCTTTCCAGTCATGGGGGGAGGAGGGTAGATACCCCATTAGAAGATTTAAAGGTCTGCTTGTGTAGAAACCCAAAGCTTGGTTCTCAACTTCCCTTTCTTGTGCATTGACAGATAGAAAGATGGAGGACAAGTATCCCAGGTAGTCTGTGGAAATACTGAGGCTAAGGAAGGCAGGGCTTTAGCAACACATATGCAGATCAGGAAGCAGATGAGCTTTCTGTGATTGGGAAGGGATAAATAGAGGATGCAAATTTTTGCCATGGATTTGGTGTTGAGAAGTACTCACAAGCACTGTGGCTTGACTAGCACAAAGTGAGCTGCCTGGTTTATAGTTTTAGGAGCCACAGCTATCAGAAGAAAGATCTGCTATATACTAAGAGTAGTGGGTGAAAGAGAGTCGCGCATGTGTGCTAACAGAAGGCTTTTTTTAAGACCTGTTCCTGGGGATACCATGATCAGAAACAGGTTTGTGGTGTTTTCTAGTAATCTCTGTTGACTTATTTAGAAATACTCTTTTCTTCTTGTGTTTATATCTTCATGTGAGTAGTTTAATGTATTTTAAAGGGTTTTTTAGGTTTGCTGTTTCTATTATTATTTATTATGGTATTTTATTCTTTGTTTTTTAAGTGAATATTCTTTGCTCAGTTAATTGGTTTTGTTAATTATTTTGAGTAATTTTGGATGAATTTTTAAAAACTGTAAGGTAGTCAGTTGTGTTTAAGATGTTTGTTGAATTGCCCTAAAATAGTTTCTTACTGTTACATAATTATGTCTCTTAAAGATGTAAATGATTTTTTTCTTTGTCTAGTATATTCTTTTGTTAATCAGGTAAAGGCTTTTTAAAAATGTAACACAAATGTAGTAAAGTGGACATTAATTCTTTTTTATTTCTTTAGACTTTCTAATTATTCAGAATGAATGATTTGCCAGCTATGTAATTCTCAGATTGGTAGAATATCTTAGTCTAGTAATTTTGTAGAGAGTTTAATTTTGGGATGCCCCCATGCAGCTGTATCAAGCGCACCTGTTGAATTAACATTAGGATGGGGTTTTTGCCTTTCATGCTCTTTGATTATAACATTTCATGTAAATAAATATTATAATTCTCTTAAGGAATGTTTGGAGTTGGGAGGATGATACTTGAAGGTGTTTGTGTTAGAAGTTGTTCTCCAATATAAAAATGTTTAAAAACTGCTGTAGTGGATGTTCCTAATGTTCCTGGCCTTCTCTCCCAGGAGAAACTAATGTGAGAGAAAAGTAGGGGATTTAAAACAAATAAAAGGGTGGAAGGAAGATGCAGGTGCAATCAGTATGGGGAAATAAACCTCTCTAAACTTCACTAGTGAAAAGATATTAGCATATGGGTGGTGGGGAGACAGGGAGTTTCTTCAGTGGTTCTTTTTCTCCTTTTAAAAGTTTGCTTGTGGATTTATAGACAGTGAAAGATGCTGGATAGACCTCTTTGGAGGCTAAAACCTTCTAATCTCAGAACAGGTGTAGCTAAGTGCCTACTGCAAAGAAATAATAGACTTCGTAATTGAGTGAAAAACAACTTCTCTGTGTTCTCTTTTTGGAGGAAGGAATTCATTACTTGTACAGCTGGCTTAATATCCACAGTAAATAATGGTGAAATTAGTATAATTTGTCAGTTTATACAGCATTTTGTAGAAGAAATACTATCTAAATGAAGAATTGTTATTAACTAATATAGGTGCACTGATATATGCCTTCATAAGCGTAAGGACCAGGATAGATGATATAACTGAACATGATATGCTTGCCACAGAAAACACATGCTAAACAAGTTACACCATCCCTTCCCCAGAGTTTATGGGGCTGTTTCTTCAGTTGGATCTGCGTGGGTGGATTACTGATAAGGGATAAGGGTCTGTAGATACAAGTACATAAAATATGCTAAGACCCAGAACAGCATATGAACAGTACTGCTGGTGAGTTTCACAGAGCAGGATGATTTCCATGAGTGAACTGAAGGAGAGGGAAGGCACTTAGTAGCATCTACAGGCCAGAACCAGATTGAAGCCCCATTGTGCTAGGTGCTCCAAAATCACACAGTGAATGATAGTGCCTGTCAAAAAGATTACAGCAAAACACTTTTCTTCATTTAAATGCATTAAATAAGTCTTTTTCTTTCTCTCCAGCCCCAGAGCCTTTTAACACATCAGGGAGCACACTGACAGCTCACACATTATGGAGCTTATTCCTTCTGCAGTTTTGTAGCAGTTCAAAAGCTTCATATATGAAAGCAAAGTGTCTTCAAATTGAAAATGTGTGTTCTGAGTTGTGGTGAGACAGTGTAATTTGAACATGAAATAAATGTTTCTGTGATTTGAAATGTTAAATAGTGTCATGAAGGAGCACTAAAATAATACAGTGAAAAGGAAAATTGTTTTGTTTTAAAGGCCTCATTCTGAATGTTGTTCAGTAGATGTACAGCATTGGTTATTCATGGTAAAAAGTGTTTCAGATCCAAACAAAGCTAACTCTGCAATATAAAATATCATGCTTTTCTTATCCCCAGAGTGGTTCTAAACATACCCGTTTCCAATAGTTCTGAAATATGCATTCCATTTTGTAGGATTTCTAAAATATTTATTCATCACTGAAAACTGGCATCCTTTGCTTTTCTGAAGATAAAGTTACTGAAAATTCCAGCAGATCTCCTCACACAACGAGGCTAGCCAAAATTATGCCATATTCTTCCCTTTTCTGTAAGTGCAGTTTCTATAGCTACTCTTTTGCACTACATAAATGAATCCATGTTTAGTCTACATTTACATCCATACATGGACCTTCACTTACTTTTTTTTCTTCTTTTTAATGTTTGCCATGTGCATCATTCTGACATGTGCATCCAGAAAGATTTTGGAGAGTTTCTTTTCCTGGACCTAATGCAGACCATCATAGTAACTGAGACTATCATTATAAAAGAAATAAGCGATATATTTCTGAAATGGCAAGGTAAAACCTTAAGATGTAGTAGGTCTTACACATTCAGTCCTTCATTCATATTTTTATTAATATGTGCCTCAGTTGTCCTATGATCCTTATGAATGTTAGTCACAAAATTCATATACAGTTGCTAAGCCATTCTCCTGATCAGTGGTATAAATATAAGAAACTTTCCAGTTCTTCGCATTTCCAAGATATGATATTTGGAAATAAATAAAATGAAAAATAACATGTTTGAGTATCAAGGTTCCTTGCATTAGCCATGGACCAAGTACACAATATGACTAAGGAAGCTGGTGAGGAAGCAGTTCAGCTCTCTGGCAGTGGAGCTGCAGTAGCTCCATGTTACTGTGTCCTCTTGAATGGGAGAGAATGGCTGGTTGATAAGTGTAATAGCAGATCCAATAGCCTCTTACCTTTGCCTGCCCCTAGTGAGCTGTGGCCTGGGTGTCCCATGCACAGCACAGTTCTGTGGTGTGCATGACATGTAAATCTCTTGTGTGAGGTTCCAGCATGTTGTCTGTACCCACCATTCAATGATAAACACACTGGTTCCCCTGTGTTGGAGTTTCTGTCTAAGTGATCCCAATTGACAATATTCTTAATATTTAAATGTACAGTATAATAGTACTGTTTTCCTGAAAAAAGCAGATACATTAAACTCTGCTTTTGGCCCTCCATTTTCTCTTTCAGTGCTCAGGGTAGCACCCATGCTATTGTTTCTCTTAATCGGCTCTTGTAGTCATGCCACTTCTCCCTCCCATCCATTATGCCCTTTTTTATTCCTATTGCCTTTTGAGTGAGCCCATGTGAGTTCCCCCTGGAGAGTGAAGGTTTTTCAGTGATCTGATGGAACTATTGAGCTTTATGTTCTGAGAATCTTAAGATCCTGGCAGACAACGCCTCTGATATTATAACTCAAACTATATCTGACCTGTCTGTCATGGGTCTCCAACAGGGTTGTCTCCAGAACTATGCACCACCAGGTTTGCCCTCCTAGAACTGATCTTCAGACTCCGTGTAGATATAGGGAGCACAAAAATCACTCCCCTATCCTGAACAGATGGTTACTTTCTCTCAGTGGAGATCAAACTTAAGTCACCAGGAGCTGGATGGCAGTCTGGTCTTCCCACATCAGCTTATGTATCTGGCTGGTGTCCTCGGGGAGAATCCCACCTAAACAGGCCAATGCCTGCAAGATCTTGTCAGCCATAACCCCATGTTAAGCAAGACCATAGACACACTGATGCCTAAACACGCTCTTGTTTCCTGCTTCTTTCTAGTTGTCCTCTCAAATCATCATGCTTCTCCGATGTGACAGAATGGAGTGGGAGGGAAGGAAACCTAAATACATTAGCACAAAACAAGGGGAGGAAGAAGCAGACATCAAGAAATTCCAATAGGCCATAGTCTCCTCCCACACCCCCACACCCCATTTGCTTATAGCTTCTAAATCAGCTGTGGCTGGACTCTTCAGGACTACAAGTCTCTTGGTCAGTCCAGACCACTTCCATATTACCCCAGAAACCAGTACATTTCATGCTGAAGAACTCTTTACTTGTAATACTTGTGAAGATTGCCCACATGCGTGGTGCCCTGTCTTGGTGACATGAACTATGCATAGTCACAACCAAGAGCACATCTCATCTATGCTCTGCTTTCTATAGACTACTTGGTCAAAATAATGGTCTGTGGTCTCCACCTGTAAGGTGCTTCATTGTATTGGCCCAAGCGGCTGAAAAGAATGTCTCTGTGTCAGAACCTGACCTCTCTGAACAATTTAGTGCCACGTAGCGAAGGGGAGAGTTTTTATGGCAGATGGTCCAAGATTATTGAACACTATTCCAGAAGAGGTGAGAACTGCCACAGATCTCACTGCATTGAAGTGGAGTGTAAACCGCACTTCTCTAGTGGAGCTTTCCCACAGGAACAACAGATGAGAGAAGAGATGTGCTAACAATATTAACTCCAGGTGAGGGAGAAGAAGCTAGACCATATTGGGTCTTCATACTGTGCATTCAGTCTGTGTAAGGTATAAATAGATGCACACCTCTTATGCTACCATTTCCCATGTGTGGAAAGCATGTGACAAAAATACAAATGAGAGAGAAACAAATTATTCATGCAGGTCATTAAAAAAACAAACTATAGGTTTAATTTGTCTAGTATGAATAACTTTCTTTAACCATGAATCTTGCTTTTATTGTTGAAAATTATTTACATTAGACATGTGGGGAGAACAAATATTTGTGGAGTATCAATAGCTTTTCAGCTAAAAGGAGTGCGCTTTGAAATGAGATTTAGGCATCAATGTGTCCTTTCTGTACCTATGTTGAACTAGTTAATGTTTCACACTCCACACTTAATTTCAGCAACAGTTTTACTTAGGATTTATATTTCTTAATCAATACAGGTATATCTCCATGTTCCAAATAGAGATAAAAATAAAACCAGTATTTTCCCCCTTCATATCTTTACAGTCCAAAAAAATAATCTTGATTGGGAATACTTAAACTTGTATAGTTCATACTATTTTTACATTATATGTTGTTCATGCTCCTTCCTTCTTGGAAAAAATGGTATAATTCTTTCCCACATCTCATCACTTATTAATTTTTTTTCATTTTTTTATTTAGAAATAATTATTACTTTCCTTTCATGCTTTCAGATAGACAAATTATTTGTGACTTGTACAAAGTACCATGCTATTCCTATCAGTTTACATCAACTCAAAGAAAAACATGAATTCCTGTCTTGTGCTATTAAAATTGGGGAATGTTACAGAAATTATTCTCACAGCATTAAGGGGTTGGGCAACAAGCTCCGTCTCTTTCAAGCATCTCCTAGCAGTAAGTTGCAGAGCTGCATTGCAGTTCCAGATCAGGCTTAGTTACGCTCCTGATTTAAGTTTGTGCTGTGACGTAGATGCTTAATTTTGTATCTGGGAGGAGGAGGATGGGCACATGGCCAGGGAAAATGGTGTCACAGAATGAAGGCCTGGTTCAAAACCGTGCAACTCTTTGAGAGATCGTCCTGTTACTGGCAGCTGATGTAAACGGAGCTGCCCGCCATGTGTCTTGGCTCAGACTCCATCCTTTCAAGTAGACCTGGCTTTTATTGCAGGAAAAATAATATACGTTTCTTCCTGACTCAGTTTTTACTGCTCTTTTTGTCTGTAATGGCTCTTTTGGTTGTTACCTGTAATTTGTGTTGGTTTGATATTTTTTTAAATTAATTTTACACAAATTCAAAGCAAAAAAGTAATGAACAAATCTGCATATTGTTGTTTGTAAATCTTTCATAGTGAATTTAGCCAATAAAAGCACAGGTGAAGGAAAGCAATACAAGTTTAGTAAAATTTGCAAGTAAGCATTAGAAATACAACTTTTATTGTCTTGAGGAATAAATACCTCTGTTACTTTGGCTAATGTCATATTAAGCCAATGGACAAATAAAGACATACATAGTGCCTATGTAGAAATAGAGTTCTTGACAAAGCATTCAGATTCTGTGTCTGAATCAAGACAATACACAGAAGTGACAATTAGCATTTTGCTTTACCATAGTTGGGGCAAGATTGTCTGTCTCTGGTAAATCTAGCCCTGTATAAAGGGCATTGCAGAAGCAGTTCAGGGAAAAAACTGAAGCCGCTGCCTGCCCCTCTCCACCCACTCCCTATCTGAGGAACTACTGGGTATACAACCTCTGCATCCTCTGCACCTCTCCCACAATGCCAATAGTGGAGATGCTAGATGGAGAGGTGAACATATTAATCTGTATTATGTATCCTGCCACATGGCTGCTTACGGATGAGCCATGATCTGGCTCTTAGGATTTATTTTGTTCCTGAAAATCATGTTCCTTATTAGTCAAATGCTATTCAAAGGGAAACTGAGGTAAATGAGGACTAAAATGGACTTTATATATTTTTAAATATGCTGGGCCAAATTCTGCTATAAGGCTAGAATAACTATTAACTTAATTGAGCTTTGGATTAATTCTAGTGTAACACAACACAATTTGGTCCATTATTTTTAACTAGAGACTTCAACATTCTTCTCTCAGTTATGTTAGTGCAGCCTAACACACCAGAATTTGGCCCAATTCCATTTTAATGAATTATTTGAGGAGATAAATATTACATTCATGGTGTGTTCCTTCCCTTCTTGCAGTTATAAAGCAGTGAATTAGGCAATTGCAATGTGTTAATAGATGGCAGCCTATTCCTGAGTGATACAAAATGATTTTCTGAAGGATATCTAATTTATTTATCTTCTGTTAACTATTTCATAAAAGTTGTTTGTTGTGCCTTTTCCCTTTAGGCCATTTCATGTCGAGCCTTCAAATATTGTCAGTGTGAATGATGACACACAAAGAGTTACAGATGAAGCTTCTGCAATGAATAAGCGGATTCATTACTATAGCAAGCTCACTTCTCCTTCAGATAGGGCACTGGTAAGGAAAAGATGGGTTAAAGATGTCATTAATTAACAGACATAACATGCAGTATGTAGTGGGGATTGTGGGTGCTTGGCTTCTGCAGTTTACAGCTGAAAAATAAAAGGAAAAATCCCAGTTAAAACAAACCCTTGAAAATAGCTTTTAAATGAGGTCTTTTTGGCTGAGCATGTTTTAGTTGACATAGAATCACAAGTCACACCTGTCATCTTAGTTGGTGAAAAATGACTAAGATATGCAAACAATCCCGAATCTTACAATATTGGCCCAGTCTTAACACTTCGTTAGCAGAACCTTCATAAATATTTATTTCAGTTGTCAACATGGAAATTTAGGCACCTAAATTTTGGTATCCAAGCCTGACAATTGAGCTCACTTAGGGCATTTTCTGTGTATAGCCTGTCACGGAAAAATACTTTCATAAAGTAGTTGATGGATTGTGATGTGAATGAGAGTAAATGCTGTATTCATTTACAGAAGAGTAATTCAGCCATTAGTTCTTAAAAAACAGATGTACTTGAAATGTAAAAAGTGACTTAAAATAGTTGGAGCATCAGAGATTCTTTGCTGTTACTAACATATCTTGTTTTATCCATCTATTAGATTGCTCCTGATCATGTACTTCCAGCTCCAGAAGAAATTTATGTGTATAGTCCATTGGGAACTGCTTTCAAAATAGATGGTTGCACAGATGGCTATGGTAAAAACTCCAGCATAGTGACAATGTATGTTAACTACTTTCCTGTATGGTAGCATAATTGCTATATAATTATACAACTGTATAATTGCATTATATTGAAAGTTGTCTGTTGCAAGTTTAATAACTTTTATGTTTTTTCTAAAAAGATAGCATGAAATAACAATGCTCCTTAATGAGATTCTCTGTGTTCTTCAGATTTATGATCTGGAATACAATGATGGGCACATCTATACTAAGTATGCCATGGGGAATAAAACAGGTAAGATCAATTTGTAATTAGAATTTGCATGGAAAGTACTTGCAATGATTTTGTTCTCTTTGCATCAACAACATTTATGGTTAATGCACAAAAATAAAAATGTATTTCTCATCTTAAATAGGCAGGATTTACCACTGGAATCTGTTTGATCTTGCTAATGGGCAGCTTGACACTTTATTGCTGTTACAGAGTTGTGAAATCAAGGACAATGATACGTAAGAATCTGTTCTACTACATAAAGGGTTCTTCTGTAAAGTATGAGATCTTGAGATCCTGAATGTTCTTTTTTAAAATTTTTATTATTACTCTTATTTTTGTTTGTTTCTGCTAGCGATTGCTAAACGTTTCTTTTGATTTACTGTTCATTAGACCTGGGACCCAAACAAAAACTCCTCATTTGGATGCCTCTGAGCTTTGGGGAAGTTTGGGTTCTGCATTGAGGTGGCCCATTTCCACCTGTCCTGCACCATTTATAAAGATCTGTTTCTTTTTAAACCAATCTAACCACATCTGAACACTCATATGCTTGTGTTCTGTGTTTACCCTCCATTAACACATTTGTGTGTAACTGCTTTCCAGTGGAGAGCATGTCAAGCATGTATAAAAGAGGGAGATCATCATGACACCTTCTGGTAGCTAAATAAAACTACGTAAGCTTCAGTACTGAAATCTCTATTCTGTGAGATCTCTAAAATACATCTGTATATCATATATGCTGTATTATTCTATCAAATGGAATTTATGCCACTAATCAAATGGCTGGACAACTGACCCAAACTGACAACATTTTTATCTTTCATTTATTTAAAAAGATATTCTTCAAGAACCACCTTCTTTGCTTAGACTACAACATATGTATTCACAAAGAAGGTGGTTTTATAGATTAGCTGGTCCCTGACTTACTGAAGTACATAATTAAGGCCTAGCTCTGCAATTATCTTCCCCTTTTTGAGGCAGTAGCCAGGACCAGGGACTACGTTCAGAATCTTGCTGACTCCATCATAATTCTGCCTGGAGGTTCTAGGTGCAATGCAGACTCTGTGCCTCATTCCAGTGCCCCTGAGGGCACCCAGAACAGAATCCTGGCCACAGTGAAAGGCTGTGCCTCTTCTTCAGCAAACTCCTTCAGTCAAACTCCAGCAACCATTTGCTGTAATAGAAATCAAGTTATGGAACACAGTGTTGTCCACCTGACAACTGTTGTACTTTTAAGTTGGTGGCATTTATCTAGTACTAGAAGGAAACTTTTACTTTAAGTCAAAAACAATGCAATCTCTTAATCGGAATATTCTCATGTTTAGTGTTGTTTGTTTGTTTTGCTATTTTTATATTTTTGTCTCTATTCAGCTTTAGTAGATACCTCAAACTGGGAATTTCCAGATGTTTGCAAGTACTATTTTGGATCCTTTGGTCAATGGTCAAGTCTCTTATTTTCAATGGTGTCTCTTGTTGGAGCCATGGTTATTTATTGGGTACTTATGTCCAACTTCCTGTTCAACACAGGAAAATTTATATACAGTAAGTGTCAGTGTTTGTCTTTCAGATTGTTTTGAATCAAAATTCTAGGGACTGAAACACAGGGATAAATAGTCAAAATCAGCTTCTCAATCTGTGCCTCCAACTTCATTTTCTGTCACTTGCGTACCCAAAGGGTGTTGCATACATAAATTGAATAGTTAGAATTGAGTAGTCAGGCTTTAGATTATTCGCTCACACATTCTGACTTTTGAAAGCACAAATGATTGTGTAGGTAAAGTTTTAGGTGCAAATAATAGATCTTTTGAAAATTTGGCCAGTACAATGAAATAAACCAGTCACCGTTTAGTAAAGGCAACTGTTGATGGACAGATCAAAGACTCTCTTTGCACAGCACCATATAAATCTGTCATAATGGTTAAGAGAACAATAGTAATATCCTTATACTTGGCCAAGACTGCTGCAAAATTAAGCTCAGGTTTCTACCTTCACTGAAGAAAATTTTACCTTATTGATTAGTAACAAATGCAATTTATGAATGACTTAATTCAGATTTTATCATGATGAATTTTATTTAATAATAAGCAAATTTCATACTGCTTGAAAAGTTCCTTCTCCTAGAAATAAGATGAATCAAGCCCCGCATCCTTTCTCTTTATGTTTGGTACATTATTTTATCATTGTCAATCAACCAAGAACTCCCTATGAAAGTATTACAGTATAGTTAATAATATTGGTTCTATGATAACTTTAATTTATTTTCAACTTTAATTTTGTCCACTTAATCAGTCTGTTGAGTTTGCCCTCCCCACGGTAGTGTATATAACCTCAGGGCATTTAAGAATCTTGTTCAATTTAGACATGTCATTTAAATTATTCAGATGGCAACAGATTGATTTACCTCTGGGGGGGTATCCTAGGAAGTACCATTTTACAGAGTGAAAGATTTAGGCAAGACCTCTTTGGATAGAGATACTAAGCAAAATGCAACCTTCCGTCTTGTTTCTTCTGTGTCTTTTAAAGTTAGATGCAGAAATACCATTTGATAGTTCTAAAGACCTTTTTTGTAGCACTGGAGAAATTTAATTTTGAGCACCAATTTATAACCTCTCTGAATATTCTACAGTTCTCCAGGTGCATGCCTTTCTTTGAGTGGTTTCCAGTTAGACGTTTTCTTTAAAGAACATCACAAAGCAAGGATGACTTCTGTTGCATCTTCTGCTTGCTGTAGCTGTTGATGTTTGTATATATAATGACTTGTCTATGCCGATGGACCTGTGTGTAAGTGTACTGATCTGCAAACACACAACAGATTTGGTCCTACAGACTTCTTCAGTTCAATGAATGAGAGCTTTTCACAGAGATAAAGCAAGGTATCTTTTACAAAGAGAACAATGTTGTGTATGTTAGGATGGATTGTAATGCCCTGAAGCACTGGAGAGTCTCTCATAACTATGAGAGAAGTTCAATGGATACATGGAAACTGACATCAGTAAATTACCCATGTTATCTAAAGCTGCTTTTAGTATTGTTGAAATAAAGGCAATCAAGCTGCAAGTGAAATAATCAGGTGTCTTAAATGGAGCTGAGACTATTCATTTGGGATTTAGGGAGAAACTGTAAAACTCTATTCTATCTCTCTCATTTCAGTTCCATAAATTTACAGAAAGAAGGAACAGGATAGCAGCAGGACTAGAGCAATCATAGTAAGATTCTTTTTCTCATTTTCAGATTATGTTCATGACATTAACATAACAGATCTTGTTCCTGGTACTAATGGGAGTAACAAAGGTAAGAAAAGCACAGTAATACTATGTTCCACAATAAAATAACTCTAAGAGTTATTATTGTATGCAGTGTTTTGAGCCATGCTGGCCCCATTAATATTAGAGAGACAAGGTGGGTGAAGTCATGTCTTTAATTGGACTAACTTCTGTTGGTGAGAGACAAGCTTTTGAGCTTACATAAAGCTATTCTTCGGAACTGAAGGGTGAAAATTCAGATCTGAAGAAGAGCTCTGGGTAAGCTTAAAAGCTTCATTCTCTCACCAGCAGTTAAGGAGGGAAATCCGTAAGCTTGGATGAGGAGGCTGAGGGAACATTCAACCCAGCTCTAGGAACCTTTCATCATAAAACCCAAATTTATCCTAAATAAGAATTTACCTTATTTTGCATAGCATACCACATTATGCATAGCTGCATGTGTGATGAGTTATGCACTTCATTTAATGAGCTAAGTTGCATTTTTGAAAATAATTTTGTGTATGACCATGCACTTCAGCTTTTATCATCAATACACCATTCCCCAAGAAGTGTCTGGGAGAGAGGATCTGGAGCTGCACAGAACTTGGGGGATAACAGGCAAGGATGTCTTGGGTTGCTGGGAAGGGTGAGGGTCTGCTCAATCTAGTGAGTGCTGGGGGTTTCTGGGATAGGGGGATGGGAATAGGGGGTTGAGTGGGTGCTGGGATGTCCAGGAGTGCTGGGGTAGGTAGGAAGGAAACTGGGTATCTCTCTGGGGGGCTGGTGGCTGGACTGTCTCTAGAAGGTAGGGCCTTGGGGGGGTCAATCTGGGAATGGCTAGGATACTGGGAACCTGTCATCTACTGTCCTTGGCTACTGTCCAGGCTACCCACTGCTATCGCTGCCATCCCTGTTGCTCCTGCACTTTCTCTCTCTGTTGCTGCACCTTTGTCATTCAGATCCAGCAGGAGGCATAGCCAGAAGAGAGGCAGATATTCTGTCCAGCTGCCTGAAGCCATGTGCCACAGTGTTCTCCAGTGACCATAAGGTGCAACTGCAGCTTCTGCAGGCAGGCATGATAGGGCTGTCAGCTGCTTGAATGTCATTTTGCAGCCCTCAATACAAAGAGATCAAATCAATAGGGACAAAAGCGTTTTTCAAGGGTTTGTGCAAAAATCCTATTCTAAACAATGGAGAGAAAACAAATTAGAAAACCATAATTAAAATGTCTTTCATTGCTTTAAATTTCAGAAATGTCAAAATACTGTCTAGAGTTTTGTCTTTAGGTTATTGGAACCAGGCAGGCATGCCATCAGCATGGGAGGAAGAGATTTACAGTGTACAAAGCATTATAAAGTACAAAGGTATAAATGGAAGTTAGGAGAACATTAGGAAAGGTTCATATTTCGACATGTAAGACAGGAATTGCTGTTAACATTTATGCACAAAAAGCCCTAAGTACATTCCATGTGTTTAAAATGTAAACATTTTAAGGGTCCCCTGTTGTAGATGTCTCATCCTCCATAATGTTTGTTGGCCATGGTTAGTACGCCAACAACATGATGCTGTGACATGCTTTAATTCAAGCGTTTTAGAACAGCCACAGATTGTATTTGCTGTCTTGTGCTCTCTGCTGTTAATGCAGGCAGTCGTGCATCCAGCTATACACACAACCAGATATATTCACTTATGCAGTCATGTATTGGCTAGAGGCAGCTTTGCAGGCATTGCTATGCATGCACTGCAACACAGGCAAGTTGCTGCTCAGACACACGCGTATGCATATTGGGGCGCACACAGCTATGCACACATGCTCTTGCATAGACAGCTATGCACACATTGAGTGCCTGCAGACAGTTTTGCGTGCATGGTCCGGGTGGTTGATTCTGTGCAGCAGTCAGTTGACATTTCCTATCCTCACGCTCAGCTGCTAACTCTCTGTGCTTAGTGCTGATGTGAAGGACAGAATGGAGCACAGTAGTGAAAACTTAGGTTACGTCTGAATTTGGAGCTACGGGAGTGATGCCCAGCTCATATAGACATGCTTGTGTTAGCTCTCTTTGAGCTAGCATGCCAAAAATAGTAGTGTAGCCAGGATATCATGGGCGACATCAAGTGGCAGCACAGGCTAGGTACCCCAAGTACACCCCTATGAAGTGTTGTGGGTTTATGTTCAAAGCAGCTGTGCCACTGTGCATGCTACGTTACTATATTTAGTGCACTAGCTCAATGAGAGCTAGCACAAATATGTTTATTCAAGCTGGGAATCACACCTCCAGCTCCAAGTGTAGATGTAGCCTTAGTAGTGGGCCCTAGTAGACGGAGGCAAGCAGAGGAAGTAGCAGCTGAGCTGCCAGAGTGCTGTTGTTGAGTGCTTCTGTATTCCCAGTGGCAGAAAAATGTACACCTTTGCAGATTCAGGTTCTGAATTTGTTGATTCACTGTGTAACTTTAATGTAAACAAAGCTCTGTTCTTTGTTGTTTCAGTTATCTGTCCAGGTCCTGCCAATGACGATCAACCAGGCAACAAAAGTGGGATGTTTGCTTCTGTCAACAGCACGGACTTTGAGCTGTTTCAGGAGTGGTGGAGCAAATCACGAACTGTACCATTTTATCTGATTGTTGTTCTTCTGCCCCTTCTAAATTTTAAGTCTCCCTCTTTCTTTGCCAAGTTTAACATCCTAGGTAGGTAATGAAGTTACTGGATTGTTTGTTTATTATTGGTAAAATACATAGTAAATTCAGTAAAACCTCCATTAATGACCCCACCTCCAGTAGCCGACTCCTTGTTTTAAGCAACCTCTTTGGGATATTTCCAAAGTTTCCAGTACTGTTTTGTTTGATCTTTAGTGAATGCTCAGCCTCTGCAAGGGAGTTGGGTATTGCTGCTCACTTGGTTAATCCTTTAAAACAGGTTTCATTGTATTTAGAGTAAATATTAAGTGATTAAACTTACGCTGTTATTATTTTCTATGTAAAAAGCTAACATCAGTACAACAGCATTCAGCAGAATCTCAACCCACCCTTGTGTTCATGCCTTGAAATAGTCTCCCATTAGATCATTAATTATTTGATCATTCAAAACTAATACAAAAAAGAATGCTAACCACTGAAATTGCTTCTATAAAACATTACGTATAATAATTTAGGGTGCAATATATATGTCTTTCATCATTGGCTTGATTTTTAAGCCCTAAGGTGAGCTACAAACTAAGGTTGAAGAAAATGGTTACTGTAGAATTAAATTTTTCAATATTTAAAGTCAGCAGATGGGAATTTTTATTTATTTATGTCTTCAGACCCACAGAAACCTAGTGCAGTTTAGAACATTAGAAGATTGTGCATCATGTTAGCTTTAAATTGATCTTCATATTCAGAATCTTTTCTTATTTCATTGTTTAACTTCAGGCTATTGTTCTTTACATTAGTGAATGAATAATTCCCTTAATTTATTTGGTTACTTTGAAATTATTTCTAGATTGAAATCATGTCCCCGCCTGCCCAGTCTGTTTTGTAAACTATATACATCTTTCACGTGCATGCGTTCATGCTTTTCTCTGATGCTTATCACTGTAGTATCAGGGTGCATCCCAATTTTATAGTATTACAATAAATGGACTTATAATTATCCAGAGACTGAAAGATAATTATCACCCTTCTTTATAATTTTCTGGATTTTTTTTTATCCTTAAATTGTGAGGGCCAGAACTGCACATTCTCTTCCAGCTGTAGTCACACTAAGGGTATAGACTTAGTATTGTTATCCATCTCCAACTTTGTATGTGATCCTCTATATTTATCCCCTGAGTGCATAACTGAGGGTGTTCTATTGCTCTTGGGAATGATATAATAAAATGTGGATCCTGTCATGTCTAGGTTGCTATCTCAGATGAGCTGTATGTCAGAAGTGACCTAAGGTCACTAATGCTAGTGTCAGTCCTGGTCTTACTGGAGAGTTCACAGTAGCAGTTTGGCATTGTGGTGAACTCTGGCACCCAAAAGATCAACGACTGAATGGATGTGGAGAAAGCTAGCTTGCGCGACTAGTGATAGTCCTCGCAGGCATGCTGGAGGAAGTTGGTTGAGAATCTCATTCTGCCTCACCCACAGAACTGGTTAAGCATGGGCAAAGTGGGGACTTTAGTTTCTGGCGTTATTAATCCAGCACCTTTTGAGGGCACTAAACTCACTTAAAATTTTAAATAAATGAATGTAGTGCAGCAGCTCTCTTTTTGACCCTTGCATAAAGGGAGTTTGGTATCATAGACTTGGTTCTTAAAAATTAAGACTGTCCTGCAGTTTTCAGGATGACTGGCAACCCTGTTTCTTTGGGCTGGGGGCAGCTAATTAGATGGGGCCATTATAAGATGGAATATAAATAATTTTCTATAAATTTATCCAGAGGATGATGACTGTCTCTTTTGTGTGTGTGTAGGTACCGCTTCAGTTGTCTACTTAGTTTTTCTTGTTACTCTGAAGGCTGCACATCTGGGATTCCATTTAGAATTCAACTGGTTTACAGCTAATGATCTTTTTGTACCAGGTAAAATAGCTAAAATTAAATACAATGATTAATTTTAAGCACTTACATTTTGCTTTTAATCTTTAAAGCATTTTATAAACATTGATGATGATCTTCACAACACCCCATGAGGTACAATAAGTCAGTGTTGTCGTATGCTGATATCTCCAGAAACTTAGGGGAAGACTGAGCTCATCAGTGTCTCCTGAAGGTTGAGTAGCAAAGTTACAGGGAACCCCTTTCTTCTCTTTCCCCAGTTCTCCTATGCAGGAAAAAGTAACAAAATTGCTGTATGGGGTCCAGAAACAGGGATGAAGGCCAGTCAGTGGTACCTCTGTTGTACACCAGCTCAGAGAGAACCTGTCTGTGGGTGGGCAAGATGGGACCATGACCCCTTCCTGCCTGTGTGCTGGGAAGTGCTAGCTGCACCTTTTTCTGTGCTTAGTTGTTAACGTAGTGCTCATGATAGACAAACCTAGGAGAGATGGATTTATAAAGTGTAGCAAGTACTCCCCTAAGTTCTTATGATACTCATCACAATGTGTCTAAATAACCCTCATCCCTGCTCCCCACTTTCTCATTGTCCTTAACCCATAATTCAGCTCTGTATTTTTAAACTCCCATTAACTGTCTTGTACCCTTCTCTATCTTTTCTTGGCAGCACCAGTTGCCAGTTCTTTAAGGGACACTACAGTTCAGTATGCAAGGTGTCACAAAATGGATAAATGGGGTAGGAGGCTGTTCAAAAAAGAGGAAAGAGTCTAATGGAGAAAAACTATTCCTGTTTCTTTTTTCTTGTGGAAGACTTGGGAAGAGACACTAGGGTTATCCCTCTTTCTTTAAAAGAGGCAGCATTACATTGGAGCTCTGAAGAGTTGTATGCCTATAGTATTTCATTGCATTACTCTGATTTCCTGTGGGAATGGGGGAGTGACTTTACCCTTCATTAATATTTAATTAGTGACTCACGCATAATGTGAAGCTCAAGGACATTTATCCACCTGGTACATTTGGTTTCCCTTGTGGCTTTCCATCATCCTTCCACCTACTGCTTTCTAGAAGAAAGAAAAATATGTAGGGTTTCCTAGTCATGAGAAAAGTTACAACAACAACTTTACAAAAGTGACACTGGCTATTGTTAAGACCAAGAACATAGACCTGAAGAGGACAACTAAGATACCCATTTAAAATTTCTTCCAAATATTTGGTTATAGTAAAATAAGAGGAATGGAAGGTGGGTGATTGCACAAACGATGGGCAGTGGTGGAATCTGTCTAATCAGTGAACTTGTATGACCCCTATTATCACAGTGTGTCACTCACTTCCTTCATTAGGGGTTGGTTAGGTTCAGTTAATGATCAGTCAAAAAGCCACAACCAAGGAAGAATGCCGTATTGGTTTAAAAAAAAAAAAA
Source organism: Mesoclemmys tuberculata (assembly GCA_007922155.1). Lineage (NCBI taxonomy): Eukaryota > Metazoa > Chordata > Testudines > Chelidae > Mesoclemmys > Mesoclemmys tuberculata. Next base: position 30,014,361 of record ML675629.1, on the reverse strand, counting down.
AAGCCTGGTTTAGAGGGGAAGTCAGGGCAGCTACAAAAATAAAAAATGTACAACAAATGGAAGAAAGAGGAAGCTGATGATAATGCATACAAATTTAAAATTTAGGAATTGTAGAAAATTGATAAGGGAAGCAAAGGGACACAAGGAGAACTCTATGGCCAGCAGAGTTATGGACCATAAAAAAAAGCTTTTTAAGTATACTAGGAACAAAAAGAATTTTAACAATGGTATTGTTCCATTACTAGGTGAACATTATAAATGAACAATAATGCAAGAACGGCATAAGTGTTCAGTAAATATTTCTGTTCTGTATTTGGAAAATGAACAGATGAGGTAATCATGTCAGTATTCCACTTGTTTCTCAGGAGGATGTTAAACAGCAGCTACAGAAATTTAAATATTTTTAAATTCGCAGGTCCAGAGAATTTGTGTCCAAGAGTTTTAAAAGAGCTACTGAAGAACTCACTTGAACCATTAATGTTGATTTGTCAATAAGTCTTGGAACACTGGGAAAGTTACAGAAGTCTGGAAGAAAGCTAATGTTTTGCCAATATTTAAAAGGGTAAATGAGATGACCTAAATAATTATAGGCCTGACAGTCTCACACAGATCCCTGATAAAAGAATGGCTGATACAAGACTTGATTGATTGAAAAAATTAAAGGCAGATAATGTAATTCATGTCAATCAACATGATTTTATGGAAAACATCCTGTGAAACTAACTTGATATCTTTTCAGATGTGATTACAAGTTTCACTGAAAGGTAACAGTATTGATGTATTCCAGAGGGGTAGCCATGTTAGTTAACCAATGACAAGGGTCCTGTGGCACCTTCAAGACTGACATTTATTTGGGCATAAGCTTTCGTGGGCAGAAACCCACTTTGTCAGATGCATCATGATGTATGCATGCATCAACATGCAGTGTTGATGTTGTATACTTACGTTTCTATAAGGTGTTTTGACTTGGTACCACACATTTTGATTAAAAAAATAGAACAGTTTAAAACTAACCTTCCATATTTTAAATGGATTAAAAGTTGGCTAATTGATAAGTCTCAAAATGTAATTCCAAATGGGGAATCATCATTGAGCAGGTGTGTTTCTAGAAGGGTTCCACATGGATCAGTTCTTGCCCCATACTATTTAACATTTTCCTCAATGACCTGGAAGAAAATATGACATTGTCATGTAGGCCATATTTACAGAACAGGGAACTCTATCCTGAGAAGCAGTGAATCTGAAAAAAATTTGGGAGTTCATGGTGGATAGTCAGCTGAACATGCGCTCCCAGTGCGGTGACCAAAAGGGCTAATGCGATCCTTGGATGCATAAACGGGAATCTCGAGTAGGAGTAGGTAGTATTCCAGCAGCAGTCACACCAGTGCCAAATACAGAGGAAAAATAAACTATGTCCCGTTCAGGTGTCCACAATTCAAGAAGAAGGTTGATCGAGCCATGAGAATTATTAAAGGACTAGAAAGTCTTCCTTATATTGATAAACTCAAGGAGCTCAATCTATTTACTTAAAAAAGAAAGTGTGACTTGATTATAGTTTATAAGTACTTGCAGAAGGAGAAAATAGGTCCTACTGGGGTCTTCAGACAAGCAGAGAGAGATACAGCATGATCCAATGGCTGGAAGGTAAAACAAGACCATTCAAACTGGAAATAAGGTGTAAAATTTTAACAGTGAGTAATTAATCATTGGAACAACTTACCAAAGGTTGTGGAGGATTCTCCATCAGTGACAATTTTTAAATCAAAATTGGATGTTCTTCAGTGATCCATCCTGTCACCCATTTCCAGCTTCCGACAAACAGCAATCTCTGCCCATCTGGCTAATAACCATTTATGGACCTATCCTCCATGAACTTATCTAGTTCTTTTTGAACCCCATTATAGTCTCAGCCTTCAAAACATCCTCTGGCAATGAGTTCCACAGATTGACTGTGCGTTGTGTGAAGAAATGCTTCCTTCTGTTCATTTTTAAACTTGCTGCCTACTAATTTCATTTAGTGACACCCTAGTTCTTGTATTATGAGGAGTAAATAACACTTTCCTATTTACTTTTTCCCCACCAGTCATGATTTTATAGACCTCTATCATATCTCCCCTTAATGTCTCTTTTCCAAGATGAAAAGTCCTAGTCTTATTAATCTTTCCTCATATGGAAGCTTTTCCATACCTCTAATTATTTTTGTTGTCCTTTTCAGTACCTTTTCCAATTCCAATATATCTTCTTTTTTAGATGGGGCAACAGATTTGTACGCAGTATTCAAGATGTGGGCATACCATGGATTTATAAAAGGAAAAATATCATGTTGCCTCATTGTATTATTCATCCCTTTCCTAATGATTCCCAACATTCTGTTATCTTTTTTACTGCTGCTGTACATTGAGTGGATATTTCCCTATCCACACTGACTCCAAGATCTTTCTTGAGTGGTAACAGTTAATTTAAACCTTGTCATTATATATTTATAGTTGGGATTATGTTTTCCAATGTGCATTACTGTGCATTTATCAGCATTGAATTTCATCTGTTATTTTGTTGCCCAGTCACTCAGTTTTGTAATATCCCTTTGTAACTCTCCACAGTCTGCTTTGGACCAAACTATTTTGAGTAATTTTGTATCATCTGCAATTTTTGTCAGCTCACTGTTTACCCTGCGCCCCCCCTTTTTTAAGCTCATCTATGAATATGTTGAACAGCACTGGTCACAGTACAGACCCTTGGGGGTCACCACTATTCACCTCTGTCCGTTCTGAAAACTGACCATTTCTTCCTATCTTTTAATCAGGAGAGGATCTTTCACTTATCCCATGACAGCTTACTTTGCTGAAGAGTCTTTGATGGGGGACCTTGTCAAAGGCTTTCTGAAAATCTAAGTACACTATGTCCACTGGATCTTTTCCTAAGCAATATGCTATAGAAATTATTTTCGGGAAGTTCTGTGGCCTATGAAATTTTTGAGTGTAGGCCTGGCCTGTATGTGATGGATGAGGTGAAGTCTCCTGGGCAGCTAAAGGTAGAAGTGGGGATCTCTGAGTTATTGGGCATCCAGCCCCTAACAGGCCTTGAGCCAGTGAACCAGTTCATCAGTCTGTGGAGAGAGACTCTGCATAGATGGGGATGTTATGAATAGGCAAATACTTCTAGAAAAAACATAATCATCAGTAAAAGCCAAAAAAATCACTAAATTAATTTTACTGTAACATAAGGAAATAAATGTTTGATGCTACCCAGCAGGACAGCTTGAAACCAATGGTTGTATTTCCATCAAATCTGCTACAAGCTTCTCGGGTATCTTTCCACAGCTGCATCAGCTGACTCGTTGCTGGAAGTGATGAGTCTTGCAAAGAAAGTTGAAATAAGATAGGTTTATTCAGATGAAGTCTTTCTCTACCACAGCACAACAGTGTGTAGGTATTACACATCCACAGTTGTGTGGGGTGGTGTTTTGGGGGGATTTTTGTGTGTGTGGATTCAGTACTCAAATTGAACTGTGTAGAAGGTGAGACACTAGATAGCCTGGCTAGTGTGCTCTTTGTATTCCTGGTTAAGAATACTGCTCTAAAATCAGTTTTCCAGCTAGTTCCTAGCTTCTGATTTTTGTTCTTTAATGTTTCCATGAATGGGGGTCAGTGGTGCCTGTTCTTAGGAAGAGGACCTCAGTACCAGATATCTAGAGGAATATGCAAAAAGTAGTTCCTTTATCTCAGCCAAAATAATTTTCCTTTCTGGTTGCAACACTCATCTCAGAGCCAGTAAATTCTTGTTGGGTGCAACTGTACACAAGACTGGTGACTTTAGTGTGAACAAGGTGCAAGAATGTGATTGATAAGTCACTGAGGAACCCACCACGCTGCTGATTTTGAGAGTCAGAGAGCATCGATACATAAAGCATCATATCAATGCTATCTGTCTCTCTAAAAATGAATGCAGAGGGAGAGGACTGGGAATGAAGAGTATTTTAGGGACAAGCCATAATATTTTGGGGGTAAAGAAGCCAAGTTTGGACTTAGAAGGAGGATCCATATTGTTCAGAGTATAAAAAGGAGCAAACCATGTTACTTAAGGGGTGATAGTCAGCTACTCCTTCTTTAAGCTTCTTTTTAGTTAGTGTTTGTTAGAATCTTTTGGTCTTAATTTATACTTAGTAATATTTGTAGTCTTAGTCTTATAGTTCTTAGCTCTCGAGCATTGCCTAGCTCTCCACCTTTCCACTCAAGAGCTGAGGAATTGGGCATCTCTCTCAACTCAGGTCATCAGGGAAGGGTGTGAGTATATTAATCCAAAGCACACAGTATAAATATATAAATCCTGTATTTAGAATAAGACTGTAATGTTAGCCATTATCCATTTGATTATTCATTTTATTTTAATCAGTCATTTGTCTATCATTTTATGTTATCTTAATAAAAGCTTATACAGTTATACAGATTCAGTTATCAGTGTGAGCATTTCTGTCATGCACCCCAGAGGTCCTTGTAAAAACTCCTCTGGTGCCTGATTCCAGGACTAAAACCTCATTATCTTCAAATTAGATCAATTGGTGAGCCTATAACCCCATTCAAATTACTAAACACCCAGAAATCAGGTAACACCTTGGATAACCGCTTTATATCTGTGACCATTTTTACGGACAGGATGCGGATACAGATTTTGTATCAGACCAGGGCTGTACTTGAGGGTCTCCTAATCCTTCATTCAGGAAGCAACTATTTTAGTCTCCTTTCTTATAAACTGCAACAGGTATGTCAGTTGTTCTTCTAAAGTAGGGGTCAGCAGCCTCCATTGATAGCCTCTTGTTGGCCATTCCAGAGATCCTCACACAGCAAACCGCTTCCCTGGCCTCCTCCCCCTATGGTACTCATGGATTCTCTCCAAAACTGGTTCCCCCATCAAGGCATCCACAGGATATCCATGAATTAGTGTTTAGAAGCAGTAAAGTTTATATTCAAATCATGGAATAATAAAACCATCTCAAGGTACTGGGAGTTAGGAAGAAACTTTCTCTGAGAGAAGGTTATAAAGTAACTGCCTTCTACAGGGTTTTTCTGCTGAAGCAGCTGGAACTGTCATAGACAAGATAGTGAACCAAGTGGACTGGCCTGATCCAGTATAGCAGTACCTACATTCCTATTATCCAGAAATAAACTCTGAGTGGTATTTTGGCAGCTATTTATTTCACTGATGCAAATATAAAAACTAATTTTTATTTTGCTTTTGTTTTTCCTAGAGTTTAGAATTCAGTTTCCTCAGCTCACGGGGGTCCTGACGCTTGCTTTCTTCATTCATAACTGTGTTATCACTCTCCTTAAGAATAACAAGAACCAGGAAAACAATGTAAGTAACTTGTTCAGAAATTGTTGGTTAGATCTAAAGTGTTCCTGGATGGACTTCTCTTTAAATTGATCCAAAGGCTATAACAGGTGCAGAACACAGATCTTGCTTGGTTTTTTTTTTTTTTTTTCAGTTAAGAGTGAGGCTTTCATTTATGCCCACTTTCCACTGGCTGCCGGTGCACCAAAGGTGCATTTATAAATAAATTAAATTATTTTAAATTAGAAAATATAGTACACTCCAGTTTCCCAATCTAAGAGCTATTTGTCCAAAACTCATAGTCCACAGTAGCCCCCCCCCCTTAGCCTGATGTTAGTTAATAACGTCTCAATTATCCAGTTACCACTTGTTAGTGCTCATTAATACAAAGCTGTTTGTTAGTGCTAAGAGGTTCTGAGAGGCCTCGTAATTGAGCAAATAATTAGCTAATGTAGGGATTTATGGGATGGGGGGGGACACTGATTCAGATAGCGAGTATTTCTATATCCATGAAACTGAAGTTCAAAATAGCACTTCTGTGTATCCGAATGCCTGGTTATCCAAACATTTTGGATGTCCCCCAGACCATTTGGATAAATGGGAGTGTACTTTAACTCAAATGTAATCAGGCTTTTCAAACTTGCTGCTGTCAAATTGGTAACAAACTTGCCAAATTTCAGTTGAGTGTAAAATTTTGAAGTTGTAAAGCTTTTGAAAATGACTATTTTAAAGTGAAAACACTGAGCAGCCTTAACTATAATTATCGCTATGCCCAGGAGGCTGAACTGTGATATTCAGCTCTGGATCCAACTTTTCGCATAGTTTAGGGGTATTCAGATTCAGGGTTCCAGTCCAGGCTTACCATGATTTTCAAGGAAAATTTAATTAGCCTTACATCACAAAATAAATGTTCAACTGTGATGGAAGCTCTGATTTGATAGTTTAGAAATGAGGCTCAAATTGTGCCTAGGTGTATATGATACACAATAAGATCACCCACTATTTAATGACACTAGCAGTAACTTCTTAGACACAGACTGTGGCAAGTCAAGGATGGATGGCCAAAAAGTAAACTTGTTTAGGCAAGGACCATGGCTGCTTTTCTGTATGGAAAGCATCTTGCATGTTATGGGCACTACTGAACATAAATGTAATAATGGATGCGGGCCCCGGAGAAGGAAAACTTACCTGGTTTCCACTTGTTGAGTTTTCTCACATTCTTCTGTGGTGGAAAGAGGCAGGTTTTTCCCTCCCATCACCAAGAGAAAATCAGTAAGTGTGGCCAGCCAACACTGTGGATCCCTCAGCAGACCAGAGTCCTGTGAGAGGAGAAGGCCTGATGCCTCTATACCAGCTTCAAGGCCCACCCTGTGGTTTTTCCCCTCTCACTGATAGTGCAGCTCCGTTTTCTTCCTCTGCTAACAAACAGCAGCATCTGTAATCCCTTCTTCAACTGTATAATGAAGCAGGGACTGTATTAACTTTTCCAAAGTTTTCTCCCTGGAGGTTGAGAAGGAGAAAGTGGGGGAAGGGTGTGTATGCAGACCAGCCACAGCATTGATGCCAGATGTATACTCGAGAGGGCTATTCTAGGGCTTCTGGGAAATGGTGGAAAAGCACACAGTGGAGTTGACTGACTCCCCTCTTTTCATGTATGTTGGAGAAGATGTGTATTGTCGTGCATGGATTTCAGAGGCATGATCTGGCCCAGAATTTCTACCTTGATTATAAATGTTCTTTCTACATAGGCTCAAATAATATCTTTAACATGACTAAGCTATAGTCTTAATTTCCTTTATGATATAATACTTTTGTAGTTCTATAGCATCTTCTCATCCAAGGATCTCAAAGCACTTTCTAGACATTAATTAAGTCCAAGCACTCCTGTGTAGTTAATGCATCATTTTAATCCAGCAAGTGGTCAACAAGCCGAAAGTATGCATCTGTTAACAAGTGCTGGCCTGTGTTAGGTGCTCCTGTGTTTGGTGATAATTTACTCTTCAAGTTTGCACTGAAGAGAATTTCCAAGTTATCATAGAATTTCTGCTCTGCCCTGTTTGAGACCAAAATTTCACAGGCTCATGTGGAGTGTTTATTTGTTAACACTGCCAAAAACAGTTTTTGTTCTTCAGTTAGTTGTCTTTTTATGAGGAGTCTGAAAATGCACAGAAGTGCACAAAACTGAAAGTATATTATAGAATAATAAAATCAGAGAGCTGTAGGGTTGGATTCACCTCAAGAGGTCATCCAATCTATTGCCCCCCTTGCTGTGTAAAGACAAAGTAAACCTAACCATCCTTACAGGTGTTTGTCTAACCTGTTCTTAAAAACTTGCCATGATGGAGGTTCCACAATTTCCCTTAATAATGTACTTCTGTACTTTGGTATCCTTATTGTTAGTTTTCCCTAATAACTAGCCTAAATCTCCCTTTCCGCAGATTAACCCCCATTACTTCTGCTCCCATCTGCAGTGCACATGGAGAACAGTTGGTCACCATCCTTTTTATAATCGCCCTTAACATATTTGAAGACTGTCATCAGGTCCCTCCTCAGTCTTCTTTTCTCATGATGCAACATGCCCAGTACTCTAAGCCTTTTATCATTTTGTTGCTCCCCTCTGGACTTTCTCCAATTTGTCCACATTGTTCCTAAAGTGTGATGCCCAGAGCTGGACATAGTATTCCAAATGAGGCCTCACCAGTGCTGAGTAGGGTGGGACAATTACCCCCTGTGTCTTAAATATTATACTTCTGGGAAATACACTCCAGAATTATATTAGCCTTTTTCAGAACTTCATCACATTATTGGTTTATGTTCAATTTATGATCCACTAATAACTCCCAGATCTTTTTCAGCAGTACTATTGCCTAGCCAGTTACTCCCCATTTTGTATTTGTACATTTGATTTTTTCCCCCCTTTCTACGTTTAATGGTTTGCACTTGTATTTATTGAATTTCTTGTTCATTACAGACCAACTCTCCAATTTATCAAAGTAATTTTGAATTCCAATCCTGTTCTCCAAAATGCTTGCAACCCCTCTTATCTTAGTGTCATCTGCAAATTTTATAAGAATACCCTACAATTCATTGTCCAAGTCATTAATGAAAATGTTGTATAGTATCAGACCCAGGACAGACTCCAGCAGGACCCCACCAGGTACACCCTCCCGTTTGGACAACGAACTATTGATAACTACTTTTTTAGTGCATTTTTTCCAACCAGTTTTGTGCCCATCTTATAGTAACTTCATTTAAACCACACTTCCCTAGTTTGCTCACAAGAATGTCATGTGAGAATGTTTCTCATTATACATTAACACTATTACTATTCATATACTAATCCTATGCCACTTTTTAAATGGGAAGCAAAGACAAGTTGGTATTTTGAATCAAATTCTGTTTTATGCAGATCACTTGAAAAATCTGAAATCGAAGTGACCAAGAGCTATTTCCTCTAATACAGTAATACTAAGTACCTGAACTTACATAGTGCCTTCTGTCCAAGAACTGCAGAACACTAATTAAGTCTCACTGTACCCCTGAGAGGTGAAGAGCTATTGACCAGATCCTCAGAGGTATTTAGGCTCCTAACTCCCATTGATTTTTGATGCAAGTGAGGAGCCTAAATGCCTTTTTGAGGATCTGGGCCTATTATCCTCATTTGACTGATGGCAAAACTGAGACACACGGAAATTAAGCGGATTTTAGTTTAGTGTTACACAGGAAACTTGTGCAAAGCCAGGCATAGAACCCAGATCACCAAGCTCCCATCCTGTGTCTTAGACCACAAGCCAGTCTACAAGAGGCTTCTTAAGGTAATCAACACTATAACAATTGATTTACATTTGTGATCTTATGTAAGTAATGGATGCAATTAATTTAAATTTATTAATAGTTCCTTGTACTTTCAGATCTCTTCATAATTTAACCCCACCCCACCTTTCCAATCAGTAACCCAGTAAGGATAGGCAGGGGTCGAGCTGTAACCATTACAACTGACCAGCTGGGAATTGTGCTCATCATGTTGTATTTATTCATTACCCCCATCTTCCCCAGCCTGGTTATGTCTCATCCATCTGCTGTGTCTTGTCTTCCAGACATAAACTCATTGGGTCAGGGACTGTCATTTAGTAGATGTTCGGAAAGTACCTAGCACAATGGACCCCAACCTATTTGAGGCCGTTTAGGCAGTACTGCAATATAAATGCAATAATAATAATTAATAAAAATAATGCAACTGCATGGCCATGTGTATAGATTAAATCACTTTTTTGCGTCATTGCTAATCAACCCTTCTTAATTTTATCTGGAATTATGCCATCTAAAAGCTGTTCATACTCTGTTTATGAAGACGGTTCTCAGGATGGTTGAACAATAATCAATTAGTTTTTCATTTTGTTTCCAAATAAAGAAAACATGTTCAGATATAACTGTCCAATCTTACTAGAGAGGAAAAGAGGGAAAGGATCTTTCAGGTATGTTACTAAGAAAGACAGGGTTCATCTGTTGTCATGCACACTGGCTTAATTCTCCTTAGGTGCTCAGTTGGTAGTATGTGTGGGTTTTGGGGTTTGTGTTTTTTTTCTTTGTTTTGTTTTTTGTTAAAGAAGAAGACATTGAAGTATTTGATTGGAAGAGAAACATGAACATATATGGAGTTTGTGAACAGATATAAGTGAGGAAAAATGTCAGATTTGGAGGCCTACTAATCTTGATCATAATCCCTAAAATCCTAGTAGAATAGGGTCGTGTGTCAAAAGCAGTACCCATAATCCGTTAAGAAGCTGTTTACTAGCATCAGTTGAACAAATTATTTGGCAAGTGATAATAAATGTCCTGGATAAAGCATGCAAATAAATAATACAGAATTTAGCTATTTAATAAAACAAATGGCCTACTAATGCAATTCCAAAAGATTAATTGATGTAGGAAATGAAAATAGCCTAACAGGAACTAATGTACTTAAAAGGTTAATATGTCAGTGAGTTCTGCAGTTTGGAAAATTATTTCACAAGTGGATTTGATTATTGCTTTTCCACTAATTAATATTCTTTGTTATGTGAGGTTTACTAGTAATTTAAAAGTGTAGTCCACACAAACTTTTATGTATTAAATGTATATAATTTTAGGTCAAGATTTTCAAGTGATTGCCTAAAGTTAGATTCTTAAATCCATATTTAGGTACCTAAATTAGTGGCCTGATTTTTCACAGGTGCTGTGTACCCAGAAATTCTCTTGGACTTCATTGGAAGCTATTGGGTCCTCAGCACATTTGGAAATTTCATCACTTTTAATTAGGAATCTACACATGGATTTAGGAGCCTAATTTTAGACACCTACTTTTGAAAATCTTGGCCATAATTTAATATACAATGCTTATACAGGACGCTCTGAATGGATTCAACTATAGTGAAAGCAAATAACTACTGTGAAAATATTTTACTATAAAATATAGTTCTAAGAGCATATAATGCCTCTAGGAGGTAAGGCATGATAGATTGAATTGAAAACTATGGTTATTCTTGATTGCTGTATCTGGCCTTTAAAAGTAAACAGACTTTCCATGCTCTTACAGCATATTTGTTTTTCATATTACAGTATAAAATGTTAGATTATGCTCTCTGGTTACATCCATAGGAACTAACATCATAAACGTATGCATTTTGAAAACTTCTCTGTGGACATATTCTTGGATTTCAAAGCACTTTGTTAAAAAGATCATTGTCGTCATAGCTAGAATCTGGCTTGTTGATGTGTTTAACTGCCAGTTTTTTAGTTCTGCCAACAGATTTGACATATGGTATCAATGGACTCCTTGGCTATCACTGCTAGTTGTGCTGAACGTGTCCTGAAGCTTGTTAGTGAGTGGGTGTATGTGAAAAGGACAGAAAGGTTCTATTTAGTCTTTGTATTTTTTGTATCTTTGTGGTGTTTAGCAATAACACCTATACCTGTTGAGGAAGCTTTTCTTGGGTTCCTTTTGTTGTCATCTGGATCTGAATATGTCTATAACATGCCTAGTGTCTGCTTTTGTGTACCTTCTTCCTGCTTACAGGGCCATATTCAGCAGTCTTCACTTTGGCAAATCTCCCATTTAACCCCATGAGAACTTTATAAACAAAGGACTGCAGGATTTCTCTCTTATTGAATATACTAGACTTCATATTTTTGCAAAAGAGGCGCTTACTTCAAAAATCTATGCACCGGTGTGGGGTCCAAATCCCAGTGATGTCAATGGGAATCTTTCCATTGATGTCAATAGGATCAGACTCCAAAGTTAACTATGTCATTGTCCAAGTTCTGTCTCTTTATCACTGTCTTGTTCAGAATCTTACAATGAATTATTTTTAAGTAGCTGCATTAATGCTCCATGTTTTATCAAATAACTGGCTTTACAAAGAAAGTAGCCTTGTATGGTATATCTAGTATATTACTAACCAGTAAGGTAGTTTATCAAATTTGTACTTTGCTTTGTATGTTAATGCCAGAATAAAAAGAGAATTTTGTTTTTGCAGGTGAGAGACCTTTCCATTGCTTATTTCCTGGTGGGATTGACATATCTCTATGTTGGACTGTTAATTTTTGCTGCATTTCCGTCTCCGCCTTTGTCCAAAGAGTGCATTGAACAGGTAAGGAAACACACTTTACTGCACTGTTTCCATCCCTGCCCTTCTAATTACTGTGTATAAAAATCCCTCCACTAACTGTTGTCTGTCTGTCCCTGTCCTTTTTGACTGGGGGCTGTTTGGATCAGGGACTGTCTGTTCTTGAATGCATGGAAAGTGACTAGCATGGTGCAGGCACTTCCACGAACAAATTCACTAATCAGTCTCCCTGCCTGCTACTACTTCCGTAGCCACTGAAGGGTAAACATAATATAATAGATGGCTCTAGCCATTTTGACTGGGAGGACCAAATTAGGCTCAAAAACAATTGAAATTAAACTTGTGAGCTGGATGGGTTTTATTAATTTGGGGGAGAGGGGGCTGGGCTAAACTGGCTAATTTAACTGAGTTAATTAACTGTGAACTGAACAATTCAGGCTTCTTTAGACCCTGATCCTGCAAAGACTAATGTATGAATTTAAATTGATGTGCAATGACTAATCCTGTTGAAGTCATTAGGGCTACTCCCAGCTTCTTAAAATAAAACACCTGCCTTAATCTGTACAGGATTGTTTAGATCATAAAATCTTTGGGGAGTAAGGACCATTTTTTGTTATATGTATGTACAGTGCCTAGCACTGTGAGGGGCCCTGATAGCTGATTAAGGCCTTTGGGCACCTACACTAGTAGGAAGGCTATCATACCTTCTACTCCCTCATCCACCCTGATTCCCTTGCCTCAGTCTACCTCAAAAGCAGATCTTCTTTTCATATACCATTTCATATAAGAGGCTTGTTGAGAACTTAGCAGTTGAGCAGCAAGTGGAGGGAGGCTACTGGCAGGCACATCAGGACAGAAGATAATGCTTAACCATGAAGCTCTTCTGTGAGCCATTTGAAATAATTTTATGGGTTGAAGATCCATGATTAAATAATGAATGTCAAACACTTGTTCTTTTTATTTTTTTAATAATTATACAAAACCGTTATTGAACTTTTTGCACATTTAACAGATATTTCAACTTGTAGAATCCATCCATTCTTTATTATGTGTATAGGATCCAGCCTTTGAATTGTTACAGATATGTTCCTGAAAGAGGGGCTTAGTCATGGCAGCTTCAGTTTCTGAAAACACATACAAAGTTTTATGTATTTTCACAGGGTGCAAGAAAATTTTTATTTTATTTTATTGGCACCAGGAGCTGTTTATACACTTTATTGGCCTGCTGGAATATCATGATTCCCGAGGTAAACAGACCTAGAGCCAGCATGTTCTTAAGAGTTACCAGTAGTCACAATTAATTCATGTAAACACAATACTGTGGGTAATAGGGGCATTTGAAATGCTTTGCATATGAAATCTGGTGCCAGCTCAATATTCTATACTCAGGGATGTGTGCTGTCTGGGGAAAAATAAATGTCATATGGTAAGGGCTGTACACAAATTAAATCACTGCCCTTTCACATTACAAAATGTAGATTGTATTTAGTTGTTTACAGGCTGCACAAGAGAGATGGTTCCATTTTATGTTTGATTTGAGAAGTACTACTCACGCTTCATTTTTTTTTTCTCACAACACCTGTCGTATTAGGAATCAAATACAGTTGTTGTCAATAGTGTCTCATTAGCCTTTCTTATCTTAGAATTTTTTAGACAATTTCCCCAGCAATGACATCACATCATTTGTTGCAAGACTGTTCCTGCTGTTCCAGATGATAACCGTGTACCCACTGCTAGGCTATTTGGCACGAGTTCAGCTATTAGGACATATATTTGGCAATGTTTACCCAAGGTAAGGACTCTACCCCATATCAAGGGGTTGACATATGGAATTTAACTGGTTTCCTATTGTTCCAGAAATTCTGCTATGGTTGTTGTGGAGTTTCCAGTAGGGAGACACATGTTTTTCAAGCTCCCCACTTCAGTTTGGCAGTGACATGTTTGATGGCCATATGAAAGCTAACGATTGGATGAACATGAAAAATAAGCTACACTCTTCCCTTCACAAGTGAACCTGCAGGTCAGGGCTGAGACATGTTTGTTGGGCAGGATGAGAAATCTTGCATTTCCAATGCCTCTTCTGTGGATAAACTGTCAAAGCCAGAAGTCTAAAGCCAGAGGGGAGCAGAAATTGGAACAGGGGCAAGCACAGCTGTAGGCATGATATATGTTAAACAGCCACTGAACTACTATGGGGGGCCAGCTTATGAGGAGGACTGCTAAACCAGCAGCCAGCACGCTGTGGCCTCTCTGAGTTCTAAGGCAGGGCAGCTGGCCTCAATAGTTGCCTAGCAGCACAGTTAGTCAGGGAGTAGTCCAGCAGCTGTTCCTAGCTGGTCTGGTCCCTGATGCCATACAGCTGTTTCTTCCCAGCTTCAGTCAGGAACACAGTTTAGACAAAGGATAAGCATCCTTTCTGGCCAGAATTTTCTCTGGTGATATCTCCAGAACTCAAATTGGTTGTAGGGAAACTTTTTTGCCTGTTTACATTCCAGTAGATTCACTTAAGCAAACCAATGCTAGTCATTTCAGACAATTCAGCTGTTACAGCTTACTTGACCCAATAAGGAAACAAAGAGCTCCAGGAGTCTTCCATAGGGAAGTCTGCTAACTTTTTATGGAGGGAGGAAGGGAATGCTTCATTGCTGTAGATCTCTCACTCAGCAAAAGGTAAAGTATCTCACAGATGCTCCAAAGAAAATATTGGTCTTTTGAAGAGAGTGGGTTCTCCTTTGTGCCATGTTCCAGTTCCTCGTAAATAAGTGAATGACCTCCACCACGTATATCTCTGCTCATCTGGAAGTGTCCATCTCCAAAAGATTATTTAAAGTACTGTAATCCTCTGTCAGATGCCTTCACAATTGTACATATTTTAACCAGTGTTTTCTTCACAGGGTAGTGAAGGAGTTAAGTTAAAAGGGCAAGTTCCTTTCTTGTGGTCTTCACATTGCCAAGAAGCATCAGTAACTAGTAGATCACTAGCATAGAAATTGCCTCAGTGGGTCAGGCCCAAAGTCCATCCAGTCAAGTATTCCAAACATATGGAACACTTTCATTGTAGATGCTGTTTAATCCCAACAAATATGACCGCTAAACTCTTGGCTTCAATATCTTCTGGCAGTGAGTGTCACAGGCTAATTGTGTGGGTTTTTTTTTAATTTACTTTAAATGTGCTGATTTCTATTTAATTGAATGTCCCCTTGTTCTTGTATTAGGAAAAGATAAACAACAGTGTACAATTTACCTTCTAAGTATTGCCAGCTTTTGACATTTTATCAAGAGTCTCACAATATCTGGTGTTTTTCGTTGGTCCTGCATACCAACAAGAAATCACTGGGAATCAGTGAGGTCAGAGAAAGCCAGAACAGCTCAAAAAAGATATGTCGCCAAGACAATAGGAAAGACATGGCAGCAGAAGAAACAGTCCAAATCTAAAAGAACAAGATTAGTATGGGCTAAGTAAATAAGGGATATTATATTCATGTGGTTTTAATGGTGTTGGGCTAGAGTTAAATGAAAACTGGGCTGTAGTTCAGACTATGGGGGTGTGAGTAGCAGTGTGTACCAAGTGCTGCACTGTAACTCCCCTGTGTAAACACTGCAGGCACACACTTAAAGTCCCCAGTTCACACTAATGTAGTGTCCTTCAAGCTGCACTAGGGCTTTTAATTTGCAATTCTGTAGCCTAAACTATGAGGCAATGTAGACACGTCCTAAAAATCCTGGGTTCTGTATAGCCCAATTTTCATTTAACTCTGTCCTTTACCATTATAGCCCCATGGATTTAGTGTGGTTTAGCCTTCCATTATTTAGTGTAATGTCTTAGCCCATATGCTATTTGCCCAAAGTAGAAGATGAGGATCTGGTGGATATCTAGTGGGAGATGAATCTGGATGTTAGAGACTATACATATTATTTTGTTACTAATGGATTTTACTCCAGAATTGATCTGATTTCGGTTTCTTGGCAAATTTGGTTTAAAAAGGTGGTCTGGGAGTTAAACTTGGTCTGATCATTCCCCTGCATATATTAAACAAAAAGACTGGGACTCAGTGGAAAAACAAAGTGTCTGCTGGTTGAATAGAGCTTTGTTATATGACCCTTCCCCCTTAGAATTCAAGATCTGGAAGAAAATGTCCAGACATATATAGAAGAAAACTATAAGGATGGAATCAATAAGGCTGCTGGAAAGACCGTAATGAGGGGGACTCTCATAACTAAAGCATCATACCTTAAAAAGGAGAATCCTTGTAGAAGAGTTCAGTTAAAGAACTTTCTTATTAGGAAAGCAGACATAAATCCACAGGATCTAAAAGAGTATATAAGAAAATACTTGAGATATGAGGAAAGATTAACCTGTTACAAACAGGCCAGGCTGAGCAAACAGATGTATTAAACAAAAATATTATGAAAAGGGCAATAAAGCTGATAGGCTTTTAGCCAGAATGTTTAAAAAGAAACTGGATAAATCAGCCATCCCTCTGATTAGAAATAAAAAGGGAGATTTAGTAACTGGCATCACAGAGATCTCTGAAACGTTTGCTAACTTTTTCCATACTTTGTACACTTCAGAACAGCCAAATACTGAACTCATAAATAGATACTTGAGAAATGTGAAACTACCTCAACTCTCAGAGGATGATGTGGCTGCTCTTGATAGGCAAATTGCTGCACAGGAAGTTGAAGATGTAATTAAGAATTTAAAATCCAATAAAGCTCCAAGTCCCAAGGGGTTTTCTGGGAAGTATTACAGAGCTCCAGAGCGAGTGTTGGCCCTATTCTAACTGAATTATTCAGTGGTATATTGCAGGGAATGAGATTCCAGATTCATGGAAAGGGGCAAAAATTGTGTTCATTCCTGAAGAAGGAAAAGATCTTACCAGTTGTGCATCATACAGGCCTATTTCTTTAATTGTGTATGCTAACATTTATGTCCAGGTGCTAGCAGACAGAATGAGTGTCATTTTGCCAGATGTATTCATCCAGATCAGTCTGGATTTATTGCTGACAGGCACCTATCTGATATATCAGAACTCTGAATTTAATCTATAATGTTACTTCATACAATGCTTTTTGTGCTGCTTTCTTTGAACACTGAGTGACTTTTACAAGCTGGAGTTGGAAGTACCTAATCCAGATTTTAGTAAGGTTTGGGTTTGAAAATCAGTTTTGTAGGGGCATAACAACCCTATGTAGTCATCCTTGAGCATCTGCTTTGGTTAATGGTCATCAATCCTCTCCTTTTAATTTGTCCAGGGGCAGCAGAGTTGCCAGTTGTTTGTTTGCTTTGGCTATGGAGCTATTTACCATCAGTGTGAGAAATGGTCTCTTCATAAACACCTTGTGTTTAGAACATGTTAGAACACAAAATAGCCAAATATGCTGACAATGTCCTGTTACATTTGCAGGCTTCAGATGCCTCTTTAAAATTACAGATCAATTGATTTCGAATTTGGGCAGGTATCAGGCTTCAAAATAAAGTAAGATAAATCTGAAATTCTGGGAATTAATGTTCCTGAAAGGATCAAAATAAATTCTTGTCAGCTACATAAATTTAAATGGGGAAGGGAATCTTTAAAATATTCAAGAATATATATTGTGGAGAAACCTAAAAATCTCTTAAAAGCAAATTACCCTCCACTGTGGAATAAAATAATAAAGCAAATAGGAAATTTCTTGGTGAGGTAGTGTAGCCTTGGTAAAAATGAATGTCCTCACAAAGCTATTACAGTGGATGCCGCTTATTAGCAACATCTTGGTTCCTAGCAAAAAGTTGCTAATAACTGAGAGTTGGCAATAAGCAAAAGGCTGCTTTACAGGGTTGCACAAAGGGAAAGAAGTGCTGAGATGCACCGAGCCCAGTGCTGGGGCAGGGCGCACAGGGCCTGCAGCACCCTCACTCCTTCTGCAAAGTCCCAGCATTCACACTACAGCCTTCCTCCCTGCTGCTGCCTTGCCCACAACCTCCCCTCCCAGCCAACAATGCCAGGGCTCCAGCTAGGGCTATCCTGTTGGGCAGGATTTCAGGAATTGCTGCCCTTTACCTCCAGTGCAGGCAGTGGGTGCCTGGCCACAAGCAGGTTTGCAAAACTGCAGCCAGGGAAGGAAGTGCTGGGATATACTGAGCCTGGTCCCTGCTGCCAGGACAGGGCACAGGGAGAGGTACTGGGCAGCTCCATGTGCTTCCTTCCCCAGCTGCAGCCCTGCAGACTTGCCTGTGATTGGGGGCCTTTCTTCCCAGATTGGTTGTCTAATAAATGATATGCATGTTGCCATTATGCAAATTCCATTAATATTTAAGTCAATATTGCTATAAACCAAAAATTGTTAATATCAGGAATACTGTTAACTGGCATCCACCGTATTTTTTTTCTTGGTTAGTATCCTTGACATTAAAAACATGGTAAGATGCACTAATGCTATCCATGTGTAAACATAAAAGTCAAAGGGTTAGTTCTAAAGTTCTGTATAAGCCTACAAAGTGAGATGGACTAGCTTTCCCTAATTTGGTTTATTATGTATCACAGTTAAAACATGATCAGTTGAGTTAACAATAGATCATCCAAACACTAGGTAAAACTTGAATAAGACTGGAGCCTGGATATAACTATTCATAGTAATTGTTGAACGAAAACAAATTAGGTTATCAAAAATTAAAAATTGCTCATTGATTCAGATCACCTTAGCAGCTTTGGAACAATTTTTAAAATTCCTGTCACCGAGGTCCTTTCCCTTAGCTACTTTCATTAAAAATCAGGAATTTATCTTTAGGAAGTATGTGATTATTTATTGTGGGTAAGAGCTGAGGTTAGTCAATTGGAACAGTTGTTCCTGGACTCTGATCTGAAATCATACCAATAGGAATGTAATAATATAAAGGTCCTATATTTTCAATATTCATAAATCAAGCACTTTATTGTGAAATCTGGATATGAGGTGGCTCCAGCTGAACCTTAATAACACTTCAAGAGTTAACCCAGGAGCAAGCTGAAATAAAAGGTTTAATTTCTAAGAGGCATACAGTTTTCAAGAAAAAATTATTGATAAGACAACAACCCAGAAGGAAAAATTGGAGCAGAATTTGGACAAAGAAATTGATCTGGATAAGTGCATTTCTATACAGGAAACAGGATATTCAGTTTTGTTTGTAAATTACTGTATAGATAGCATTTGATTCCAATTAATATCCAGCATATTTTTGCTACTAGGGAGGTGCTCTGTTGGAGGGACTACGGGAAAGGAGAACATACTTGTACCCATGTTGGTTGTGTGCAGAAATTGCATAGTTTTGGAAAGACATTATTAAAAAGATTAATCTTATGACAGATTGCTGGCTTCCTAGAAATCTAATGTGCTGCATGCTTAATGCTCCGGTAAAGGATCTTCATTTAAATAGAATGACAAATTTTTTTTATTGTTAGCAGTAAGACTGTTTTGCACATTATTGGAAATACGTGGCCCATCCTCCTGTGGAATTGCAATAGTAAAATATGGACTGTCCTTGTAATGTAAAAGCTTTCGCACCAAGTATGTGCACAAGAGAGGCTCCAAAAAGAGGATAGGTATTCAGAAATTCCTTTCTAGTGTACTCAGAGAAGGAGGGCTTCCCAGTCAGCAAGCCAGAATCTTTAGCCAGTTTATCTGAATACCAACTAGATGATGAATAAGTAGCAGATGATGTAGTATGTTCATGTTTTATTTTAACTTTATAAAGGCAAAAAGTTTCAAATATTTGGTGTTTTTCTTAAAGCACTGTCTGGTATTTCTCCAATGGACAACTTCAATCTAATGCCCATCCTTTCTTGTTGTGCTGTTAAAGTGCTAGTTGCATAATTAAGGATATTCATTTTCTCTCCTTCTGAAATGTCCTTTTAAGAACAGTCATTAGTGTTATTTATCTTAGTTCATTCTTTTCTGGTTGAAAGTTGTCAACTCTTCCCCTAAGCTTTTATAAGACCATTTTATTTCATTAATTTTACTTCAAAGCTTGTAAATTAGCGCTTAACTTTTCAGCCATTAAATTGGTCACTCATACCAGCTTAACTGTGACGCACTTAGCAATTCATATATTTAGAGACTGACCTTTTCCGTCAGAGAAATTACCTTTTATAGGTAAGAAAAAATGGTAACGTCAGTCAAAATGAAATAAACGCAACAAGAGTCGGTAAACAAAACCCATAAGTATTTGTATCTTTACTGTGTTTGGTCTTTTTCATTCCCAGGTGGACAGCTGTGGGACTAACACATCCCAACATTTTCCAAGTTCTTTCTGAGTTCTAAGATGTTTCCTGATATTTAGATATAAAAATGTTTATAGACCCTAAAGGCAGATGACATTCAGTATTTTCGGAGTTGGGAATCCGTGTACAGCCTTATCACTAGTATCTAAACAAAGTTAATGCTTTTTGTGCATTAAAAAGGTTCATTCAGAAAGCAAAAACTGTTCAAGTTTACTCACTAAACACAAAATATAAAAGAGTAGAAAATAGTCTGTTTATCCAAAAATCTATTGTAAATTATAGCTAGGTCATGCATTAAATGAAGTTCAGAAACATAAAGGTTTGTCTTCCCTATAATTCAAAATGTGAGTGGCAGTGTAGTAAGATTTGTTTTTATGTATTCTATATAATGCTTTCCATTCTGTAATGCATCTTTCTCTGGTATCCATTAGTCCACTCAAATAGCTCAGATCATTCTCTGGATCAAGGCACTTCTTTCATGTGGGAATTCAGTTATACAGCATTGTGTTTTTGTCTTTAGATGTTTCAGATGGATTTTCATATGCCAGAGTTTTAAGTACATTTTCAGAAGAATTGCCAAATTATGTGTGCTCTCTGCTGGAGAATTATTTGAGTCCAAACATTTGTGTCTGTTTAGAATCTGGCACTTGCAATTTTCTCTAGATGTCATGTTAACTGAAATTAATTAGCTCTAACAGGGTGAATCAGACCAATAGAAACACTCACATTGGAGGTACATTTAAATTTTAATACAATACAAGTGAAAGATGTTCTTATTTTGTAGTGGTACTATACATATATTAACTTTGTTTGTTTTCCTCCCTCCCCCCCCAGTATTCTCCATGTGTTGGTTCTGAACATGGCAATTGTAGGAGTTGGAGTGACAATGGCCATATTCTATCCAAATATAGGAGGTATCATAAGGTGGGTACCCCTTGCACTCTGAGCTAGTCCTTGCTTTTGACACCAAAAAATTTGTCATTAATATCAAATTATCAGAGATCAAACTGTTGTCTTTTATTTGTATTATCATTTATACTAAATATACACAATTACAGGAGAACATCAAAAATTGCATATGGCTCTCTGAATGTCCCTTTCCAAGAACTAGTATTAAACAGAGGGTTGAGATTATTTCCAGACAGATGTGAATTGGGAATAGGTTTCCTTCAGAACTCATCCAGGTCCCCAGAATTTACCTGCTTATTCTGAATCAGATATGTCATTTTTCATTATAAAATTGCTAAGTTAGCGTATAGCCTTATTTGTATGTTGCCACCAGTGATCTCTGAAGTTTTTTTTTTAATCCATAAAGACAATTAAAAGTTGATTTAAAAGAGGCTGTGATTAAAAACTGCAAAAAATGAATAAATAAAAAAAACCAGAGTGAAAGGGATGGCCAACATGAAAATCTATCTGGTTTGTTTTCTTTGTTTAACCTACTGTTGTTGCAGGTAACTTCTCTGATTTCTGTAGTTGAGAGAGATTGAGGAAAAGATGTTGTCCGTTTTTCCAGCGGGTTTACTCTCTGCATTTTGGAAATGCTTTGCAAATAGTCAGTTTCCGCTGTTGTTAGTCTGGGTCCTTTACACAACAACCAGCAAAGGAAAGCATTTTAAAAACCAGGATTATAAAACCACAGCAATTGGCATTGGGACCAGTGTAGTCACTATCGCTACTCTTCACTCATTTTCTGAACCTGGCTGACGCTCAGATTTTAATTTTTTTTACCCCTTTTTATTTTTTATAATCTCTATTTATTTATTTTTAGGGCAAACTTCTATCCTCCAATAATAGAACTAGTCTGATTAGTCACTGAAAATAAATAACATGGAGTATTCAGAATGTTCTTCTGTTTGCAAATTGGCAACTATCAGTAATGAATATATTAGCAAACATTTGAATAAACAATTTTCAGCTTGTGATGGTGGTTGAACTGTATAGTTCAACTGTTTGCTATTCTTGGGTGTGCAATTGGTCACCTGGGTAATATGTTGTTGTTCCTTGACTGGACAACTGAAACGTAAGTAGGAAAAAGCTGACTCTGAATAATGAATATATGGTTCTATCAGGGTTTGGTAGCTGACATAGAGCCAGACTGATGTTGAGAGAGGGTTTTGGTAGCTAGCAGAGAGTCAGGCTGGCACTCCTCACTGGAAAGAGGAGTAGGAAAGGGTTTCAGTAGCTATGGGTTGGTCCATGCTGGTGCTTGTCACATTTCATGTATTTGTAGTACTAGAAAAATGCTTTTTAGGAGCTTATTAAGTGATTGAAAAAAGCAGTCACATGTCCACCATGTGCTCATGCATATTTTGCTTAAGCCCCATGGATGTTACCAGATTTGTATCTTTGATAGTTACATTAAACGGTTTCAAAAGATATTATCTGGCCTTATCTGACATATATGTATATTATCTGACATATATGTAGACAGATTCCCCAGCAGTAAGCAAAATATATCAAAATCAAAGTTAGGAAGTCTGTCTCCAGAAGCATCTGGCTCTTTTGACAGTAGGATTACTCTGGGAAAAATGCTTTATCAAGTAATTAAATGTCATTGGAGGAGGAGGAGGTGGAAGCAGCAGATAACAAGGAGCAGAAAACAATGGGTGTTGAGCAAATAATTATTATTCAACAAGATTGTTTTAGGAAAAGCCCCAAGGACCAAGAGTTAACACAAAGCACTTTTTTATTTTTTGCAGATATTCTGGAGCAACGTGTGGTCTGGCCTTTGTATTTGTATATCCATCCCTCATCTACATGATCTCCCTGCATCAGGCAGGGCAACTGACATGGTCAGCACTTATCGTTCACATCTTTATAATCATTCTAGGATTGGCTAATCTGATAGCACAGTTCTTGCTGTGAAAACTCCTCTCATGCTGGCTTTCACAAGTGGTATTCTGAAGTTTGACAATAGCCTTTAGCAACTCTATCATAAATACTGAGAACCACCTGTCTGTCAATTTGCTTTCAAAAGGTGCAGATTTTCTCAGAAAGAAAGGACAACTGTGTCTTAGTAACAGTTTTCAGGGGTTTGTAGGGAAACACATCTTTGAAAATGATACATCAAATGGGCCAAATTTGTAAATGGCATAATTCCACTGACTTCATTGAAGGTATATCAGGTATGATTTTGGCCCAAATGTTTTTATTTTCTAGAGAAAAATATTTCTACTTGGATAAAACATGCACCCTTCACTTTTAGAAGTAGTTACTTTTCAGCTTTATGCTGCAGAATTCTTTTCTTGCAAAATAGTGGTTCCTAACCTTATTAACAAACAAGCCCTCAAAATATTCTACAGTGACAGTTGCACTAATTTTCCTGCAGTTTTGGACTGTTACGGAAGAAAGGGTTGTATTTGTAAACCTAATTTATAACCAATCAGATGACAGCACACTGTTAATATAATTTTGTGTAACCTTTTTTTAATATATGTGTGAGAAACCTCATAACTCATCATATGGAAACAGCATTAAAAATCAATATTGCTTCTACCTGTAACCAGTATGCTGCATGCACACTATCTGGCCTTCCAGAATAGGTAAAATAATGAGGGGTGTCCAAAGTTACAGAGCAAGTTGATGGTTCCCCTAGAATTAGGACCAGGATCCTCCTCACTCCAAGTCCTGTAACTGTAACCATTACAGTAGATATTTGTGTTGTGTATTTTCCTGAGTAGGTGAATTTTATATATGTACGTTGGATGCAAATGTGCAGAGCATTCCTGTATGTCCTATGTAGTTTCTTGTGTCCCTGCAAGATTTCACTGTGAAAATTCCTCATTGTAGGAAAACTGCATCATTTCAAGCATCCATTCTATACATGTAACATTGTAAGCAAACTGACAACAGTAACATTAAGATTGTATGAAAATTTTAAAAATCCTGTTTCTATGTAGCTGCTTAATATTTGGTATTAAAATGTACTGTAATCTAATATACACAATACACATGCTGTATATTGTATGCAATATGGTGCAGTTTCAGAATCACTAATGCAAAGTTGCAAATGCATCATCTGTATAGGCAATCATCATGCACAACTGTGCCTGCAGATGATTGGTTAGATGACTGACTGGTCACTTGTATTTGGAATTACTGTAACTGAAAGCTCAATTTCACATACACAATTCTGAAAATCTGGGTCTGTCAGTGTGCAGTGATTCATAACAAGGCACTACCTTATAGGGATTCCTTTAGGGCTATATAAAAGTGTATACATAATTGGAAATGCACATAGATAAACCTCAGACTGAGATTTTTACATAGTCCATAAAGGGTGCTCCCATTAAAAGTCAAGGACAAAACTCCCATTGTCTGCATAGGGAGAAAGTTCTGAATCTGTAATCTCTGCTTTGGTGGGAGAAGAGTCTCTCTGAAAAGCTGTTAAACACCACATGATGCAGATATATTGCTGATTTCCGGGTGATTGATGGATTAATTTTAGGATTGGGCCAATCTTTTCAAATTAGACTGTGAAAACGGTCTTATTTTGGTATTTATCTTCATGCTTTTTGGTAGCCATCGTATGTAATCCGACTGCTTTATTCCTTCATCTGAAAAGTGTGTTTCATAATCTGCCCTTCCTGTGTCCTCTTCTGTTCTCTTTATTCTTTTCCCTTTTAGCTTACCAGTTTCTCTCCTTCCCAACTAAATCATGCTATTTTCCCCACAGACTGGAGTCCATCCCGCAGCAGTAATATAGCTAAGCTCTGCTAAACTCTGTTTGCTGTATCTAGGTGTGTGAGGACATATTGTCTAAAAGGACAGAGTCATCTGCTGCAAGATGCCAAGCACCTCCTTCTAGGTACTTAGAGCCCTTCAACTATTGTTGAAGATAATTGCAGTTGCAGGTGCTCATCACCTCTCAAGCTCAGGTTGCTAGTGGGCCATATTCAAAGCTGGTGTATAGGGGGACTTCAGTGATAAACGGTTGGAGCTGATGCAGGCAGGTCTGAATTTGGCCCAGTGGGTGAGATCCTAGCTCCATTAAAATGGCAAAACTATCAGTGAATTCAACAGGGCCAGGATTTCACCCAATATAATTTACCTTTTTAAAGAATATTGTATGTCAAACACTTTCAGTGGAGATGGTTCTTTTTACAATTAGAAAATTTATTTAAATTGGTTTGATTCTGTACCTGCTTTGTTAAGCAAGTTAGAGCAATTATTTCTAGTGCATTGAGGGTGCATTATCAGAAAAAGGGAAATAGTGTAATGAAATTAGAAGTAAACATACCACACACCGTTTCTTGCCCTGGAAGTTCTTGGGAAACCAGATGATTGCTTCAAGTATATACTTTCAATCATGTCTCTAGATTGAAAAATCTGGAGCTCTTACATTTAAAAGGAGACTCTGGTATATCATTTACATACTACAACTGAACTCTCTGTTATGTACAGAGGCGGATGGGAACTGAGGTAGGCTTGTACAAAAACTGATGACTCTGACACAGATATGGCTTCTTCACTGTATCTGTTTTCCCGAGAATTAGCAAAATGCCTGTAATCTTTTGACAGAGAGTTCTAGTAACTTGGCTTATAAGCAACATTTAAACGGTGCCAGTTTAATAAAAGTCCTGAAATAGACCAGAGTCTGTGTTGAGACATCTATCTGCATCTTTAGTTTATTTGTTGTTCTTTTTTTGGGTTTGCAAAACACAGTGGTATTAGAAAAACCATTCTGGGCTACAATGGGTTGTTATAAATAGTAACAGATTGTATAGTGCATTAAAAAAAATAAAAAGCCCAGCTTAGGTCAGTATTACAAAGACTTTGTGGTGTTCATTTAAATCCCTTTGCTGATCAGTTTAATTATTTGGGCCCTAAATAGTATCATTGGGTATTATAAATTGATTTTAATACTAAATGAAAATAGTGATTTTTAAAACATCTTCTAGCAGTGCCTCCTCCTAAACTATGTTCAAACATTAGAAATAGAAGCCTAATTTTTAGAACACTCTAATGCTTAAAGGTGGGATTTTCAGAAGTGCCTAATTGAGTTAAAAGCACAAGTCTCCTTGAAAGTCCATGGGCTTGTGCTCCTCATCCCCCTAGTTACTTCTGAAAATCCCACTTGACTTTTTTTAGCCACTATTTAAACACAATTTAAATGGTGTGGGTCACATGCAAAGTTAGACAAAAAATAGATTGTTGTCTGTGTGTCAGGATGAAACTGTAATTCCCCCACACATGCATACACTGAATACTAGTGTTGACCCATTTTGGAATTTACTATATGTAACTGTGGCCAGCTAAATCTGACTCTACACTGTGTAATCACATTTTTTTTTATAGAAGAGAGAAAAGAACATCCTGACCCAAACACTATTTTGTATAATTTATTGTCTTTTTATAGGAAAAAAAATAAATTTTACTGGGAAAAAACAAATCTGTGTGTTTCTTAGCTTTTTTGTTCATTTGTTTTGTTTAAATATTTTTGGCAAACAAGGAGTGCTATGGAAGGTAAAGCACTAATAGGTCTGGCAAGAGCTAAGCATTGAGTAACAGTGCAAGCTTTCCCACAGTTTTGCCAGGCTTTCTCTCTCCTAAACTGCAGAATTCCCAGCTCTTTGCAGTCTGGGAATTCAACACTTCATATTATGTATAGTTTTGTAATGCAAACTAAAATCCCTATTGCACAGATTAGGAAACATGCACAAATAATAAAAAGAAGACAAACAAATGGAGACTAACGGTTTTAATTTATACAAATGCAGCCTGAACAGATGAATGTTATAACTGCGATCGGAATTCCACACCCTGATGAGTGCTAATTATTACAACTATCTGATGCTGCAGTTCGGTTGCTTGTGAGTTCTCACAATACATTTCATAACACAGCTAATTAGTTATTCTTGGTACCAAAGAGTTAACACCAGCCTTCCCACTAAGTACACAAATTCATACTGCTGGATGATCAATGCTGAGTGTTTCCAAATTTCTCAAGTGTATGGCATAAAAATATTGAACTCCAACTTTTTCTGAGAAGTACATAAGGCTATCAGGCTAATGCTATGCTCTCCTAAGAGGATATCTTGAGCTCATTTCAAAGCATTATTTCTGCTGTGCAGAAGACATTTCAAAAAGATTTCGGTGTCAGTTTCTCATCTTGGATCTAATATTGATTTTTGTCAGTGGCTGAGCTGGGAAGGAAGGGGTTTACAGCTGTAGATCTACCTTGTACAATGTCTTAACTGAACAGAGATCTCTGATATGTTTAAGCTACAGAGTGACCTTTTTTTAAAAAATAAAAAGAAAAGGCAAAATAACTTGAAATACTAAATTGATTTGTATAACCACTGTTATATGGTTACATAACACAACTTTGTTACACATAGCAGAAAACAGAAAATACCATGGGCCATTTGGAATCTGTCACACAGATTGCAAGTTGGATAGAGTAATGCTTCTGCTAACATTGAGACAGAGACTTGGGAAGAGATGATGAATTAAATAAAGATTAGATTAATCTAACTGGAAAGTCTAAAAAAGACTTGAATTGCATATCAACAAGTGGAAGTTAGCACTATAAGGGCTTTCTCCAGTACTTTATGCAAATACATCTATTAAAGGCAGTTTGATTTAGACTGAAACAACTCTTACTTGTGCATCTCAACTGACAAACTGATGTTTTAAGATCCTGGTTAATACACAACAGTATTCCAGTAATATTAGATGTTAACACAACACAGTTCCAGTAACATTAGGTGTTTTAACTGGGATCTGGATGGCTTAGAGTATTAGTAATGGGATAACAAGCTTCTAAGCCTAGATCACACATTGACATCCAGCTCAAGCCACTAGTCGCTAACAGTTGTTACCATCTGATGACCTCTGTGAACTGAGTTGATGATTTTAGTTCAATTCGGAGGACAATTGTATGTGCAATTACTATGGGCACCCTTGTTGGCAGCCTCAGAAGAATAGAACATGGAAACTTAACTAAGATCTTACCTGAGATGGTCCAAGCAGTCCAAGTCTGTTGTGAGACACATTGCTGGGAAGTTTGCTATACTTCTGCCTGAGCTGTAGATAGAAGACCTCATTGTCCTCTGCTGTTCATCTGGCACCTTCTATGAATTAAAATATATGCTTATGTCCTTAAGAAGAG
Source organism: Mesoclemmys tuberculata (assembly GCA_007922155.1). Lineage (NCBI taxonomy): Eukaryota > Metazoa > Chordata > Testudines > Chelidae > Mesoclemmys > Mesoclemmys tuberculata. The sequence continues at coordinate 29,986,072 of ML675629.1, read as the reverse complement.
GGAGGGTGTGTTGGAGGTGGCAAATATGACAAGGCTTGTCAGATTTGGTGTCTCCAGGATAGCAGTCTGAAAAGGTGGGGGCTTACTTTGGCATTTGATTTTGATTTGGAGAATGGGAGTCTGGCTGTGAAGATGGTGTAAGGACTGGGAAAGGAAAGGAAAACCATTCTCAAGGTGAACAACTGTTCCCTCTCCTGAATGTGTGCCTTTGACTTGTGTGGTAACAGTCACTGCGTGCTGATTTTATCCTTCAATTGTTCATTTTCTCCATAAGCTATTGCAGTTGCTATATGATAGATTAAGGTGAGGTTAAGTGTTTTACATTTTCTGTGTTCATCTTCATGCTTCACAAATCCAGTAGTGCATGCATCTTGCATAAGCTTTGCACACAAATATTGTATGTAGTAGGATTATTGGCTTGTCTAATTCCTTTCTATAATGCTGTGTGGCAACTAGAGCTGGAGTTTGGGTTCTGCCAGACCTTTTGGCTGCACTCTCCCACCCTCCAGATCTCGGAGTCATAGAAATGTCAGTGCTGGTCTCAGCTTTCATTTCAGTCTAACCAATATATTTCAAGGCTTTTCCTTGGTCAGATATCCTTGAAAATGTAAACTGGTTGCTAGGGATGGCAGTTGGCACTGAATTTTCTTAAAGATCATGGCTTTTTCCACAGCTGCCAGGGCCACAGATGGCCACAAATTCCTTGATTTTTGAAAGGACAATTCATGGCCCTGGGTCATGGTGCAACCCAGCTGTCACTGATTGTTCTGTGGCTGCTCTCACCCGGCTCTTTGCAGTTGAACTTCCTCATCTGCTATGTACCCAGTATAGCCTCTGCCATGAATAAGCACAGGTCAATCATGTATGAGGCTGCATGGATTAGGCACTGGGTGCCAGGTGCTCTTGTATTCAGATTCTGGGTTGGATACCACTTCCCATTGTGGCCTCAGTCAAGACAGTTAGGCCATATTTTAGCCTTTAATTTGGGTCTTTCCATTTCTGGAGGCCTAGAGCCTGATTCTCAGAGGTACTGAGCGTCCACATCTCTCACTACAATAGGAGATGTAGGTGCTCACTACCTCTGAAAAAGTACCCATGGTCTCTTCTCAGGAAGTCAGCTCTTGCTCTTTTCAATTAATTTAAACAGATTACACAGACTTTTGTGGGACATGTGAGATTGCAAACATTTCAGATCTTAACCCAAATTAACTAATTAATGACAGTGAGGGCTGTAGGCTACTGGCCCTTTACCTTGACTTCACATATCTAAGTGGATAGGCAAGAAATATATTAATTGCAGTTAGCATGTACTTATCTGGTGTTTATGTCAGTAAGATTGAAATGATATAGTGATCAACCCTCCTGTGAAACAGCATTCTTTGAGGTGTTAGAGATGAGGGGAAATAGTTTTCCTATCCAGCAAAAATTTTAGAGCTATCAACAACTGTTCCTGTCCCAAATAGATCCCCTGACAGGCATTTTTTGCCTAAAAAGTTTTGTCCAAAAATTCCTGTTAGTGTTTGTCTGTCTGTCATAGTCAATGAGATTGAGGAACTTGGAATTATCCTGAGGATAATGGAGGAGATAGTGCTGGAATTCTCCATGATTGTTTCTTCCAAAAGGTTCAGAGAAGATGCAGCTGCAAGAGTTTGAGTCACTAGTTCTTGCACGTTCTTTCTTTGACACGGATTATTACAAACATTGGATCAGGAGTAGTTATGGGGAAAGGCCTGAGTTATGCTTTAGAATAGTTGTATTAGAGCAGTAAACTATGAGAGAATTGCACAATAACCGCAACTCTGGGAGTAAGAGGAGCCTTTCGCAGGATCAAGTTTAGGGGAAAAAAGGAACTAAAGTAAAATCTGCTTTAGTAGTAATAAATCTGATCATATACCAGAGGGAAGCTAAGCTGTGAAACAAGACCACATATTATGTTCCCCTAGGGAACCAGTAAAAAACTGTCAGTTCAGTCTTGTTTTTTGAGAACTATCTCCCCTTTTCGTGTTTTATGGAAGTGAAACATTTCTTCTCATTCTCCTAGCAGTAATAACAACAATAAGCCTATATATGGGTGTTTTGAATGGTTGACAGAGAATACTTGACCTTTAAGAGTAAGGACATGCAGGCAATAGAGAAGGGAGATTTTCTTTGCTAAAGATTGCATTAAAATGTTCAATACTCTGCAATCTCCCTGATTTGCTTTCTGATTTGCTCCTCTTGGGGGGGGGGGCTTGATTCACTAGTTGAGAAACACCAGTCTAAGAGTCTTGATATGGTCTCCCACAGTATTCTTAGCAAGTTAAAGTAGTATGGGTTGGATGAATGGACTATAAAATGGACAGAGAACTGGCTAAAGCATAGGGCTCAACGAATAGTGATCAATGGCTCCATGTCTAGCTGGCAGCCGGTCACAAGCGGAGTGTCCCCGGGGTCGATCCTGGGGCTGGTTTTGTTCAACATCTTCATTAATGATGGGGTAGATTGCACCCTCAGCACGTTTGCAGATGACACTAAGCTAGATACCCTGAAAGGGAAGGATAGGATACAGAAGGGTCTAAACAAATTGGAGGATTGGGCCAAAAGAAATCTGATGAGGTTCAACAAGGACAAGTGCAGAGTCCTGCACTTAGGACGGAAGAATCCCATGCACCGCTACAGACTGGGGACCGACGAGTTAGGCAGCAGTTCTGCAGAAAAGGACCTGGGGGTTACAGTGCATAAGAAGCTGGATATGAGTTGCCAAGAAGGCTAATGGTATATTGGGCTGCATTAGTAGGAGCATTGCCAGAAGATTGAGGGAAGTGATTGTTCCCCTCTATTTGGCATTGGTGAGGCTGCATTTGGAGTATTGTGTCCAGTTCTGGGCCCCCTACTACAAAAAAGATGTGGACAAGTTGGAGAGAGTCCAGTGGAGGGCAACAAAAATGATTTGGGGGCTGAGAACAAGACTTAGGAGGAAAGGCTGAGGGAACTAGGCTTGTTTAGTCTGCAGAAGAGAAGAATGAGGGGGATTTGATAGCAGCCTTTAATTACCTGAAAGGGGGTTCCAGGGAGGATGGAGCTAGGCTGTTCTCAGTGGTGGCAGATGACAGGACAAGGAGCAGCGGTCTCAATTTGCAGTGGGAGTGGTCTAGGTTGGACATTAGGAAAAAGTTTTTCACTAGGAGGGTGGTGGAATCTCCATCTTTAGAGGTTTTTAAACTGTGGCTTGACAAAACTCTCACTGGGATTATTTAGCTGAGGTTAGTCCTGCTTTGAGCAGGGGGTTGGACTAGATGACCTCCTGAGGTCCCTTCCAACTCTAATATTCTATGATTCTAAGTCAGTGAGGTCTTGTTTTCCATGGTAAATGTATTTTGAGAAAATAAGGAGGTAGATTTATTAATTGGAAAGGGACCAATGTAAGAAATTCTGATTGTGTTCCAGAGTGCTCTCACTGGCAAAAGAATGAAGTGTGATTTGAGAGAAAAAGATCCTAGGGACAGTGATAAAGAATTACATAGCTTTCTAAACTAATGTGGTATGTAATTCTTCGTGTGTACTGAAAAATAGCTACACTGACGATGGAGAAAAAGACTCTGCATGAGGACATACTTGGGGAATTGTAGAAAGACATTAGACGCTTCTCTTTTTCAAGAGAGAATTTGCAACTGCAAAGTATGAATACATTATACAATTGTCAAATGAGCACTAGGATTTTTTTTTTTAAAGTTCAGCTCCTATCTAGTAAGTGCTCCATACATAGAACAATGTTTTGTAGGAGTTCTATGGACAGCAGTATTGGCCCTTAATTGGGTACATTAACATTTTTAACAGCAAACTTTGTAGAAGTGTGTGTTTTTAGTGTTGTTTTTGAGATTTTGATTCATATTTTAATGGTCTTCCCCTTATTCATACAGTAATACCTCAGAGTTACGAACACCTTAGGAATGGAGGTGGTTGTTAACTGTGAAAAGTTTGTAACTCTATACAAAATGTTATGGTCATTCTTTCAGAAGTTTACAACTGAACATTGGCTTAATACAGCTTTGAAATTTTAATATGCAGAAGAAAAATGCTACTTTCCTTTGTTTTTTTTTTTAGTAGTTTACATTTAACACAGTACTGGACTGCATTTGCTTTTTTATTTTTTGGGTCTCTGCTGCTGCCTGACTGCAACTTCTGGTTCCAAACGAGGTGTGTGATTGACTGGTCAGTTCGTAACTCTGGTGTTCATAACTCTAGTTCTACTGTGTGGTGCTCATCTACAAAACATAGATCCAGTTGTTTGTAATTTTTCAGTTATAGCTAAATCCTCATATACCTTGGAAAGATTTCCCTTCTTCATGTCTTCCAACACACACTTCCAGCATAAAGCTGCTTTTAGTATGTAACAAATCAAATTATGTTCCTGGTGAGCCAAAGCTTCAGCAATAGCAGTGCATTGCACCCTATAGTCACTTCCTGGAACTAGCATCAGAAGGAATGAATGAGTGAAGAAATAATTTAGGGCCTGGTCCTCCAAGCTGCATGTTTTTAAAAACAGACTTCAGTGTGGTTGAAATGAAGTTACTGTAAAACCAACTTAGAACATGATTTGTCCAGCCTTGTATGGAGGGGAGTCGAGCCATGTAGTAAACTGGTTTTGCTCAATTTGAATCATATTTAACTATTGGGGTCTGCTCCTGCAACGGAACTTGCAGGATTGAGAATACTTTTGATTATTTTTCTCATATGTCTGTTTTCCTTTACTTTTGCTTGTAAGTGCAAGAGGCATAGCAGTTTGGTTTTGTGGACAGCGCCACTCAAGATTAAGATCTAAATTTTGTTCTGACTTAGGAAAGCTGGTGAAGTAGAAAGTCCAGTGCAAGGGCTACATGTCCAGTATAAAAGGCATCCTTCCAGTTCATGGGAGGATGGTTCTTGTGGGCCACTGTAGTTTATTGCAATATGCCTATTGCTATGCCTGTGAGCGTATCTATATTCAGGGTAGTGCAAGAAAAAGACAATATCGAGGTTCCAACACTTCAGAAATGACTTGTCTACTATGAAGGCACAGTTAGAATGCACCAGTGTTGTGGGAGTAGGAAGGCTGGAGTTGTAGGAGTTTTCTATAGCAGTGTTGGGTTGAAAATGTTATGTTCCCTATTCCTTATGAGTAAAATCCTCAGTTTGGGAATTATTATGTTAATTAAGTGAAATATTTAAGCTGATCGCCATTTTGAAATGGCAAAAGAACAAGTAGGACACCATCTTGGAGGTCATCTTCCCCAGCAGTTCCTGACCTTTTGGGAAAAAGGCAGGAAAGGTAAGGTGGAAAGGAGTGTGATCCGCCTGGCAACAGGACTTTATAAATTGTAGCGAGCCAGTCAGCTCAGGGATGTCCACCCTAGAGGCAGCAAGGTGTCGTCACGTGCAGGAGTGGCCGAGACAAGAAGAGACGCCTCTAGGAAGTACATGATGGATAGCGCCCACACAAGAAGATCAGCAAACCTACCTGCAGTGGTTCCTGAGTCCATCAGCAGATCCTGAGTTCCTGGTTCATCGTCCTGGGAGTCGTGAACAACGCCCCAGAAGGGTGAAGAAAGACCTTGAGTAGTTCTTACTAACTTTGGGTCTGGGTAGTTTAGGTTTAAGTTGGGAAAGAACCTGGAGTTAAGCTCCACCTTGTTAAATCCTAGAGTGACCTCATTTGTTATTTGTCCCCTGAATAAATTGTTCCTTGTTTTGCTTTATTCTGAGTTTTGGTATTTACCCACATGACTACTCCAACGATAGATGCGGAAGGGGGACCTAGACACTTATTTTTTTAATTGTTGGTGTGGGGGTTAGGTGTCTCCCATAGAGTCCCGTTTATGTTCTCCAACAGCAGTATTGCTGTAGATATTCCTCACCACCCAGGAATGGAGAGAGACTTGCTGAGCTCTCATCCCAACTATCTAGTTCCACCCATTGGACTCTGTATATGATCCCAGCAGCATGTCTTCCTCTTCCCCCGACCCTCCTGGTACCACATGGGAGATCCCCCAATTTCTGGGGAGGGAGGTAAAGAGAGCACTGAGCTTCCCCAATCACCACCCTGCCTCCAGCATCTGTCACTAGTGGTTCACCCCCTTTCCCTATTGGGAAAAACAGCCTTCTGCTGGTATCAGGTAATGTAGTTAGTCTTATAGAGCAAGTGGTAGAAACCTATGCTGCAGAGCTGAAGGTTCAGGTTTCAAACACAATAGCATAAGCGGGGGAGAAGAATTGCTGAAAATAAGTTTTAGCTATGTCGGTGAGGCACAAGGCACCCTGCTTTGATGTTTGCCTAGCCCTGCATGTTATCTCAGGCTGGTTCCCCTAAGTATAATCAAAATGAATGATATTTTCCTCTTTATTGCATCTCCTCAGGTCTCTTGCTAATCACAATATGAACTGAATGTAATTTTTATATTAAATGATTGAAAAGCAAAAATGTGAATTAATTTCCACGGGCTTTAGACCAGACTAACCCAGCAGCTACCCTATCCGCATAGCTTAGAACAAATGGTTTAAAAAAAAAAAAAAAAAAAAAGAATTTAGGCCCTGTATTACTACTACTATTTTATAGTACTCAAAGGTGTGCTAAGTGCTTTACAGAACACAGAAAGACAGGGCCATACCCCAAAGCGTTTCTAATCTAAATGAGAGAAGGCTCTCCCTTTTGGACAGGAGCTTCAGCATTCTTCCTAGTCTTCACTTTCTGCTATTAGTATGTGCTGTAAAAAGTGATATTTCCTCATCTCTTGAATTAAAGGCATCCTAACCACTCCATGATCCAGAAGAATTCTAAGCAATGTCTAAGCAATTAATTAAATTAAAATAACTCTACATTTGAAAGATTATTATTTAGGTTGCAAACTCTAGCACTCAAAAGTTAGGAAATGCAAAATTTACAGATGCTCTCGGCACTTTAATCCTGCATCCATTCTGTGCACTAAATGAGGCAAGGGTACAGCAGTAAAAACAGTACGTGAGCATGTAATTACAGAACTGGAGCATAATGAACAGGCACAGGAGAGAAGAATGAAGGCTGTATACCTCTTTCAAGTCTGGCATTTCTTAACCGTTGAGTGCTTGAGTTTGCAATGTAAATAACGTTCTTTTAAGATCATGGGGAGGGGGATTGTATGTGTAGTTGCCGAGGTTTATTTTTAAAAGGGTAAAAAATTATGTAACCTTTCTTTCCTACTACTGCTATCATGTTTGAAACCTGAACCTTCAGCTGTGCAGCACAGGCTTCTGTTACTTGAGCTACAAGACTAACTACATTACCTGATAGCAGCGGAAGGCTGTTTTTCTAACTAGGGAAAGTGGGTGAACCACTAGTGACAGATGCAACGAAGACTCTTCCCTCTTACTTAATATTTTGTAATGTTCTTTAGGTTTACAACGAAGGTCAGTTTCCTTATGCTCATGCTATCGAGGAATAGTGGTCCAGAATCCTTTTGTTTTGGAGATGAGCCAGAACAAATATGATTTAGCCAGATTCTCTCTACTTCTTATACTTTGAGGTTTTGGATTAAATGGAACGCGGATTCAATTGTATCACAATTGTTTTACAGTTTGTGTTTCGAAACACCAACTGATCTGAGGTTTTGTTAAAAATCATCTTGTGGTAGCTTTGCCGGTATCTCTCATTTTGTAATCTAGAAGTGGATTACAGAGTCTGGATGAAAAACGTAGCACTATCTGAAACATTTTTCAGTCTTCCTTTACTGTGTTTATGCAACAGCTTGGCTAAAGCATATTGAAATGTGTCCAATAGTCCCAAGGAACATTTAAAAACTGCTGCCCATGTGTTTCTTTTCATTTTTATTTGAATGTTGTTTTTCAAGTTCATGAAACTTGTTCATGTTTGACATTTAGTTAGAGGAAGCTGAGATTAATAAGGTCATTTTAAATCAGCACAGCAGAATCCTTCAGCCACAATGTGTGGGGAGGAGAATTGTCTTCACATTGCATTCCAGATTCTAAATGCCATGCAAAATAGAAACATTGTCCCCACTGCACAGCTGGTTTGATCACTCATCCCAAAGTAAGGCTAAATCACAAAATTAACACAAGGGAATCAAAATACAGACCAAGTTTAAGGGTTTGGCATTTATGACTTTTTTAAAAGAACAATTTTATAATTTTTAATGAATATTCAGCTGTTTGTATAGAGTAACAACACTGAGGTGACAATGTTACAACAAACACTAGCCTAGATTTTGCTCTGTTTGCCCTGTGGGCAGGTTCTGCACTGAAAGTGGGTATAACTGGACACAGGAGGATCACCCTGGGTATACTCCAGTGTCAAAGCCGGGGGACTAACCCAGCACCGAATTGAGGAAGTGGGAAGGCCACCTTTGCACCAAGTTTCCCTGGTCTTCCCCACCCACCCACAGTTGTTCTATGTACTCCTCAGTAACAGAGGAAGATCTAGGCCAATTGCTTTCATTTATAACTTTTCCTCCTGAAAGAGCTCAAAGTTCCTCAAAAACTATGAGCTGGATCTCGGAAACACTTGCATGAGTAGTGTTTTTACTTCAATGGGGGAACTTGCCTGAGTAAGGATTTCAGGATTAGCTTTGCATTACAATCCTTAGTTGAAGGAGAGGGTGGCAGCCAAGCTGCTAAATGCCACATTGCAAGCTTCCCAACAGTGGGGAGCTAGAAGAGACAATTTTGGTCTCAGACATGGAAAAGTTGCCATGGAAGCTTTACTCTTGTCATGGACACCATCTTCTTCTAACTGAAACTAACGTTAATGAACAATGGATGTAATTTACATTTATGTATGATGCCACCTAACTCCATTTTTATAATCAATGCAAAGCATTGTTTCCCTAATACTTTTGCATATGTAACTCTTCTGCCAGTTAGAGTCAGCAGCGACAAGGGCTGCGTTCAACATCTATGGGTTCCTTTCAACAATACAGCACAAAACCGGCTCCAGCACCCACCCAGTCAACTGTGAAATTATACGCCACCCTCCTGGGTGCCTCCACAAGGCGATACTTCCCCTCTCGCAAGCACCGAGTCTGAGTGTAGACAGAAGACCATTTAATAAAAGGAGGGAAGTAACTCAGCATTAATTTGGGAAAACAGCACAAGCAGGATTCCTAAACACAAAACCATCAACAAAAACCCCACCCCTGAGTATGCTGGACAATGTCCTTTGCCTTGCCTTTCTTTTTTCCCCTCACCAGTTGTCCTTGGTCAGTGATGAGCCAAAGTTCAGGGATGCATCTCAGTGAATTCAGTGCCCACTCTGGCGGGGGCAGAAGAAGGCACCTTGCTTACCCGCCAGCCATCACCACACCACTTGCCATCTTCCAGCCGCCTTGGTGGCCACTCATTGCTCCACGGGCCTCTGCCCATCGCCTGCCCCTCTGCTGCCCATTGTTCTACTACCTGCTTTTCCATTATGATCTCTGGAGTTTCCTCTGACTCTCAGCTCTCACTGAGTGAAGCTCAGTGCTGAAGCTGGGCAAGAACACTGCCCCCCAGTAGATGATTTCAGCTCTAGTGAGCACTTCAAAAGATTCTTAATAAGCTCTATCTTTGAACAGTGGGAGGGGGAGTTAAAGCATACCTAGGGCTCTGAGGCAGAGCCCACACTTGTCCTCCTCAATCTTCTCTGGCATCTGAGCCCTTTGCTTAGCCAGTTCTGTTCAGATGAGAGTGACCTTTCCACCAGAACACGCCAAGCACTGTTCTGCTGCCCTTTGCTCATGCAGTAAGGGAAACAATATTTCATTCCCCCTGCATTTAACACTAAGTGATTTGTAACCCAACACCAGCCAAAGAGATCTTTTGGGCAAAAGTAGTCCCATCATGTTGAGCACCTAAGCAGGGTGGCTGTGCTCATGCAAAGACAGTCTGGCCCTGATGCCTCTTTCCCTCTTCCCAGCCAGCTCTGCAGGGGTGAGTTCATTCCCCAGAGCAGGGGCAATCAAGGACCAATCACAATTAAGATAACTCCACCTAGATAGGATCCCTAAACATGTGAAGAATCAAGGGGAATAAAAAATGTTTATTATAATGTCTAGCTAGCCAAAGTATTTGCTTAGTAAACACATCAGTATTATAATAGGACCAAGAGCACTGTGTATACTTATTACAGAAAGAAACACATTTAATATGTAGGAAAGTGATGAAAAATTATTTACTACAAATAATATGTATTAGTCCCTGTCGACACCTAAACTCTACTTAATAACAAGGCTAAATTTCTCCATTACCTCACCTTCTGCAGGGTCTCCTTCCATGTGTTTAGACAGATGCTCTGGATGCTCCAATGGTCCTCTTTCAGACAGGTTTGTTCACATGACCTGCCCTTTGGGAATAAATTTCCTGCCCTGGTGGAATCAAAGAAGGATTTATGCAACTGTGGCCTGTACACCTCCCCCTGGAGTTTATTAGGCAGTCCAAGTTCTTCCCCCATCACACCCTCCTCACCTCTTCCTTTCCCCCACCAGAATGCATTGTCTCACCTGCAAGGTCAAACGTTAACCAAACTCTAACTGTTGAGTAAACTTGTTAAAAACCTGACTTTTAGTGTGATGCTGTGAGGTCACCACTCAGTTTTCTTCAGCATGCGGCTAATATCTCTAACTTCATCACAAATGTCTTCAGAGAGCAAGCAGGACATTGGCTGGCAACATGTTTGAATAATGCTTATGCCTGAAAGTGCATGTTCCTAAAGATGGCCTAATAAAAATGAATCTGATACTGGAATACAGCATTGTGTGCTGAATTAAGCACAGAAATACATTGAACCCTTTTAATTAATATCTGGTAAATGCGGTGTCTGGAAAAAGTAACCTTCCAGTCCACTGAAAAGTAAAATACATCAGGAAGTGAATTAAAAAAGGGAGGTTAAATATCACCAGAAATGCACATAACAAATCATAGGCAGCCTAACCCTTAGCTTATCCGGAGCCTAATGAAGTCCGTGGGAATCTTCCCATTGATTTCAGTGAGCATTGTCTCATGAGCTTGGCGAGGGGCTCTTGAAAAGATCTGGCAGTCAAATATGAATTCCAGCACAAGCAGTTGGGCTCTGCTTCTTCAACTAGAGGCTGGACATCTTTCCCCCACTGTTTTAGGATGGTGCATTAATAGTTGCACCAGAGTTAACACTGTGTTACACAGTCAAATTTGACAGGAGCATGCAACCTTTATTTTGCAACAATCTTATTGAAATGTCAAAAAAAAAACAAAAAACCAGCACCTACCCCCATCATAGAATATAGACTTTGAGCAATGCGCAAAATTGTCATGGTGTTCAATGAAAAATGAATTGATACAGTGAGACCAATAAGCATTTAAAAGTCACCCATATGGGCAGTCCTCTAGATTGCGTCTCACTTTTCTTTGGACACCTTCGGCCAAAAATCTAAAACATTCTGGAACCTGTTCGGCCATACTGTTGCTCCTCATGTGCTGCTTCCTAGCATGTCGGCAATTATTCAGGAGAGTTTGTCTCTAGATAATTTTATCGTATTTTAACCAGCCATGTGCACCATGTTGTACCTGCTGAAGTTGAGGATTAGTCTACAGTGGCATGGATGATGTCACTTATTTCCACAGACCAAAAAAAATATAAGTGCAAGTAAGAGATTCTTCCCTCATCAGATACTCTTGTGGCTTATGGGAAAGTTCCCTGAGTTGCAAAAGACATGCAAATCTCCCCTCTTCTAAGTGCTGTTATTCACCACCTTCATTATTGAATGAGACCATAAACCCCAACCTAGCACACAGTCAAGGAAGTATTGCAGAAAAAAAGCTCCTTTTTAAAAATAAGGAAGGAGAGTCTATATACAAGGCTACCATAGGGTCAGAATGCAGGCCTCGTACATAACAGACCTCATATTAGCCACTTTACCACACTGCCTTTTAGACTAGCTAACCTCATTTGGCATAGTGATCTCATAACTATCACTATAAGCCACATGCCTCTCCCAGAGCCAGGAACAGAATCCTGGATTCCTGAGCACCATTAGTCTACTGGTAACTAGTTGTGTAACTTGTCCAGCTTGACTAATAGCAATGGTGGACCTATCCTCCATGAATTTATCCAATCCTGTTTTTAACCCAGTTTTACTTTTGGCCTTCACAACATCCCCTGGCAACAAGTTCCAGACGTTAGCTTCATCGTGTGTGAAGTACTTCTTTTTGTTTGTTTTGACCCTGCTGTCATCCAATTTCATTGGGTGAGCCGCCCCCTCAGTTCTTGTGTTATGTGAAAGGATAAATAACTCTACCCTATCCACTTTCACTAAATCTCGTGATTTTACAGACCTCTATCATATCCCCCCCTTAGTCACCTCTTTTCTAAGTTGACCAGTTTTAAAGTTTTTAATCTCTTCTTTGTACGGAGGCTGTTCCATACCTCTAATATTTTCTGTTGCCCTTCTCTTTACTGTTTCCAATTCTAATATATCTTTTTTGACATGGGGCAACCAAAACTGCATGCAATATTCAAGGTGCAGATGTACCATGATTTATATAGTGAGGAAGCTGAGGGGCAGGATCCCCTGGGAGGCTAATATGAGGGGGAAAGGAATCCAAGAGAGCTGGATGTATTTTAAAGAAACCTTATTGAGGGCTCAGGAACAAACCATCCCGATGTGCAGAAAGAATAGCAAATATGGTAGGCGCCCAGCTTGGCTTAAAAAGAAGTCTTTGGTGAGCTTAAACACTAAAAAAGATGTTTACAAGAAGTGGAAGCTTGGTCAGATAACTAGGGAGGGTTATAAAAATACTGCTCAAACATTCAGGAATGAAATCAGGAAGGTCAAAGCGCAATTGGAGTTGCAGCTAGCAAGGGACGTGAAGGGGAAGAAGAAGGGTTTCTATAGGTATGTTAACAACGAGGAAGATTAGGGAAAGTGTGGGCCCCTTACAGAATGGGGGAGGTAATCTAGTGACAGATGACTTAGAGAAAGCTAAGTGCCTTTTTTGCCTCTGTCTTCACAGACAAGGTCAGCACCCAGACTATTGCACTGAGCAGCACAGAATGGGGTGGAGGTGAACTGTGCTGAAGGAACAGGTCCAGGACTATTTAGAAAGATTGGACATACACAAGTCCATGGGACCAGATACAATGCACCCGAGGGCACTGAAGGAGTTAGCTGATGTGATTTCAGAGCCATTGGCTATTATCTTTGAAAACTCGTGGCAATTGGGGGAGGTCCCTGATGATTGGAAAAAGGCAAATATATTGCCCATCTTCAAGAAAGGGAAGAAAGTGGATCCAGGGAACTATAGGCCAGTCAGCCTCACCTCAATCCCTGGAAAAAACATGGAGCAGGTCATCAAGGAATCCATTTTAAGGCACTTGGAAGAGAGGAAGGTGATCAGGAGCAGTCAACATGGTTTTCACCAAGGGCAAGTCATGCCTGACCAACCTGATTGCCTTCTATGAAGAGGTGACTGGCTCTGTGCATGTGGGGAAAGCGGTGAATGTGATATCCTTGACTTTAGCAAAGCTTTTGATATGGTCTCCCACAGTATTTTTATCAGCAAGTTAAAGAAGTATGGGTTGGATGAATGGACTATAAAATGGATAGAGAGCTGGCTAGATCACTGGGCTCAACAGATAGTGATCAATGGCTCCATGTCTAGCTGGCAGCTGGTAACAAGCGGAGTGTCCCAGGGATCAGTCCTGGGGCCGGTTTTGTTCAACATCTTCATTAATGATCTGGAGGATGGGGTAGATTGCATCCCCAGAAAGTTTGCAGATGGCACTAAGCTAGGGGGAGTGATAGACACCGTGGAAGGTTTGTGTCATCTGCATATTTTGTCACTCTGCTGTTCACCCTCCCTTCCAGACCATTGATCAATATGTTGAACAGCACAGGTCTCAGTACCGATTCTTGGGGACCCTGCTATTTACCTCTGTCCATTGTGAAAACTCACCGTTTATTCCTACCCTTCATTGCCTATCTTTGAACCAATTACTGATCCAGGAAAGGACCTTCCCTCTTGTCCCATGACTGCTTAGTTTTCTTAAGAGCTTTTGGTGAAGGACCTTGTCAAAGGCTTTCTGAAAATCCAAGTACACTATATCCACTAGATCACCCTTGTCCACATGTTTTCTGATTCCCTCAAAGAGTTCTAATAGATTAGTGAGGCATGATTTCCCTTTACAAAAGCTGTGTTGACTCTTCCCCAAAATTCTGTGTTTATCTATGTATCTGAACATTTTGTTCTTTACTCTAGTTTCAACCAATTTGCCTTATCCTGAAGATAGCCTTACTAACCTATAACTGCCAGGATCACCTCAAAAGCCTTTTTTAAAAATAGGCATGACCTTAGCTACCATGCAGTCAACTGAAGCAGAGGCTGATTTAAGTGATATGTTACATACCAGTTAGTAGTTCTGCATTTTCATATTTGAGTTCCTTCAGAACTCTTGCGGTGTGTGTGATTTGTACAATAAGGATATGTGTTAAAAACAGATTTTGTACTTAAAGATTAATCTGTACATTGAATGAATCACCAGACCATACAGTACATTTGTGTGTCAGATTTTACTTATGGAACCACTGGTTACTGTGTGTGTGTTCTGTATCTCCCTCTGTGTTTAATCCACATTGAGTGTGAGACAGCTACCTACTTCACATGTTCGCTCTCTGGTGCAAGCTAGGGTGATTTGTGCTTTTAGCTCTGAGAGTTATTGGTTCTGTCCTGGGTGTTGGCTAAAATGGTATCTATCATACATGCAGGTATTCCACATTGGTATATTTGAGGGTTCAGAGGTATGCTTCATGGTGACAGGAGAAAGAGGGAAAGCTTGTGCAATACAGGCACATGCATGCAGCTGCTCCTGTCTGTATCCAGTGTATGGAAGTTCATGAAGTGAGTGAATACACTATGGAGTATTTTGGGAAGGGAGTGGTTACAGGAACTCCTCAGATGTTTCCTCCAGCTGACAGGTTATGTCCTCACTGATAAACATAGAGGGTGCTCTTGCTGTATTTAACTTTCAGTAACTTTTAAGTAGGGATAAAACATAAACAGAAGAGTTTTACTTAGGCACATTACAACCTCTCACAGTCTTCTGGAGGGTTGACATAATCATGAACAGCTTCAGCAGTGCATTTTTCTGTCTGATTCCCAGGCAGGTGTAGATCTCCTTCTCCCTAACTCGGGAGCTACCGACTGAAGTAGACAAAAGCAGTATAAAAAACATATCAAACCAAAATTATGTTTAGTGACAAAGTTGCATCCAGACAAATGCCATGCACCTAAATAAAAGCATGGAAATAAGGAATTAAGGGGAAAAACTTGTACATTCCTTTTCACCTCCATATTTCCCACAACATTGTTGATAACACAGTCCAGTGCACCAGGTGGCTTTCACTTACTTCTCCAACAGATATCCATGTGTAATACATACACCAGCTTCATCAAACAGGCACTCAAAATGCAAAACCTTAACAGTGACCTCAACAGTGTTAAGGCAGAATAACTTCCCAACTACATGGACTGTGCAACAGTCAGATGTGCCAATCTGTTGATTATAGTTGATCTAAAACCATCTGAGGTCACTCAGATGTGTTAGAATGCAAGCCTTATGGGCTGTTGAAATGCCTTATCTAGCTATAGGAGTGCAGGCAATATGAAGGTGGAAATCAATGAACAAATCTTTCTCTTTACAGCTTCTTATTTCCATGCTTTTAAGATGGTGGTGTTTGGCATGTGTCCTGCTGCAACAGATATTTTTTGTTTGCTAATTTAAAATGAGTCTTTGAGGTTGGAGCAGGGGAAGAATTCTTTTCACACGCCATCCCCAAAGCCCTTAGGCTGGCCCTGCATTAAACAAATTAAACAACTAAAACTTCACATGATTTTTTTCCTGCTGTGGAACAACTACTATTATAGACATGGCATTTAGGGTTTTTATTTCTTTAAGTTTCAAGATGACCAAATTGTTCCAGTAATTTCTGATCTCACTGCCAATTTATTATTAGTGCAGCTGGCTATAAACCAGTTGACTGATGTCAGTTTCATAATAAAGAATGACAAAGCTGGACAAAGGGCCCATGAGAAGTAGGAGTTGGATCAAACAACTGTAAATCTGAATATGAGGCTACAGGTTCTTCAGCAAGATGATTTTCTGCTTTTTATAGCAATAATTATCCAAGAGGTTTTGTTTTTTCCTTGTGGGGCATAAGTCTGTGCATCTCTCTCGGTGTCCTTATTTCAATACATCATGTAATAGAGTATATGAATATACTTATTTAATATTACCAAATATTACACTATTTAGCATGACACAAGAATAGATTCCACAAGATAAAATATCATTTGAATTACTAGCTATGCTGCCCATTGGTATTTCAGATTTGCTCCTTGTTATGTAAATGAATACTAACTGTGACATCATCCTTGTTGTTATCCAAGACTTCCACTGAACCGATTCAGCAGTCTTGTGCAAAGCCACACCCCTGCACCTATACAGAGACCTGTTGGCATTAGTGGGGTTCAGTGGGTAGGGTTATTTGCCAAGTCATCACTCTGGGAGCCCCCATTGTCCTTTTTTCCCAGTTTTCAGTTAGTTCTGTTCTCCCATTATACCCTGCCCTATCTTTCACTGAAGCCTTTTTAATAAGAGCCTTTTCCAATGATGATTCTTGCTAGCAGGGTGCTACTATAGTGTTCCTGGTTAGTGCAAACAGGAATGAACAATATTCTAAATTATTTAAATAAACTGCTGCGTGCTTGTTGCTAACACAGTTACAGTACAAGTAGTCAGGGCTTTAGGCCTTAGGTCCTGATCCTCCAAACATGTGCATGCTTAACTTAACTCAGCCTTAGTGAGACTTGATGTCAATTGCGCTGCTCGAATGCTTACGGTTAAATACATGTGTTAGTATCTAAAGGATTGGGTCCTCAGGAATAGCTGCCGCTGCAATGCCTCTACACTCTGTGGTGTGCTACTAACAAAGCCATACTGTTAGTTATTGTTGAAGTGAGGGACATTAGGAATGTACCTTGATGTTCAACATTTCAATAAAAAGTTTATGGATAAATACACAGTACAAAAAAAACATTCTTATTCAACCCATTACACTGAAATATTTTAATTTGAATTCAGTCCAGGGCCTGGCTCCATCTGTGTAGTGTTGTAGTAGCCTACAAATTTGCCCTAATTATGAGCTCAACTGTGAAAAGTGAGTGAAAGTTCATAAAATGCCACAATAACCTATAACAATAAATGTTAATGGAAAAAGGTGCAAAAGGGAGACAAAAAGACTAAATTAGTCTAAACAAAAAGGCTTACTGTTATAACTCAAGGACTGTGTTTAAGATCAAGTCTCATAAACAAGAAAAGCATGGGCCTGGAAATCAATGAACCAAAATTGGTGCGTTGGAAATTACACCTCATTTGTGGACAAAATAATGAGAGCATGGGCTTTTCTGCTTATCCCTCACTTTGGGGTCCTCAAAAACAGGGGAAAAAGCTGGCTACCTCAACACTGATAGATGGGACAGGAGCCAGCCCTACCATCATGGCTGCCCCTCCCACCTGCTCCCCAGACTTTCTTTGTCCTAATCCTAAAAGATGTCTAGCCAGGCCAGGCCAGAGAGAGGGAGACTGATGGCACTGCAATGGGCTCAGTCCCAAATACCACTTGGGATCTGATATTTCGTCTTCCCAAGAATGTGTCCTTTTCTTTTTCTTCCTTATTTCTTCTCTTTCCTAACTCTTTCTTTGTTCCTTCAGTCTAATAAAGGTCTGGCTTAGCTGGCCAAGACTGCATATGTTGCAACACTGCTCCAAGCCTCTGACCAGAAAGACAGTTAAAAGCATAGCCCTAAACAGTCGGATGCTGGTACAAGTTTGCCAGGTCTTAGAGTGGCTGATCAGACCGTGTGCTACACCTGTGTTTTCCAGCAGCAAGGCTGCAAGTAAGAGTCAACAGAAGAGACGTGTATTCAGAAGCTGCTTATTCATAACCTGAGGTTAGGTGAAGGGATCCCCTGCTGTCACTGGAGAAGAGAGGAGAGGAGGAGAAACAGACTGCTTCCTGTCTACCAGGGCTGCCAATTGCCAGGAACTCACAATCCTGCTGTCTCTAAAGAGGGGGAGCAGGACACCCGTGATATTATCCCGCAAGCCAACTGTCTCCTGAACCCTGACAACAAAGGCCGCCCCTCAACCCTGCTGTCTCTAGGGGGAGAGAGGAGCTTGGGACAACTGGAGAGCCTGATGGAGGAGGCCACTAAGTATACTTTTTTCTTGCAATAGTATAGCCTGGCATAATGATATATTTGATATATTAATCAGAGCACTGCCTAAATATGTGTGTTAGCATGTAGCTAATCATCTTAGTCTCCTTTTTCAGACTACCCCAAAATGTATCATTTATAGATGTAATCTGCAATTTATATTTGAGGGGAGTGGCTGATATTCAAAAAGGAGCAAAAAGAAATCTTAATCCTCTTTCATACCTATTTCACAGTTCAAACATTGTCATAACTTGCTCCATAGATTCCTATATAGTCTTAACAAAAGATTTGGAGCCCTGGTTAAGCTTGTAATGCTAGAAGGCTATTTTAATTACTTTTTTTAGTTCAAAGTTTTATTTAGATTTTAGGCACTGATAGTGGGAAAAGAGGAGAAGAAATCAGAAATGAAAGAGAGAGGAGGGTGGCCTATCGGGTGTTCGATGAATGAAGAACATGTACATTATTGCCTCACTGTTGAAAATGAACAAGCATTATTAAGTTAGAACAATTTAAAAACAGAATAGTGAAGGAACAATATATTTGTGATGGTGCTATGAGCAAGGAGAAATGGAGAAGTCTCAATTTAAAGTAGCAGAGATGTCAATGATTGCAACAACTGGAGTTACAGTGTTCATGAGCTTACTCTACAGCAACTTTTCAGTGAAAAGAAGGAGGTAGAATAATTTGATTTCAGTAATGACAGTATTGTACTTTGAATAATATTTTACATTTGTAGAGCTCCTTTCCCCTTGCAAATTGCATTATTATTCAAGTAAAGGGAAAGCATCAAGGACGATAACAAAGACTGATTATAGTTATCCACTGTTAAAATGCTGAGTAAACTAACTTTGCAGACAACCTTTCGTGCTTTCCAAATTAATTACAAATCAGTGTATATAGAACAAATACATGCAGAAAAGAGTCCCAAATTCTAGAAGGGTCAAACACAGTGACTCATGTATTTCCAAAACAGTATTATAACAAATTACTGTCCAGATTTTCCACTGTGTTATATCTGATGCACAAACCATAGTGTACTGCATTTATTCCTCTAAGTCAGCACTGAACTGATGCCTGAGTTCAGTGTTAGAGTTCATGCTGGAGTCTCTGTCTTGTGAAAAGGATGAAAAAGAAATGTCTTGATCACTGGGCTCATTAACATTCCATGCCCATTTTACAAAAATAGAAGTGCTTTCCCCTAATTTATATCTACGGAGCACCTACACAAGTGGCAGGTCACAAGGAGCCATGGAGCAGTGTGTATGTGATAGTGGCCTCAGTCGGATAGCCTGAAATCCATAAAAACCATCAGGGGATCCACAGATTCCAAGTAACAAATTATTTGTTCATTCCACAAACATAGGCACCTGAGATAATGCTCTGTGAGTACCTTGCAGCATTCCCGTTTTCTCTAACCCTCTTTCCAGAGTTTTACTATTGGAAGAAGTGCACTCCATACTATTAATCTGAAGAATCAGAGAAGTGGATGATCTGGAGAACAAAGTTATAACATGGAATTAGAAAGGAAGAGCCTGAACTGGAATACCAGATCCAAACTCCCAGGTGCAGATCCAAACTTTGGGGTTTGGGCCCATCCCTAATTATTGGAAGCTTCCACAAATAATAAAAATTAATCTTTTTTCTTTTCTGAATGACCTGACAATTTACTTGTACTAGAGACTTCACAAAGTCTTATATGGCTTCTCTTACAAAACATTAGCCTTCTGTAAATTCTCCTGTTCTTTCCAGAATTGTTTGATAACATGTACAACTCTGGAAACCACGTTGAACAGAGCCACTAGCAGAACTGAAGGTTTACTCTTTAATGATACAAGACTGGATTTTTGTCAGATTACGCTATCGGTCTGTTGAAAAAGGGGAAGTTTTCAAGGGTTACGTATTGCCTCAGGTGCACTGGGAAATTACCTTTGCAGGTTTGGCCTGTACTAGGATGAGATTTGAATTGTTGGAAAGATTTACATATTTATATTGCTCAAACGTTTGGAAACTTTTTATCACTAGCAAAGTACCATAGATAACAGAAAACATACAGAAGACCAGTCAAAGAAAAGATCAAGTGAGGACACTGGTTGTAACTGATTTTTTCTTTACGTTATTTTTAAAACATAGAGGGCCAGATCCTCAGCTGATTTCAGTGGCGCTGCACTGATTTACACCAGTTGAAAATGTTATCATAATATAGTGAAGCAATGAGGGTCTCTTGCCTGGCAGAATAGATCTTTGTTCTTAAATAGGGTTCTTCATATTTTGGATGGCATACACAGCTGATGCTAGCCTCATCTAGGTTCTTACGGGATATAATGTTCAGTAAGAAGTTAGGACATAGGGCTCGATTCACCCTGTGTTATTTCTGTGTGAGGCCATTGAAATCAGTGGAGTTACACTACTGTAAAATTGGAGTAATGCAGTGGAGAACCACGCTTCATGGTCTTTAATTGATATTTAAGCTGATTAATACGTCTTCTTTGACAGAGTTGCTCTAATTTATGCTTAGTCTTCATATCTCTCTAGCTGAGATGCCAACAAGAGATTATGCTCTGGACTCTCATATGGGGGGAATCCTCAGATCCCTGTTTTGTGCAGGTAGAAGGCCCTTTCATAGCTAGAGTGATACAAGGGGCCTGTAATGTGGTCCAGAATTTGGCCCATTAATTTGTACAGGACTCTAGAATTAGGGTCTGCATACTTGTTTCCAGAACCTCAGTACCTCAGAACAATTCAAAACATGCCAACTGCTGCCAACTGCTAAATTATAGCACTGGCACTTCTCTATATCAACATTCCCTGTTTTGATGTCCTTACAAAGGGGCTCCTTGCAAGTCCCTGTCTATAAGGGAAATCATGATAGCTCTTCATTATTAATATTGCTGCAATGTAGAGTTAGGGCCAATCCAATGAAAATGGTTCAGGTTCTGTATCTGAAATGTAGAGATTGTGTTTATCCTAGAGAAGAGTCTGAACTAAAACCACTTTCTAACACCCAATAGCTAATGGGTGTTTGGAATTGCTATAATGATATTTCCAAACACTCCTTAACTCTGGAGGGTTTAGAAATCCTCATTCTAAATTGGAGGCTTGATTTCATCTTTAGTTCATTCCTTTCCTCAGCAGCACCGATATTTATGAGAACACTTCATATATAGGATGTGGTTTTGTTCCCCTCTGTCATTGCAGAATAACATTTTTTAAAGGTGTAAAATTAAAAAAAAAACAGAGAATGGTTTTCCACACTGTATCACATTGTTTATATCACGTGAGAATTGCTTAACTGAAGTTCATTTCAGGAGCACAAGCTATTGCAAACTTTGGAAGTAATTTTCGGAGCCCAAGGACCTTGTGGACCACAGACTCACTCCTTGCAAACATCCCAGATATGGAGCTACTAGGCAGATGGCTGGAAATATGTATTTGTACATTCATCTATTAATGCAAAAGTCCCAGTGCAGCTATCAACACTTGAGAGCATTATGTGGATTTAGAACAATTCCTGGAAGAGCTGGGTTACATAAAAAATTATTTTGACAATCTGTGACAGATACAATCATGCTCTACTTTCATGCCAAGCACCTGGCTTCCAACGAAGAAGGCAGATCTACTGCAATAGGCTCTCTCCTGTACCCTGATTCCACCACTTCAGCAGCACCCCAGCCCAGTGCTATTATTACTATTTTAATTTTTGCTCATTATTATTTTAAGTGGAAAAGAAGCAGAGGCATTGAAGGAAATGATAAAGTAATAGAAACAAATCTTGCATTTTTTCAGCTGCAGAGACGAATGATGACAATGATGATGATGTATTTGTATTATAGTAGTGCCTAGAAGCCCCATCTGAGATCAGAGACCCATTGTGCTAGGCACTGTACAAACATAGTAAGAGAAGGCCTCTGCCCAAAGAACTGCTTCTAGTCTAAATACAAGGCAGATAAAGGGTAGGAGAGAAAACAGGCGATTGATCAACCCCACTCTCTGGGTGAGCTAGGCATGGAGTTCCCATTTCCCTACTTCCAGCCAAGTATCCTAGTCATAGGACCACATAAAGTCTAAACTTATTCTGCAGCATTTTACAAGTGTTGTCAAACCATGACAATTTAAAGGTATAAAGAAAGCCTGAACTTTTTTTCTTTAAAGGGAGGAGGTGAAGAGGAGAGAAGAAAGGAGGTTCTGCTTGCTTTCATTATTAAAGATTCAGGTCTAGCCTACCTTGTTCTTTTCAGAAAGATTCTATGAACAACTTGTGAACTAACAGGTTTATGGTAATGTCAGAGACACCAGGTGAGTAAAAATCTGGATCCTCCAAATTTAGAGGCACACCCTGTGTCATTACACAGAAGACAAATCCAGTTCCTGTGATAGAATGATGTAGGAGAAATTTGGTACAGGGATCTTTTCAGAGCTTTCCTTCCCCTTATTCTCCTCCTGCAAGTATTACTGCAGTGGGTGTTCTATTGCAAAGGGTCTAATTTTCTGAGTAAGGGGGCAGATAGAACCACGCTCTGAGTGAGCGCACAAAAGTCCTAATTAATTTTAATTTTGCAGGTGTAGTGTAATTGCTGACTAGTCCTGTTTGGCCAGTCCTTCTCAGCATGGAAGTATCACTACAGAAAGATAATAGATTTCCTGAGACTTGGTTAGTAGCATAAACAAAGCTATTAAGGAGGATGGGGAAACATTACTGATGATGGGTAACTAGTAGAGGCAAAACAAATTCAGAGGACAATAACTTGGTTTTAACATCCTTTATTGCTCAACTGCTTCTCAAGGGAAAAGAAGGGAAATAAATAGAGGAGGAAGGAGACTAGGAGAGGGTATTTGAGGTGTCTGGGTCAACTGACATTACCACAAATGAATATATTTTAATTCAAAGACAATATGTCTTTTGAGAGTATCATCTACCTTTTCCCAACCCTCCGTTCCAAG
Source organism: Mesoclemmys tuberculata (assembly GCA_007922155.1). Lineage (NCBI taxonomy): Eukaryota > Metazoa > Chordata > Testudines > Chelidae > Mesoclemmys > Mesoclemmys tuberculata. Next base: position 29,962,903 of record ML675629.1, on the reverse strand, counting down.
AGGAGATTAATAGATTTTACGGCCAGAAGAGACGATTCTGACCATCTAATCCAGGAGTTCTCAAACTGGGGGTTGGGACCCCTCAAGGGGTCACAAGGTTATTTTGGGGGGGGTCATGAGCTGGCAGCCCCTGCACATGCCTTGGCAGTGACTGTCAGCCCTGTACATGGCTGACAGCCGGAGCCCTTTAGAGCGAGGTGGCTAGAGAGCAGCGGCTGCTGGCTGGGTGCTCTGAAGGCTGCACCACCCCCAGCAGCAGTGCAGAAATAAGGTTGGCATGGCATGGGGAGATCATCACTTTTCTGGGGGTGGAGGGTCATCGTAGCCCAAAATATTTTCAAAGGAGGTTCCGGAAAAAAAGGTTTAAGAACCCCTGATCTAGTCTGACCTACATAACACAGGCATGATGATGTGACATAAAATTGAACAAAACAATGTGATTTCACTCCTTTACTGGAGATTCCTGAGACAGATAAAGCTGGAAAAAAGCTAATACACACTGGAGGGACTGAAAGTTTCAGCCACGCTCTGAGACTCCAGTTCAGCACACACTTTAGCATGTATCTAATTTTAAGCAGATTGATAGTTCCATTGATTTAAATGGAATTAATTCTGTGCTTAAAATTAGGTTGTGCTTAAGTATCATGATGAATCAGTACCTGAACAGGAAAGTATCTCATAGTTGCTTTATGATCTTTCACACTAGTTCTGCCAGTGTAAAGGAGACATAAAGTCACTGTAACTGATCACAACAGAATGTTCCTGGTAGAAGGAAAATTGGATTGAGATTTGGAAATTCTGATGTTTATTTTGTATGTACTAAATGTTTTTAAAAAACAACATTGATGTTAAACATGACTTCTGCTTCTGCCAGACATCTCCATTCCAAGCTACATATCCAAAGATATAGCTCAACAATGGTGATATTCAAAGAACAGTTAATGTGGATAATACAACTATTATGAACACAAATTGTAACAACAATCATATTGGTCCTTATGTGAGCGTGTAAGGAGGCAAAATTTCTTCCTGAGCATCTTCAAAGGCAGTGCAGAGAAAAACCACTCCCAACATGAACTGTAACTAAATGGCCATGGTTCATACCCTACTTTCTGTAGGCTGGCCTTTGGAATGGGGCCTGCATCATGGTGCAAATAAGCCATATCCCATAAAGGCATGTACCAATGGAAAGTGCTCCACCACTGCATTGGAAAGTTTGAGGCTTTCTAAGACTGATTTCTGGCCCAAAGTCTCTTGAGACAGTGAAGAACTGCCTTTACCCCCATGCAGGTTGTGCTTGATGGCACCAGCGATTTCTAAATCAAATGACTTAATTTGAGAGGGCAACATATGGATTTCAAGGTAAGAAAATGCAATTAATTTCTCCTGTATGTTAGGATGCTAAGGTCTCTTTTTGAGGTGTTTTGTGAGGCAGTGCTACTGATATTGCTGAAAGACATTCATCTTGATAACTTTTTTCCATTTGAACTAGATAGTGCAATCCTTGCTTTCCCGTTACCTAACTGAGACAGGAGTGTAGATGAGAAGAGCTACCTGAATTTTAATCTGGACAAGACTAAAATAATGTGGTGATAAAAGGAAGCATCCACAGCACTTGTGGGAGTATCTATTTCCCTCTTCCATTGGTCAAATAGGTTTGCGACTAAAGAGTTCTTTTGGACCATTGTCTGCTTCTGAGTTATGGGATAGAAGTAGTGTCCCGGAATGCCTTTCTTTAACTCCAATTAGCAAGGCAACTGCAAACTTTCCTTTCAGAAATGGACCTTACTGTGAATAGTCAAGTCTTTGTCACTTGGTTGTACTACTGTGATTCACTCTACTTGGGGCTATGCTTGAAGACTACTTTGAAGATTCACTTAGTGTAGAACATGTCAGACCATCTGCTTAGAGTTGTGAGCTCTGCAAAGCACATACACTTGTGCTCTGTATATGGTATTGACTTAATATTTGCTTTGGAGTACAATTCAAAGTGTTTGTTCTAGGCCTGGTGTACACTTAAAAATTAGATTGACCTAGCTATGTTACTCAGGGTTGTAAAAAATGTCATGCTCTGAGTGCCGAAGTTATGTTGACCTAACCCTGTGTAGATGCGGCTAAGTCAACGGATGAATTCTTCAGTCAACCTAGTGACAACTTCTCTGAGAGATCGATAAACTACACTGATGGAAAACCCCCTAGTATTGATGTAGGAAATGTCTATGCTACAAGTGGCATAGCTAAAGAGCAACTGCTGTAGCTGCCTGACTGCTAGCTATTCAAGACACCTCCCGATATGTCCGACCCTGACAGATGAGATCAGCTAAGTCACTCATTGACAGTCTCTAAATTTGATCTCTAAGAGATTGGAGATAGAGTATATTTAGAAAAACATCTTCAACCCTGGAACTTGTTTCCCTTGTTGATCTGCCAGACCCTGTTTTTCAACCTTCGAGGCACAGCACAAAGCCCATCTGTTTACTGACGGATTTATTAGAAGATGGGTAGGATACATAGGAAATCTCAGAATAATTTGGGTCTAGTGTTTCTGAGTGTGCTGAGTGCCAGTAAAGCTGCATGCAATTTTATGTTTCTTAAGAATATGTAAATATGCCCAGGGGCTTGAGTGATGGGTTTTTGTTTTATATCAGTATTAAGCTGGTAATTTTTCCATCAATATTTGGGTGAAAAAAAGCATTTTCAACCAAAATAAAAATATGTATGGAAGTTTTTCATCTGGGTTAAAAAGTGTTAGTTTTTCAAGTAAGAGTTTCTAAATTAAAAATGTGTATTTTAGTGAGAAAGAATAAAGAAGTTGCTCTGACTTTTTTTTACTTTCCAGTCCCCTTTCCAGTGGTGGTGGTCTGGAAACAAGTAAAAAATTGTGTTTAAAAAAAATGGCACCATCAACTTTAATTCTGGAATTTCCTGGCATTTTAGTGCTTGATTTTGCCACCTTTTCTGTCCTTTTCATACAGTTTTGGATGTAATTTCCTAATCTAAAAAACAACCCTGAAAAACTGAAATTCTATCCCATGGAACCATATTGTCCCCAGAAGTTGGGTCATCAGCAGGGTCTGAACAGCTAGAGCCACAGCACAGACTGCTACTTTTAGTGCTAGGAGAGTGACTGATAGCAGTAGTAGGCTGTTATCCTCTGTATGGTTCACAGCTGCTGGCTGCCAACAGAGGACTGCAGAAACTCTGGACTCCTGGGTTCAAGAGGTGAGCAGGTCTGGGATTACAGCCCATTCTGCTCCTCTGTCCCCCTCCGCTGCCCTGGGGTGGCCACACAGCCAGCCGGGGTCAGAGCCCTCACACCAGGCGCTCTAGGGCTTGTGGCGCCTGGCCAGCTGGGTGACACTGAGGGGCCGGCTGCATAAGGCCATTGGTGGGGGCTGGGCCCGCTCCCCTCAGCCGGCGGGAGCCAAGGGAACGGACCACAGCCAATCCCCGCCGCCCCTCCCTGCCGTCACGTGGCCGCCAAGGGGCGGGGCCGGTTAGGGCGGGTTCCTCCCAAGGAGGCGGGCGGCGGAGCTCGGCGATTGGCCTGCAGGGTGTTGCGCGGGGCCGGCGCGGAACGTCGGCCCAGGGCCGCCTCTCCCCACCGCGCGCCTCAGCCCGGGGGCCGCCCCTTCCTTAAAGCCCCAGCGCGGCCGGGCGGGCCTGGCGAGCCGCAGTGGCGGCAGCAGAGCGAGGAGTGGTCCGTGCCAGGCGCCGTGGGTGGCAGCGCAGCGCAGCGCTTGGCCCCGGGGCTGGCTGGATGCGGCAGAGCCCCGCCCGCGGTCCCCAGGCACCCGGCGGAGCCCGCGCCTCTCGCAGCGCCGCGATAGCCGGCGCCCAGGGCCGGGAGCAGCATGTTTGACAAGACGCGGCTGCCGTTCGTGGCCCTGGATGTGGTCTGCGTGGTGCTGGGTACGTGCCGGGCCGGGTCTCCGGCCGCTTCGGGGGCGTCGCGCGCGCGCGCTCGCTGCCTCGCTCGCTCTGCCCCGCTGGCTGTGCCGGGCTCTGCGGGCTTCGCCGCTCGGCACCTGCCCTGCCCTTCCGCGGGGTGGGGCTCGCGCGGGGTGGCGGGTAACGCTTTCATCACCGAGCAGCCGTCCCCGGCTAACTGCTTCCAACGGCCCCCCACCCTCCGCCCGCTGTCTTCTCCCTCCGCTCCGTCCCGCCTTCCCCTTTCCTCCCCTGGAGAAACCTGGTCGCTGTGGCTGCCCCGGCTCGGCAGCGGGCCAGCGTCGCTGGCGGCTTCGAGCCGAAGGCGCGTCGGTGGTCCCGGCTCTGCCCGTCGGCAGCAGAGGTGAAGCGTTGGCGGGGTTGTCATGAGGCAGGGCTGGCTCCGCTGGCAGGCAGGTGACTTCCTTCCCGGTGGGGTTTTGTGCCCGTCCTCGCCTGGGCACGTTGAGCAACTGAGAGCGGCGGCGCCGAGGGAAGTGAGCGTGTGTTTCTTGAAGGCTAAACCTTGCTACCGTGGTCTCGTGTAATGCGATGCCGGTCTGCGCTCTCATCCTCTGCGGGGTGTGTCGTCTTTTTCAGGTCTGTCTTTGTCATCTGGATTGAGAGTCGCTGAGCAGCGAACCCCGTTTGGTCATGGCGCAGGGAGCTGCTGTATGTCATAGGCTTTAGCTTTTGGAGGTGGTTTCTCCCTCCTCGTTGGTTTTGGTAGCCCGCTAACTTCTGCAGAAAAATCAACCAGAGGGCTAGCTGGAAAATGTTTCTTTTTGTGGCGTGTGGGATGATGCACAGTGGTAATGATGCAGTAGATGGAAATATGCAAACATGCTTTCCTCCTTAAAATGAATGGACTTATAAAAATGTTTGTTCTCCACTTAATAGGTTATGTACTATAAGCCTGGTCTAACACATTCCTGGTTATTAGAGCATCTGGTTGTGTTATCCTTCCTGCCCTAGGCACTTGCAAAGGGAACCCCCAATTTTACATAGCTATTAGTGGGAAAGCCAGTTTTTAATGAAAGCTCATAGAATTCCATCCATTTACTTGTAAGTATAATCTCTAACCTCAGCAGCATGCTGGTGGTGACAGAACATCATCCATAAACAGATGTCCGTATCAGAGTTGGTGGAGACTAATAGGAATGTTTAGGGGTTTACAGGTTCTTTTTCTGCAATTTATTAATGTCTGCTATTCAGCACACTCCTCGGTTAAAACTGTTAACAGCATCTAGTGTGACTTCCCTGGCATTAGTACCCATCTTTCAGCAATAGTGCAGCTGCACTGTTAGTATAAATCAGGTGTGGTCAAACTGTGGCTTGTAAGCCACATACAGCTCTTTTAAAGTTAAAGTGCAGCTCATGGAGTCCCCCATACCCCCCTTCTTCACCTACCAGATTGGGGCAGGGGGGAGTTCGGGGCTTTTGCCCTGTAGGCAAGGCCGTCTTGGGGCTTTAACTCTGTAGGGTAGGGTGCCAGCTCCTAGCTCCACCATCCTGCAGCAGGGCAAAAGCCCTGAGCTCCCCTCCCCCACATGTGGTAGGTGGAAAATGGGCAGGCTCTGGGAAATACTTCAAGATTGTGCGTGTGTGTGTCTTGCGGCTCTGAGACTTCTGAAGATTATTGTATTTGGCTCAAAGGATCGGTAAATTAAGCCACCCCTGGTACAAATGGTATAAGGGCTAATTTCTATCATGTGTAGTTGTAGTCTCATGCCATCAAAACCTTGCCATGCTGCTGAGAGGATCATATGTCCTGTCTTGGGGCACAGGAGACATCCTTCAGCTTGGGGTTCAAAAAAGAACTGCATAAATTCATGGAGGATAGGTCTATTGATGGCTATGAACCAGGATAGGCGGGGATTGCTATTAACAAGAGGCCGGGAATGGCTGACAGGATGGATCACTTGATGACTACCTGCTCTGTTCATTCCCTCTGAAGCACCTGGCAATGGCCACTGTTGAAAGACAGGATACTGGGCTAGTTGGACCATTGGTCTGACTCCGTATGGCTGTTCTTATGTTCTAAGTTGATCCAGAAGACATTATTTTTTCTAGTGGCCCTTAAGAAAAAGTATAAATGTGGTTTTGCTGAAGAATCAATTTCATTTTAATGAAAATAATATGCAGTAGGATCGTTAATGTCAATTTGGAACAACCCCTGCTTTCATCATTTATATTTAGATCTGCATCTAATGATCAGTCACTTTTTTAAAAAAGCTCATGTGCCTGCGTGAACTGAAGACATTTCCAAAATGGCCACAAGTATGCAATCATCTCACCAGGCTATAGTGATATTGCCAAAGCAGTTGTGCCAGATTATAGTTGGCTCTGATTGGCCAATTTGGAACTGCTGCATTCTCTACCTGAAGCCAAAGATGACTCAAAGGAGTGAAATTCTGCCTACCTTTGGGTTTTTTTTTTTAAGTTAAAATATTTTTGTTCTGATGACTAACAGAGCCTTGAGTTCTTAGCATTATAATACATCAACATCAATTGGACACTGCTTTTGGAAAGCAGCTTTGGCTCCATGTAGCCAAATGGCCACAAGTTGTGATCAATTATAGAATTTAGCAGAATGTTTTTAACACCTAGCTATTAAACTTGATTTTTGGTATTTTTGACTTCTCAGGTAGTTGTCTTTTAAGAATTCCAATAGGAAATGCCTTTTTAATGGGTAAATGTTTAGCATTGCACTTAATTTTACTGTCTGGCATTTTAAATACATGTTTCTTAAATTAATAGATTAAAATCTATAATATATACACACTACTTTAATTTTAATTTGCTGTGAAAAGTGACCCAAAAATGCCATGAACCTTAAATCTCCAATGATGGAAACTATTAAAATCTCAGCCTCTCTCTGACCTCTCCTTATGGATATCTAGCCATCATCTCAAACTTAACATGGCTAAAACAGAGCTCTTAATCTTTCTTCTCCCCACAGTCTCCTTTCTTGATCACTGTGGACAATGCTTCCATTTTACTTGGTATGTAAGCCTGGGCTTCCTCTCTCTAGGTCCTCACATCAAGGCTATATCTAAGTCTTGCAGTTATTTCTGTAGAACATCTCTAAGATACGGCTGTCCATCCACATAGCTAAATCTCTTGTCTGGGCTTTCCTCATTTTGATTAATGCAATGTTTCTTTCTCTGGCCTTAATAAATCAATCCTGCCCATCTCATATCTATTCAGAATATTGATGTAAAGATCATTTTGCTAGTCTGTTGCTTTGACCATGTCATTCTTCTTTGAAATTGATGCTACAGTAAAAGCTGAGCCAAACATAAGCTACTTGTTTTCACTTTTATGGCCCTTCACAACCTATCCTTACCCTACCTATCCTCTCTAATTTGGTATCTAATCGAAAGATTGGCTCCTGCCTCTGATCGGCTCAAAGCATCCGCCTCTATTGCCCACTTGCTTATTTGAAAATATAACACCCTCATGCTAGGGAGAAGCTTCTTTTAGACATCTGCAAAACTAACTCATTATCCTCTTTCAGACCCCCCTCCTTAAAATTCTCTTTTGCCCCAAAGCCTACGGAAAACTTGACAATAGATAGGTGGTTGTTGTGCTGATACCATCCCTTTAATTAGGCTGACGAATAGTGTCTCGTTCCCTTGTCCTTACCACTGCCCCACCCCTACCCCCAAAATCTGTCTCTTTGACTGTCTTACTTGGAGTGTAGGGACTTTGGGGTAGGTGCTGTCTTTTGTTCTGTGTTTTTTCTGCAGCATCTAGTGTAGTGGGGTCACAATGCCTAGGGACCTCAGTCACGGACTAGGGTAATACAAATATTATTCATAGAATGAGATCCTGCATAGCCCATGACTGAATGCTCTTCTTGCTCAACAGTGGCATGTTCTTACTGGCTTGCATTCTTGGTCCTCTCTTGAGAGAAGCGCACACTTAGGTACCTTGCTGAATTGGGAACTCAGTGTACCAGATAGTTGAGTCTCTTCTACAAGCACATCTTCCTTAGCCTAAGCTAGTTAACATTAGGGGGAAAATGTGACCTATATGTCATATGAAGAGAATTGTTCCACACCTGCAGGCTTAACTGCATTGACAAAACCTGATCATTTGTTAACGTGTATGGGCTGTGCTGTTCCTAATAAAAGTAGGAAATAGACTAGTTTATAGATGAAGAGGTGTGGAGGGAATAGACTTTGGTACTAGAAAGTCTGTCTTGAGTGAGCAAGGGAAGAGCACGTGATTTTTAGTTCATTGTGTTATGGAGAGTGTGGCTTTAGCCCCAGGTCTTCATGAAAGACCTTAACATTTCTGAGGGGAAAACTGCCTGATCTGAAATGCTCCTCGTTTTCCAATGCTCCTTTGGTAGGGTAACCAGATGGCAAGTGTGAAAAAAATCAGGATGTGGGGTGGGGTAATAGGCACCCATATAAGAAAAAGCCCTGGATAGCAGGACTGTCCTTATAAAATTGGGACTATCCTTGGGTCTCACCTTGCATTACTCAGATAATCAGGGGTTAGATATCCACAGGTTCCCTACTGGAGGCTGAGCTTACTATTTAATGACTGTGACCAGTGGGGAGTCTGAGGCAGCAGAGGAATGACAGTACTAAGGAGGGTTTCAAAACACTTCTACGTTCATAGACCAGCCAGAGTTGAAGACCAAGCTCAATTTTTGATCTGATAACCTTTTTTGTGATCGCTTGTTTACACTGCTGGTGGGACTCTAAAATTTTTATATATGATTGCTTTCTTTTTGGAGTCTTCTACAAAATATTAGAGCAGAATTTTACTGTATCCTGAGCTTGTGCATGGTTGCTTTTAAAGACTTTTTTTTTCTCTCTCTCTCCAAATGGCTTGGCACGTAGGAAACTGCAGTTTAAACTAGATTAATAAATATGTCTTCATACTGAAGTTACTCTTTTATATAAAACAAGATTCTTCTTGAAGACTGACTGGGAAGCCAAAACAGTTTTATTATCCTATGGCTTAAGTTTTTAATTAAAAAGCAAAGCCTTTACAGCTTTAAAATTTCAGAAATGCTGTTTCCTTTGATATTTACAAAATGCCATGTGGGTTAGTTATGTCCCTGTCTGATAGGCAATAGTGCTTTATTGTAAAGATTTTTTTTTTACAGCTCCAAGAAGAGAGAGCAGCAAATCTCTGCAGTATGCAGAGTTAATTAAAAGGTGAGACAGGGGAGTTGCTATAGAGCTATGCAGGATCTGTGTTCTGTGCAAGTTTGTGCTGGTTTCCTGTAGTATTTCTATGCAGGTTTGCAAGGTTGGAGGCAACAGCCTAATTTTAAGATGATTGCTTACAGTGAAATATTTTTCTCTTCTAGAAAATACAAGTGGTCTGAACTACAGACTAGCTCCTTTTCCTGCACACTTCAGAATATGCCTCTTATCTAATGGAGAAATGCATGTGTCTATAGTTCGCCAAGGTATTTTGCATTTGACTAAGACGCTATTGACCCTTACCATAGAGGTACAGTGTTTCCAAGGCAGAGTGAAGATGTAACATCTTTACAAGTAACACTGGGCGTCAAAGTGCCATAGAAAACAAACTGACCAGTTGCTAATTACATAAGCTTTTATAGTAATTCAGGGTTTCTTATTTCATGACTCACGTCTTCACTAAAGACAATATATATATATATATATTTGCACTCTGGGCCCACAGATACAGCACATGACGTTTAACTACAAGATGTGCTGACTTCTTACTGAGCGAGGTGAACAAATTCTTAGGTTTTTTGGTTCTTAAAAAAAATGAACCCCTTAATCTGTTACTTAGTTTATTCTGTATATATACATTGCCTTAACAGTTGGTGTCATAATGCTGTGGAGCAGTAATACCTGGATGTAGGTATAATAAAGCAGTAAGCTATGAGGAAATAGCAGAATGTTTTTCTTTTTTGTGTTGCTGATGAAGTATTGACACTCCTAATTTCCTAACACTGTTGATGAAACACTTGTAAAGGTGTTAGGTGTATAATCTTGTAACTAGACAGCTAATCATCCTCCTTTATAAATTTAAGGAAGGAGTAAATTAGCATTTTTCCTTGAATTGTGTTGTCATATAAAGATACAAGGAAGTTCTTTTATAGCACTGATCATCTTGTCACCTTCCATAAAGCTGGTGCAATGTGGCTGAAGCAATAACACACAAATATCAATGGGTCATTATTGATTAATGGGGAGGAAAGCTCTTGTTTTCCAAACAGGACATGACTTCTGTGTTAAATTCAGTAAATTCTTCAGATAAGGTAAGAGAATACCGAACTTACGTTAGATTTAAATTAGTTGTATTTTTAAAATCCTGAAAGTGATGGATTGAATAGTGAAACTTGCAGAGAAGTATTGGATCATATAGAGCATTTTGTTGGGTAGGAGAGCTTAAACTTGTTATAATTTCTCTGGAACAAATGTTGACTGGTGTCTCCCATTCTGGGTGGGACAAAGACTAAGGTTGTCTCTACTGCTGAAAAGATGGTGATATGATTTTACAGAAAATAGATTAAAATGGCTTGGTTGTCAACTTGCTGTGTTAAAAAAAAAAAAAAAAATCCTAGTTAATGCTCACGAACTCTCACCACCCCTCCATTTTCCCCATGGTGTATCTACACTCCACGCTTCTTTTAGTAATATGTAGAGTACGTTCCCATGTAACCCATGCCTCCAGACAAATAGCAGCGGAGCTGGTGAAGCACAACTTAGGTGAACAGTGAAAAGCCACCCTGAAGGCTGTGGATATGTATGCAAGAACATATCCTACATTTGCCCAAGCAGTGCTTCCTGTCTACAATACTGTTTTTAGTGGAATAGGGGCCTGCTGCTTCTGTGCTGCTGGAGCCTTTCCTGTCTGCAAGAAAAGGCTCCCCCATTGTGGGGAAAGGCTCTGATAAGGGGGAAGCTTCAGCAGGAGCAGGGAGCCGCTGTGGTTCTGCCTCCTACCACTATCTTCCTTTCCTCCACCAAAACCTTTCAGTGACCTGTAATGTGGATGCAGGAGTCTCTTAGGCTGGGTCTACACTGACGGCGATAAATTCGCTGCTGTCAGATCGATTGCTCTGGATCAACTGAGCAGTCTGTGTAGACCCACTCAGTCGATCCAGCAAGCGACACAAGAAAACCACCCCAGTAAGTAGCATAGCGCTGTGTCGAAGGGAACGCTGTTCTGTCGGCACAGCATGGTGTGGACAGCGTGCGGAGCAGATGTAGCAAAGTGATTTACGTCACTTGCGTATCTCCCATTGACTGCCGCCGAATGCTGAAGGTAAGTGTAGACAGGGCCTTAATTGTGATGTGTAACTATACATGCCCTACATGCTGCCAGTGGTGTGTATTGTAGCTGTTGACAAGTTGAGGTGGTCAGTGTTGAACAAGCAGGACGTATTTGTGTGTGTGGTTGCAGTTCCTGAATGTTGTAGTTCAACTAGTCATGCCATCTCTGTCTGACTACTTGTGACTCACAAACCTGCTGTTGGTCACATTTCTCACTTTCTCATAAAATCACGTGGATGTTAAATTTCTGGAATACAAATTTCGTTTGCTTTTGAGCCTTCACAGAGTCAGCTGCAAGGGGCAATTTGCTTTCAAATTAACTACAGCACACTGGAGATTCGCCAGTGAGAAAAAGCATTCTCTTCCAAGATCACTGAGAGCACAGGTGACTGGCCAGAGTGACTGGCAAGGGTTTTTCTTCATCTCCTCTCCTCTCCCTTTCTTTCCCTCACCCCCCAAAAAAATCCTTGAATGCTCTTGCTGCCAGGAGCAGCACCTAGGAAACTCCCATCACTTTGCATAATGTGGATTTCCCCCCTTCTCCCCCCAGGCTGTTACCTCTGCCATATTAGGAAGCAAAAATCCAGTGTTAGTCTTAACTAGAATTTATTAGTTAGTAACCATTGTCTTAAGCCACTGGCCTACCTCTTATGTTTTGAGATGGAAGCAACAGGGTTTGCGTTGCTTCTGTTCCAACTGTTCATTGTACTTTTTTGCTTGCAGAGAAAGCTTTCATCTTCTCTGCACTAGCTATGCTTTAGGTTAGTTCTCTATATTCCCCCATACATCTTGATGGATTAAATTTTAATACCTTGTCATTGCACTTCTGTCCCCAGCATAATGTATGAAGATGCGGGTGAGCTGTTCAGTTGATCTGTAAATGTCTTTACCTATATTGGGTAGAAATGATTTGAGTCAAATCGTTGTGGGGGAGTGGAAGGATGGCGATCCAAAAGAGATAATAAAACAAGACGTTCTTTACACAATCAGTTTATGTAGCACCCAACCAAGGAGACCTCTTACATTGGGCAGACAATGTGAAGGGTCTTCGCCTTCCCCCTCATCCTGCATGTGACTGCTGGCAGCACTTATGGAGGTGGGAAGAATGTCTTCATGTTTAGCTCAGCTGGACCAAGTGTGTGAAACCAATTATCAAAAGTGCGGTGACTGGAATAACACAATATATAGCTACAAAATTCTGAAAATTCCCTACTAGTCACAAAGGCTTGTTAAGTTCACAGAAACCCTGCTAATTGCTTAGGCTATTAGAATTCTAGACTCTACTTAGAAGTCAGAGATGGCAAAGACCCATAAGTACAAACAGTCCATCCTCTTGCTCTACTAGTTTGTTCCCTTCCTTATGATCTAGAGTGCTCTGTCCAACCTCCTTTTAACTGCCCATTTACGCCAAAAAAAAAAAAAAAAAAAAAGGAAAGGAACCTTTTCTCTGGGAGTTTTCTTCCATAAATTAAGTTGGGGCCTCCATGCAAAGTCTGTTGAAGTCAATGAAAAATACTGACTTCAGTAGGTTTTTAAACAGTAATTGTCTGGATTTCAGTCATCAGTGTAACATTAATGATTTTTTCCAAAAAGAAAACTCCCAGTTTTGTCAAGTCTGTTTAGTCTATCATGAAGCGCAGAGCCATAGGGTAGGCTTTTTATGATCACTCTGTCCTACTCCTGAAGTCAATGGCAGATCTCCCAGTTGACTTCAGTGGGAGCAAGATTGGGCCATTTGAGATGAACATTGAAGATATAGTGGTGTTGTGTGTGAGAAACAGGACTCTTAAAATATACTTTAACTTCTTGGGATACATTGTTACATGACCACAGCATTGCAACCACTATATATTAACTGACGTGTGGCTGCAGTTCTACCCACAGAATAAACTTGGACTAGAAAACCAAAATATAACTGCAAGGATCCTGAATTGTGTGTAAATTGTAATAAGAAGATATAGTAACCCCTAAGGATACTACTTTTGTACCCTTTTTTAGGGGAATGAAGGCTGGCACTTTGAGCTAGCTTTTAGGTACTATGTTTTTAATTAAAAAAAAAAAAAAAAAAAAAAAACGAGGAAGAAATCTTAGCAGCAGGTCTTCCTCTTCTTTTTGGTCTAAATTTGAAAACTTTTGACAGTTGTTAATCTAAAGCAGTAGAGCCCCTCAAGGATTTGGGGAGTGCTCTTACTTCAGTGTCTGTATTTGTTCTAAATGATAGGAGTATGCATAATTGTGCTCAGGTATCACTTCAGAAATACTACACAGCCCGAGTGCAGGTTGCAGAAATTGGCCCCTTTTATTAATTGTGGATGTGCTGTTTCCTCCTACTGCAGACTTACTGATGGGAAACCTAGCCAATTTTCCAGGATGGCAAGGACATGAGATCACCATTTGATTACAACTGCTTTTCAACCTTAATGGTGAATTGCTTTCCTGCCATTATTTGGGCCACTCTGATTAACTTCTCTGACTAAAATTTATCTGAAAACTAATTAGATGTTGTCACTTGCATTAATGAGTGTTTTTAATATTAAAGTTTTGAGCTTTGTAAGTCATTGAAGATATTGTGAAATCACTGTACTTTAAAAATGACCTACAAAAGATGTAGAAAAATGAAGTTTTGTGTGCCTTGATAATTCTCCTTGACATTGCTGATATTTCTGAGGTTTGTTCTTTCCTAGTTTTTTTTCTGTGATCATTCTGTGAGCCTCTGCTGTTCACTATAAGCTCTTACTCCTTAATTGGAGGTGTAATGTCAGCTCTTAACAGACATCCTTTCTCTGAAGTGGTGGCAGGTGTTGATAACAAATGGATATTCATTTAAAAGAAAATTTAGACAGGTTGAATAAAAATGGAGGGGAGACTCCCCTCCCCCCACACTCCATTTTCAGTCTCCTGTGATGTCATTTCATTAGGTTCTCCAATTACCACAGAATCTTCTATTAAAAATTAACTTCTCAGACCTCTTACATATAAAGAAACATCTACTAAATAAGCACAAGTCCATTCCTTCTCCCCCAGTACGCACATTGTTTGCTTTCACCTTTTAAATTCTTTTATGACTGTATTACAATCAAAATTTCACTCACTCAGGACTCTGGCATCTCTTCTTAGGTCTGTGGTCACATCAGCACTGGAACTAAAATGTAGGCAAGGCAGTTGGCTGTATATATCTAGTGGTTCTATTATAATTCCTCTACACACACTAAATATTGTGATATCTAAGCACTTACTTCCCTATATCATCTAACTTCTTTCTTATTCATACTAATAGAATTTTGAGAAAAGCTAGATAAGAGATCTAACATATTGTAGAGCCAATATGTGTACTCAAATGTGACAGTGTTACATGAAAGGCTTATTACTTTCAAACTAGCTCTGAACAAACTTGTCCAGATTCAAAAGTATTTGTTTTTGCAAAATTTTTTTGTCTGATGTGCACTAAAACACAGTTACTTAAAATCTGTATAATAATGATCATTTAAAGACAGAAATGGTGCGCTCTGGAAACTGTTGTAAGTTATGAGAACTTCAGTTTGCCAAGAGAAGGCATGGCTCTGATTATTAAAATAGCTTCTTGTATGTACTCTGCTGCATGCTGTTGTGATACAGTATGGAAGAATGGTCTGGACTTAGAGAAATGACAGATTTTTCCATAACACACTACACCCTCACTAACACTGCCATCATAAAACCTGGATCTATTAAGAACCTTGTTTGTTTAAGTAGAACACTGCTGTGCTACATTCTTACTAAGCTGCACAGGAAAGGAGAACCTTTGCGTCTTTCCATAGTTAAAAGTCAGTCATGTGTACAAAGTTCCTGGTCATTGACTTGAAATTACTTTCAGCAGTTGCATTCTGATATATACGAGTTTGGGATGCGGAAATGGTCAAAATGTCTGACTTGACTGTCTTTTGAATAAAACTGAAAATCGCTGGGTTGTCTTGTTACACAACATAGTCTTTTAAACAGCTAGCTTGTGATGTCTGTAGCTGCAGAACTTGTCCACCTATTTGACATCTTGCTTCCTTCTTGGGACTAGGAAAGACAAGATAACAGTTAGCTGGATTGCTACAAAAAACTGACTTGACAAGGGCTTGGACCTAAATTGACCTTTCTTTCTTAATAGTTTTTTGTATGACCACACTAGTTCGGTCAAATTCACTGTATATGCCTGTCTGTACTACTTTGGTAAAATAAATTACTCTGCCATCTGCTGAATGTTTGTAGTAGAAGGTACAGGAGGAGTTCAGTAGGATTTGTATGCGCTCAGTAACTCTGAAAATCCATCTACTGACCTCTCCCTGTCTGTTTCCTTCATCTGTAAAACACAAATTGTACTTTGTTTGCCCTTAACAGGAGGTGGTAAAGATTAATGAGGTCATGTTTATAGGCATTTTGAAGATGTAACAGGTTGTGTATAATGTTTAAGTAGGGTGGGTAATATAGATAATCAATGAGAATCTCATTTCCCCTATAGGTCATCTTTAATTGGGGGTGAAGCAATAGCTTTTATTGTAAAAAATCATGATTTGATTTAAATAGAAATCTTATCTATTTTCTCCCCCTCTCCCCTCCAGCCCCAAGAATTTTTATGTACGAGCCCCTCCAAGCCAGAGGACAAATCCTTCCTCCTCCTCCTCCCATCCCACCCTTCCACTTTTGCTCTCTCAAGCAGCCACAGCCATCCTTATCCATCAGGAATGGCACAGTAAATGACTTCCTCTTTGATGTGCCATCAGTCCCACACTGCAGAGTGGCTCTTGAAGAGTAACATGGCTGTTAATCTTCTTCCTCCTTAGCCTTCCAGCAAGTTGTTGGCATGTTGCTTTGCTCATTAGTGAGCAGTTGCAAATAGTATGACCGGAACAGAGAGAATTGTTAGCTCAGAATATAGTTTTCATCTCTTAAATATGTACCTTCTTTGTTTGCCAAAAGGCCTTCTTAAATTACAGTATTGAACTTAGGTTGATGGTATTAAAAATGTTTCAGCTAACAATCTTAGAGGCACTTACAGTCAGGGCAGGAAAGATCTACAGTACTAGCCAGATGAGAATATGAAAGACAAAGTAAGGGGGAATCTGCCAGTGAGGTCCAGGAGGTGCAGCGTCCTGACAAGGAGCCCAGTTTTTCTCCCTTCATTCACTGCTGGCTGCGGGAAATAGAGGGTGCATTGATTTCCACCTTTTGTTTCTGCCTCTAACTGCTAGTTGTCTTGACAAATTCTAAGCACCTCTTTCCCTTACCTGCTAGAAGGCGCTTTCTGTATCTTCTCTCTTCCAATCATTCCAGAACCTCCTGGCTGTTCTAAGGGGGTGTCTCTCTCTGTTGGTCTGTGCTTGTGCCTGCCAGGGTGGAAAGGGCTCTCCTAACTACAGTGCTTTGGGTGTGTCTGTTGGTGCCAGGCTGTGTGTTCTCAGGATTCAAGCTACAGTTATACAGTCTGTGATGGACTGTTAGCTGGATGCTGGGATAGATCATAGCATCTTTCTAGGAATTAAGAATGTGAGCTGTAAAAGTAGTGATTTTTTTATTAATAAAATATATATAAGATTTGCTAATGAATAGCGTGCAGTTGGAGACTCCTTATGGGGAGAGGTATGAACAGTCTGAGTGATAGCGTGACATGCTTTTTGTGAAGCAAGAATACCAGCTCCCCAGCATACCTCTAGGAGTTAGCAGGTGTGGCATTTTGAGTTTGACAAAAACAAGTTCTGACTACGTTTGCAAACATGTTAAAGGAGGACATTGGTGTGGATTTGGCAGATTCCAGTCCACTTATATTACTGGGTATGGAATACAAGGTGGATAAAATCAATTTTTTTTATATAAGGATTTTTTTTACCTATTTGAAATTGACAATCTAATAAATTTGAGTAAATTCTGGTCTTAACATAATCACTTAAATTAATTTAAAAAAAACCTTTGGCAATAAACATTATACTGCTTTTTTTTTTTTCTTAAAGAGACTTTCAGACCAGTAAGTTGCTGGAAGCCACTAGCTAAGGATTTGGCTGAAGTGCCAAAACAGTGGGTTTATTTATTTTGTTTTTATAGTAGTAGTCTCTTCTGCAAATGCAGAGAGAATATTTTCATCTTTTCAGTTTTATTTAGCTAGTTAAGTCCAATGATTAGTTCATTCAAAACTGAAAAAGCAGAAAGTTTCCTCTTCCAATCTATGAATTAAAAATAGGTGTGAGAGGAAGAGATCTATTAGTTGTAAAATTTTGGAAGCGATGGTAACACAATCAAATTCATGAACTGCTGAAAATACTTGTATTGTTTAATATGCAAAAAATGTATTGATAAGAAAAAAGGTATCCAAGATTTTATGTATCCAGCAGATTTCAGGTAGTCTTAGTTAGCTAATCAAAAGAAAATAACAAACTTTAAAATGCTGTTTTTGTGCATTTTTAATTGCATTTGAATTTCCTCCTAAATAAAATTTGACACAAATCACCAAGTAAAAAATTAATCATCTTTTAAAAAAGAAAATGATGAATAATGCATTTTGTTACATAGTAACATAAAAATTAAGAATCTGAATAAATGTAGGGCATACTGTGTAATTGCTTCTATAACTATGTATAGATAAATACAGTATATCCTCCTGGATTAAAAAAAGAAGCACCAAATGCAGTGTAAAGTCTATATGTAATGACAGATAGTAAACTAGAAGAAAAAATCCTGTCATTGGGTATTCCTCTATATGATGTTCTGACAGAAAATTGGTGGAATGTTTTCCCCTTTGTTGAGCAACAAAAATGCTCCGGAAATGGAACTTTTTATCTTGTGCATAAAAGAAAATTTTGAATTTGAAAGTTTAATAAGGGGTTGTGAAATCGTCCAATAAAACTACACTTTGTTGGAAAGGCCGATTCGGTAGAATGAAATGTTTCACTGATGCTTGTACAAGTTCTGTTTAAACTTCTGTTGAAACATAGCACAGTGCTTTGGTTCTGCTTCCTCCCAGGTCTGGGGAACTGAGGGACAGAGTAGCTGACCTCTCCAGCAGCTGGCCTGAAGGCACAAGTAAAATTGCTCTCCCTCTCCCTCCCTCCCCTCCCCCCCAATTGAAAACTATAAAACTTAAATTCCACTGCAGGAAAACTTTTTCTTGAAATATGAAAAATCTAAAATGTTTAGTAAAACATGAAAATTTTCTGTTTTGATGTCTTCATACCATTTCAGGATGAAACTTTCTCAAAAACACACAAGTTCTCATGGAAAAAGATGCCTCCTTTTTGGCTAGCTGTAGTTTTGAATACTGCTGGAGTCTAATGCTGTTTCCTGTCCAGTAATGTTTCTTGTCCATGGAGAATGCTATAGCACTTCAGCCAGCTATGACACATACATACTCCTGAGTAAAAGCAAATTTTAATCCTAAATGGCCAGAATTCACTATAGCTAATAAAACTGTATTCTGTGCTTCCCCTTGGTAGAGCCCCATGTGCATTTTCAGTGTCAAAATGATTTCCCTGAGTACCTCAGACAGTGTTCAAGAGTTAAGTCTTGTGGTATAAGAAGCTAGTCCAGAAAGCTTTCTTGTGGCCTTTATCTGTCTTGTCTCATCTGCTGACTGGTTAGGAGTGGAGTAGGTACAGCAGAGGTTAATATCAGAGAGGCTGTCTCCTGGCTCCCAGTCTCATCCTCCTTCCACTAGACCTCTGTTGCCTCTCTTTTCAGGATAGTGAGCATCCCCAGGTTCCTTCAGAGTCGACAGGAGCGGAAGGTGCTTGGCACTTCTTGAAAATTGGGACAATGACCTGTTACCAGATGGGAACATAGAACACTCTTATGTTCGAGTGAGAACTATAGAAGTATTTGTGTACCCTCTGTTACTCACCACTAAATAAAATGGGAAATTGTAGTAGAGAGAGAGAGCATTTTGCTCATTCCCAACTAGGTGCCTTTCCCCAGCTCTCTCTATTGGTGGAGAACATGAATGAGACCATGGAGAACGTGGCTGAGAACACTAGATCTACACCAGTGTATTTTTAATGAAGGCTAACTGGCACAAACGCTAAAAATTACATGTAATCTAAGGAGTTGGCATGAAAATGGGCAAATGGAGAGACTGGAATGCTTGGCCTGCTGACCTTTACAGTTTCTCAGACAAATACACAGAAATCTTTCTGATTTAGTGAATTTGCAGTGACTTTTGTGAAACTAGCTTTAACCCACCCTTAAACTTGCCCCTTTTTTTAGTAGCCCAAGGTAAACCTAAACACGTCTCTTCAGTTTCTTAATGCTATAGCTGCTGATTATGCAAAAGTGTTTCACAGAAGGGTCTTTAAAAACAGATTTGATTTTTTTTTTTTAACGAGGCTATCAGAAGCTAAAGCAAAAGAAATCCACCTAGATCTTAAGTATCTAGTCAAGTTTATATTCCAAAAAAAAAAAGAGTTGAGTACTTAAACAGTTTATCTGTCAGGAATTCCTTTTGTCAATTACAAAATATCCCATAGCTTTGTTCTCCTTAGTTAGAATAGAGTTTGTCCTCTTTTCTTGCTGGAGTTATACAATAATATAATTGAAAGAACAGGTTAGACAAACACCTGTCAGGCGTGCTTTTAGTAAGGCTTTTGATAGTCTTGCATGACCGTCTCATAAACAAAATAGGGAAATACAACCTAGATGGCGCTACTATAAGGTAGGTGTATAACCAGTTGGAAAACCTTTGCCAGAGAGTAGTTATCAGTAGTTCACAGTCAATCTGGAAGGGCATATCAAGTGGGTCCTGTAGGGATCAGTTCTGGGTTCAGTTCTGTTCAATATATTCATCAGTGATTTTGATGATGGCAGAAATAGTACACTTACGAAGTCTGCGGACAATATCAAACTGGTGGGGGTTGCAAATGGTTTGGAAGATAGGATTAAAATTTTGAAATGGCCTGAAGTAAATAGGATGAAATTCATTAAGGACAAATGCAAAGTCCTCACTTAAGAAGGAACAATCAGTTGCATACATACAAAATAGGAAATGACTGCCTAGGAAGAAGTACTGCAGAAAGGGATCTGGGAGTCATAGTGGATCACAAGCAAGTAGTAATGAATAGGGTAACACTGTTGCGCCCCCCCCCCCCCAAAAAGCAAGCATAATTCTGGGATATATTAGCAGGAGTGTTTTGTAGGCAAGGCATGAGAAGTAATTCTTATTCTCTACTCCATGCTGATAAGGCTTCCACTGGAATATTGTGTCCAATTCTAGATGTCACATTTCAGGAAGTATGTGGACAAATTGGAGGAAGTCCAGAGAAGAGCAACACAAATGATTGAAGGTCTAGAAAACATGATATATGAAGGAAGATTGAAAAAAATTGGGTTTGTTTAGTTTGGAGAAGAGTGAGGGAAGGGACGCAACCGGTTTCAAGTATATAAAAGGTACCAGGAGGAAATTGTCTTATCCTCTGAGGTTAATGAGAAGAAGCAATAGGCTTAAATTGCAACAAGGATAGTTTAGGTTGGATGTTAGGAAAAACTTCTTAACTGTCAGGGCAATAAGCACTGGAATAAAATGTCTGGGGAGGTTGTGGAATCTCATCATTTAATGTACTCTTAAAATCTCCAGGCAATGTCAGGGATGGTCTAGATAATACTTACCTCCTACACTCATGACAGGGCTTGGACTAGATTAGACTAGAAGGGACCTTGAGTCATCAGGAGTCTCTTTCAGTATGGGGAGATAGACTGGATGACCTCTCGAGAGTCCTTTTAGCCCCACATTTCTATGATCCTAATTTCAAGTGCATTGATAGGACTCTGACAGATCAGTTTGATGGCAGATTAAAAGGCTGCTGGTCAAGGTATTTCTCCACTTTACTCACTTTGTCTTTTTATAATGACCCTTTGTAGAACTTAAAACTGAAATGCTTTCTTAATCAGATGTGTGTTCCTTTACCATGTGAATATTTTGTTTCATTACTACATGCCTACAAAGGAGTATGGGGCTGGTGGCAGTCTTTGGTGGCAGTGAGTTGAGAGAAAAAAATTAATTAAGAAAATGTACATAAACAAATGTGCTCTTGAAGTCATGAGAGGGGAAATGCTATAGGTTAAATATTAATACCTGCTGAAGATCTGCTTGAAAAGATATGAGTAAACTAAAAATCACATGCTTATGGAAATATTGGAATAAATGGAACTGGAGTCTTATTTCAAGACTGGGAATTGAATGCTTTTGCTTTATGAAAACTTAACTTAAATGCAAGAAGCAGTGAGAAATCTTGCTTATCACTGACAAGTGGAAACTTTTCATAGGAAACAAGGGGGGCCTAAGAGAGCAAATGATGCACAAACTGAGCTTTTATTTAAATAAACCTGAAGTAGAAAAGTAACCAAGGAACTGTCCAGATGTGGACTACATCAGTTTGCATTAAGTCCTGTCTTCCTGAGTCTGAAAATGGGTAGCTCTGCTGCTCATAGTTTTGCTGAGTGGCATCTTTAACGTGGATAAACAGGTGACAGATACATGGTGAAATCCCTACCCCACTGAAGTTTTTAGAGTTTTGCCGCTGCCTTCAATGGGGCCAGGATTTCACTCTAGGTCCCATATCATATGATGCTCCATTCTGATCTAAGTGACCTTAAAAATGAAAGAGACCACATTGATGAACTCCAGGGGCTGAATCTAGTGGACATTTTTGGCTAGTTCTTCTTTCTGCACCTTGTGATTTGAAGCTGACACTTCCTCACACCCCCTTGTGTGGGAAATGTGCTTATTCAAAGGTATCATTCAGCTAAGCATGTCAATAACTTCATTGCTTTTTGGCCTTCTGGTGCAGGTTATTCCTTTTTTTGAATCAGAGCCCTAAATTGTGAATGTACCACGAAGTGCCTGAAGTCCTGAGGACAAGTTACCAAATTCCTCAGGCCTTCATTTGAGCCCATAGATTACCGAAAACCCAATTGTAGGAATCCAACACCCTTTTGGCTGTTTGTCTCCACCAAACAAATTAAAACGAGACTTATACACTTTGTCGTTTTTAAAATCAAAGTAGAAAGGTTGCCTGTGCAATCTTAATTTGGCCCCCCTTGTGCGTATGCGTTATGATTATGGATAAGATTTTTGTCATGGTAAAATTAGGCAAAATTCACAGAACGATCATGGTAAAAATGAACAATCGTTATGGTCATGGCAACAAAAAATGTGTAATTTAACAGTCAAGTGTTACGTTGTAACATTTGCATGAAATAAACGTTAATGCAGTAGTTTTCACTTCCTTGACAAAGTAAACTGTTTTGAAATTATATGCCTAGTGTACAATTGTTTTCAAACAAAAATGAAACTAGAACAAAAATAACTTTTTTTTTTAGTAAAGTCCCTTTTGCAAACTGTTGCCATTATTTTGGTATAGCAATTTATACATAGACTGTTTGTTTTTATGCAGCATCTGTTGTCCCCAAGCGCACTTTTTTATATATATAAAATGAAAAGGGACATTCAGTGTCTGTAGGTATTGGCAAGATTTAGAACAGCATGACAGCTGTCATGACAGATCATGCATGTCATTTGTGGCTTGATGAGCAGGAACTGTGGGCTCTTCATATGTTGTAAGTGCACTCATGACTCGGAGTGCAAACTCTTTTAGAGCCTAGGGGACTGCTGGGGGGCCCCCACTGCCCATGTCAGATAAGAGCTCCAGGGCCCCTGCAACTCGCAGCAGCTCATGATTTTGGGCCCATGGCCCCAGGGCATGGGGCTGAAGCTGAAGAAGTCAATTTCATGGAGGTCTCTAAAAGTCATGGAATCCGTGACTTCCATAATCTCTGTGACAAAATCTTATCCTTAGTTATGATTTTAGTATTTAATGGGATTACATATTCCTTCCCTTAGTCCCAGATCCCTGCTTCATTCAGCACA
>ML675629.1:29870970-29937838 GCA_007922155.1 Mesoclemmys tuberculata | reverse complement strand
CCAAAATCAATTGCTCAAATTAAACTATCCCATCATAACATCCCCTCACCAGCGCCGTATATAACGGCACTAACACCTCCTTCTCCTTGCTGGAAATACCTCGCCTGATGCATCCTAAAACCGCATTTGCTTTTTTAACAGCCACATCACATTGGCGGCTCATAGTCATCCTGTTATCAACCAATACCCCAAGGTCCTTCTCCTCCTCCGTCGTTTCCAACTGATGCATCCCCAACGTATATGTAAAATTCTTATTATTAATCCCTAAGTGCATGACCTTGCACTTTTCACTATTATATTTTATCCGATTACTATTGCTCCAGTGTACAAGGTGGTCCAGATCTTCCTGAATAGCATCCCGGTCCTTCTCCGTGTTAGCAATACCCCCCAGCTTTGTGTCATCCGCAAATTTTATTAACACATTCTCGCTCTTTGTGCCAAGATCAGTTATAAAAAGGTTAAATAAGGTCGGTCCAAGAACCGATCCTTGAGGGACTCCGCTAGTAACCTCCTTCCAGCCTGACAGTTCACCCTTCAGCACGACCCGCTGTAGTCTCCCCTTTAACCAGTTCCTTATCCACCTTACAACTTTCACATTCACCCCCATCTTTTCCAATTTAACTAACAGTTCCCCATGCGGAACCGTGTCAAACGCCTTACTGAAGTCGAGGTAAATTAGATCTACCGCATTGCCCTTGTCTAAGTAATCCGTCACCTTCTCAAAGAAGGAGATCAGGTTGGTTTGGCACGATCTACCTTTAGTAAATCCATGTTGCAATTTGTCCCAATTACCATTGACCTCCATGTCCTTAACTACTTTCTCCCTTAAAATTTTTTCCAAGACCTTACACACGACAGACGTCAAGCTAACAGGCCTATAATTACCCGGATCACTTTTATTCCCTTTCTTAAAAATAGGAACTACGTTAGCAATTCTCCAGTCGTACGGCACAACCCCCGAGTTTACCGATTGCTTAAAAATTCTCGCTAACGGGCTCGCAATTTCACGCGCCAGCTCCTTTAATATCCTCGGGTGGAGATTGTCCGGTCCCTCCGATTTTGTTCCATCAAGCTGTTCAAGTTTGGCCTCTACCTGAGATACGGTAATATCCACCACCACATCCAGATTCCCGTTCATCATCCCTCCATCATCCCTAAACTCCTCACTAGTCTTATTAAAGACCGAGGCAAAGTACTTATTTAGATATTGGGCCATGCCTAGGTTATCCTTAACCTCTGTTCCATCCTCAGCGTATAGCGGCCCCACTTCTTCTTTCTTTGTTTTCTTCTTTGTTAGCTACAATTAGTTGTTTTGTTTTTGTTAAACTACTCAAGCTGAGGAATGGGGGGAGAGAAAAAGGGCAAGTAACAGCATAATTACAAGTAAAAAAGACTTTTAACATAGTCAATTTTAATATTGGCAACATGAGTAAGGAAATTTAGATTTTAAATCTGAGATTTTGAATTATTGATGCTGCTGCTTTAAAGAAACAAATGGCACCAAATCAAGAGTAACTGGCTTTGTTTTTAAATCAAGTGAGGAAAGAATATTTTTTTCTTATCCTGAATTGTGACAGTTCTAAGAACAGTAATGCCATTGTCCTTTACCACCCAGTTCAAAGTCCATTATGTAACTGCTATTACAGCAATAATCACTTTGGCTTATCTTATGTGAATTATGTTGAACAAAGTTAATGCCTGTATTTAACTTTATATTCTGTCATAACCTCTATAAAATAAGGAAGTAGCTAACAGAAGGTAGGCAATCTGTGGGTGCAATAAGAGATGGTTGCAACCTATTCCTTTTTGTTTTAGAATGTTGTACAGCCAGGAAACTTGAAGATGGCATCTGTAAATGGAGTATAGACCAGGGGCACGCCAACTTTTTTCTGGGATCCCTTTTGAAAATATTTCAGTCTGTGATAACCCCCCCCCCCGTGCCATGCCACCCTTACTTCTGTGCTGCTGCTGGGGGTGGCGCTGCCTTCAGAGCACCCCGCCAGTAGCCGTTGCTCTCTGCCCACCCAGCTTGGAAGGGTTCTGGCTGTTCCAGCCATGGCATGTGCAGGGGCTGACACCTCATGACACCTACCCCAAATAACCGCACTTTGAGCACACCTGATATAGACTTTTTCCAAGAAACTTCTAATTCTCATGTTATCTGAGGGGCTATATATGATTGAAATATGGGGCCATGGTGCCAGTGTAGTGTGGGCAGCAGGCATGTGAGGCCACTCTCTGGTGGGGTGCCTTAGTGGGCCTTACTAAGAATTGATTAATGCACTTCTGAATGAAGACTGTTGGCCTATTGACTCTGTTTTTCCTGGCTGTAAGGAAATAGATGTTGGATAAACTGGTGTACTCTTCAGGGCAGGGACTGATTTCCTTTGCGGGTGCGTGCCGTGCCTAGTTCACTCTTGGTGCTGCCGGAATACAAGTAATAAATTGCTATAAAGGGCGAGAGGAGGGGAAAAGATCTTTTCCTTGAGCAGCAAAAGAGGTTTATTTTAGAAGAAGCCATCTTACTGGGTTTATGCTACCACTGCTTTTTGTGATCTAAAATTGTTTTATCTAAAGTTAAAACTGGGTATTAAATAACTAAGCTGTTATCAAAGTTGACCTGTATTAGAATAAGGGTGCTCTGTGAGTTGGACTAGATTGCAGAGGGCTTGAAGTAGCTGAGATGGGATGAAGGATGAACAAAAACTGGCTGAATCGTCTCCCATTCCAGTTCTTCAGTACTGCACCTGATGCCCTTTTCTCAGCATCTCCTATAGAAAGAGACTTGAAACTTTGTTTTTCTATTAAGGAAGCACTCAATTTATCTGGATATAACCAATATTCTTGGCAGAATTCAGTAATTTAGATGGATATTATGTTCTTATGCATTTTTAAATTTTTTTATCTATTTTTGAAATTTTTAGTTGCACAAAACTTTGGACACTGGGAGGGTGATCAGACAATTATTTAATGGCAGATGTTGAGATTCAAAAAATTAAAGCTTTATAACCATTAAAACACAAATTTTGTCAAAATATACATAGTAAACAGCCTTAAAATCAAACTCTAAATTCTTGAGCAGCATTTTTCTTACTCCACCTATTTATTGTAAATACCTGTTGTGAGCTTAAGCCTATAATTAATACCAGTATATAATTCTGCAAGATGAGGATCACTAGAAGGATATAAAGACAAATGGGGCTTATCTCTTTCAGTTGAAGGTGTCTGGAAGAGAGCTACAGAACTTGAGATCAAAACTTTTGAAACCAGTGTTCTTGAAACGAGTTTGGTGTATATATCTATATAAATGTAGCTTAAAGTATCTATTATATATCACAAACATTAATCTTAATGAATGAATCCTGGAAGACATGGATTTTCAACAACAAAGACACTCTAAAATGTTGGGAAAGTAAAATGAACTGGAAATTGGGGTTTCTATAAATGCACAAAAGTAACATGGATAACTTCCTTTGCAAATATTGATGTCAAGGTTTTACTTATTTCCTATCTCAGGTTGCAAAAACCTCCCAGCATCACAACCTTTTTATGCTGCTTGTCTGACTATTCCTCTGCTCCTACTTACTAATCTTTGCCTTAGAGCGGTCCTTTACTCTGTTTCTTCTCCTTCAAAATCACTTTAAAAATCAGACCTTTTCTGTGAAGCTTGTTGGTGATAATGGCACATGCCACTTTGACTTTTTTCAATGTAGTGTACTCTTGTTAATATCTTGAATTATAAATTCTCTAGGGCTAAGTGTTTGAACCTTTTCTAAATTAGAGTATTTTACTAGTTAAGTATTTCATTTCTTTTTGGTGCTATATTAACAAAAATATGGAAGTCTGGACTCCTTAGATTAGAAAGGAGTACTGAGTCCCACTGGGCTTTAAAAGCTCCTGCATGAAGGCTTTTAAAGGAATTGTAGTTCTTAACTTAAGAGAAGGAAAGATGTCATTCAGAGATGAATTGGAGGTGGTGCTTTGGATCTGGAATATGTTTAGGGTAGTATACAGGGTAAATCAAGGTTAGACTTCAAATCTGAAGGTGTTTGAACTCTTGTGAGCTGCTTTCACAAGGTTTCAGTCTTGTCTGTACTAAAATATGGGCCCCATCTGGTTTTGATTGTGACACCAAACCATAACTGCATGGCTGTTTCGGATTTGTGCCTTTGGGACTCTTCCTCACCCATTCACACCCCTAAATTTGTAGGGATTAGGATTCCAGACTCCAGCTTTTGCCCACCTCCATCTTCAGTCTCTGAATAATTCAACCTGATATTCAGGAGTGCAGAGCTCTTGACTGGATTACTTGGAACTTTACAAATTTATTGATTGAAGAGGGTGGAAGAAAACTAAGGTATGTATTGAAGGGTAAAATTAAGAAAGACTTTAGGATCTGAACCGCTAAGGGAATTAATGTCTCTACAAATTTGTCTTTACTGAAAAAGGTTTGTGGATTTTCTTCAGTGTTACTGAATGCTATCACTGAATTCAAAGGGCTCTTTAGACATTAGAGGCACATGTCCTTTGTTCTTCAGGGGAACTGAATCTTTCTCTTCTGCTTTATGTAAAAGTTGTTTGCAGACTTTTGGACACCACAGGGAAATTGAGGCTTTCAGTAGAAAGACATTTTATAACCAAGCTCGCTGCTAAAAAGACAGTCTTGAAAGTCAGTGGTAAGGGAATTAATTAATGTACATGTCTTCAGAAGTTTTCTTTGTGCTTTTAAAAAAAAAAAAGCTTATCAAGATTTGGTTCACTGTTGCTTTTTAGAAATATTTTATTAAATCGATGAGATTATATTTAGAACTATTCCAGCTGTAAAGGGCCATATTCTATTCACTTTATGCATGTCCCATTTAAAGCCTACAATAATTGCATAAATGAGGCAAGCAAGTTTTGGCCAATATTCCCCCAAAAATTATAAACTAGTTTAATCCACTCAGTATGTCCAAAGTTTCCTGATGGTGTGTCTGAAATTCCTCTCCTCTTCCCATTTCAAAACTGTGTTCATGAGACTGTCCCTTCTTTTCCCCCCCTCCCCCCCAAAAAAGTTTAACGTCTTCAAAATTTGAATATTTTTCAATGAGATATTTAAACTGTTCTACACACTGTTTTAATTCAATGAAAGGTCAGTATCCTTTAAAAAATATAATGGGGCCAAATTCTTTCTTCCAGTGTTCTTGTTAACTAAAATTGGAGTTGTGAATGGCACATCAGTTTCATAGGCTAGAACTTGGCTCAGTGCCTGGCAATGTTTTCATCAATTAAAAAAAAAAAAGACTTTTTGAACTCTTGTACTCCCTCTAATTTTTGCAGTTGTTGGCAGGTGACATTATGAATGGTCCGTAACTAAAAGGCTATAGTGAGGGTTGGGTAGACGTGTGCATTGCATTGCATTTCATATCCTGCAACTCAAGGGAAACCTTTAAGTTTTGTATGTTGTTCAGAAGCTTTCTCAATTCCTGATAAAATGAATTTTAATTTAACCATCTGTATCTTTCTTTTTTTTTTCCCTTCCCCCAACAGCTGGCTTACCCCTTGGTGTTCTAAACTTGGCCAAAATAAAACCGTATCAGAGTGGCTTTTTCTGTAATGATGACAGCATCAAGTATCCGTTCCATGACAGTACCGTCACATCCACTGTCCTCTATGCAGTGGGGTTCACCCTGCCCATTTTTTCTGTAAGTAGCTGAATTTCTAGCCATCTGTGTGGGGGGAATAGTCCGAGTTCATCATTGTGACTGACTGATTTGGAGCTAGAGGGGGGATGAACATATTTATATAACCCTATATTTTTTATGCTTGCTGTGGTAACTAAATTGACTTCCAGATTTCACTTCAGTTTAGTGACTCTACTGCCTTTTCTTGAAGTTATCTAAACCTGTAGGTGACAACTTTTGACAAGTAAAAATAAAAAGAAAACCCTAACTGAAGTTTGGCTTGTGTACATGAACATAATTTATCGTATTTCACAGTGCTTTTGAAAATTCTCTTTGGTCTGTTCGGAACAGATGTACAGTGTCAGAGTTATAAATAATTGAAATGCTACACATAACAAATGAAGTCTCTTATAGAAACCCCAGTTTGTGAGAGGCTCTGCTTATAATGTGTATTGTCTGCAGAGGTTAACTGCAGTGAGATTGGATGCCTAGAATGAGATGGCTTGCAGAAAAGGGGCTGGGTGCTGTGATACCACATGAGTTGACAAGAAAAAATTTGATTCTGCAACTGGGCTTTTAACTATATTTAAACTTGGCCCTAGCCAAGACTGTTTTCAACATGGCTTGGCCAAAACTTGCTTAGTTCTTGCTTGGCTGTAAAATGTTCTGGTGCTACCAAAACCATGCTGGAAACAGTCTTGATCTCCACTAGTCTTTTATTCATGTAGCAACTTGCTCATACTCCAGATACTTCACACTGACTTATTTAGCATCTTAAGAATTTCAGGGATGGAAGTAACGTTTAAAGCAAATGTCAGAAACACAAAAATCCATGCAACCTGTGTATGTTTTGGATGCATACCAGAGACTGTGTATGCACAATCACTCTTGTAGCAGCACTGTATTATGTTTGTGTATTGTGCACAGTTAGAAAGCTAGACCTTATGACTGTCTTCTGAAAATAAATAGCAAATTAATATATCGGAGTTTTGTTACATTTGTAAAGCTTCTGTTTAACAATTTTTATGCCGTTTTTGTCTGGTGGTTCTGTTTTGTTTGTTTGAGGTTTTTTTGTCTTAAAATATTAAATTTGGAATTCATAGAGTAAACAGAAACTCATCTCTGTAATCAACATGAAACTTGATACGTACTTTCATCATGCTTTTCTGCAAAGACAAGTGAAACTTTATTTTTTTCAGGACTCTCTCAAAGGTGCAGGCTTTATCAAGTCTTAACATTTATTGGCCAGTTTGCAGCAGGTCTTATGTTTTTCAGGCATGGCTATGAAAGCATTGATTTGGACATGGGCACAGGTGAACTTGATAACTGCATATCTCTGTGCAATTTCAGACATGTAAGCTAGATGTACTTGCTCATTTTTTCAGGTGCAACTAAGGATAACTTCAGAAATATAAAATATACACTAATATAAAACATCCTTTTTTTAGGCTTTAACGTAAAAAAACAAAAACGTTCTTTCCATCCAAACTCATTTAGGCATCAACATTTTTTTTAATCTTTCAGATTAGACACTTTTGAACTGACTGTGACAGCTAGGTTATAAGACTTTTTGTAACTCTTAATTAAGGAGAAATATGTACACCCATTGTACTGCTTTTTAGACTGAGTGCCTGAAATAACCTTAACTGCAAAGATTTTTACTGTTGACTTATTACAAATCTGCTTCCTGAAACCAATACTCTGATCAGCTTCAGAGGACTTTGTGCAAGGTCAGTAATTCTTGGTTTACAGTGCCTGTTCCAATGTTTCGCCCTCTTACTTCAAGGGCACATGACATTACTATGTTAATATTACAGATCTCTGTTAAGGCAAACAGAAAGTGTGACCTTCTGGTTTGTGTATGCTGCCTGACACCTTCTACACAAATAATTTAACTAGCCTAAGGAATTGTGCCAAAAAAAAGCACAATAGTATTGTTTTTGCACAACTCCAATGAAGAGATTCTCATGGATTCTTCAATAAAAGCACTGCCTTAAAACTAGCTATCCTGGGGGTTAGAAAACGCTTTCAGTTTTAATCTTGTTCTGAGAAAATGTCTGTCTTGTTTGTTGGGAAGAAAAGTGATTATTTTTAGTGTGTGTGACTGAGAGCTTACACTATATTCTTTTGTAGGGTATGCATGGGAAAACCTTTTTGAACACACCTTACTTACTCATATCAGATTAAGTTCACTAACTGTTGCAGTTTTCCAACTGAGTCACTGGATGTATTTGTTTGTGAAGTCAACCGATTGATTTTTCTGTATAATTAGTTTAGTGCTTTATAGAATCCACTGACATGGATAATTGGTTGCATCTCAGGTTCTGTGTACTAATTGGCCTTGGAAACAAGATGACTTAGCACACCCTTTCAGATGATAAAGCTAATATATGATGATGTATTAAGATTGCAAGCCAAATTAATACTATATATTGGCTGCTACATATCTGTAGGTCATGTGTGTATAGGAATTGAGAATATAGACTTTGCTTATAGGACAGGTATTATCTTAAAAAGCAGAGATACACGGGCGGGGGGAGGGGGTTATAGTTTTTAGTGCAGAACTAGCTTCTAGTGTGATGAGGTGGCTGAGAGCAAATGCAGTCCTTGAGTGTATAGGCAGGGGGAATGTTGAATATAAGCAGGGAGAGGGAGGTGGTGGTATTACTGTATATGGCAGTGTTCTTCAGTTGGCAGCCTTCCATTTGGCCCGTCTGGCATCAGCTGTTTCCATCCTGCTTATCTTCCCCCCCCACCCCACCCCCGGGGGGAAGGGGGGGGGCTGGGTCTTCATTGTAAGGGCAGCACCGCTAGCTGGCTGTAGCTCCACACGGGGGCTCCTGCAGCTCCAGCCCCTGTGCTCCCCTACTGGTCCTGGCTGCAGTGTCCCTGTACTAGTCTGCATTTAGGTAACTCCCCCCTGCCACCTCCTTTTTGCTCAGGCCAGCACCTGCCAGCTCAGATGATGCTCTGCAGCTGGGGAGAAGGATGGGAAAGGGTCTGGAGTTGCTGGGATCCCACCTGAGGGTGAACTGAAGCTGGGTAGCAGGGGGGCCCAGCAGGGAGTAAGATGGATCAGCTGATGCCTGACAGGCCAAATGGAAGGTCCTTATGAGCACTGCAGCCCCTGTGGTCCCCTGACTGGTGGCCCCCTCCCCCTGGATACCTCAGTGGGTAGCTGGGAGCCCACTCAGAGGTGGGTCAGCGTGGGGACGCTGCAGCCAGGACTGACGGGTGAGAGCTGCTGGGATCCCATGGCGCAGCCAAGCTGAGTAGCAGGACTGTCCTTGGTCAGGGCTGCTGGGCGCCTGGGGTGGAACTAGAGCTGATTAGCAAGGCTGGACAGGGCTATCCTTACAGTAGAGTCCCCAGCCTGGAGCAGGAGCTGTCACAGGCAGTAAAGGTGGGATGGGCTCTGAGGGGACTCACCCCGGCTCCCTGGGTCTCTCCCAGCTCCCCCGTTGTCCCCCCTCTCCCTCCCACCTTCTCTCACTCAAACAATACTAAGGAGGCTCCTGCCTCCTGCAGCAATCCCCCTCCCTCTGTCCACCCTCGGGACTGGAGTAATCAGCAATGAGCACGGGGGGGACACTGCTTATTTGGCTAAGCAGGAATTTTGATCCATTTATTTTCCCTCTTTTAACCATCATGCCATGTACAGCTAAAGTCTATTTATCTGAATTTTAACTGAAATGCATTCCCAGATGTGCTGTTGATTGGACTAAGTCTGGGGGCTCTTCAGAAATCAGCCAGTGAGCCATCTTTGGCATGAGTGGCATACATTTTTAATCCCTGCCTGCTAGGTTAAGAATTGACTTGGTCTCACTAGAGTGTATGCATGAAGAATTTGGACATTGCCTTTTCTGGCCCCCCAGAAAACGTTCTTTAATACCATGGGTGAATGGCATTAGTGAGATGACTACTGTAACTAGTTCTGGTGTTAGTACTTCTTCAAAAAAAGGGGTTTTGAGAAATTGGAGAGGGCTTAGAAAAGAGCTACAAGAATGACGTTTTACAGTCATCAACAGATGTGTTTGTTTAATTTCTCCAAGAGAGGATGAAGAGGTAGATAAATGATGACTTACTGCCTGTAAGCCTCTACATGGACAATCACTTTTTAATTTAGCAGACAAGGGTATAATATCCAATGGCTGCAACCAGAAGCTAGACAAACTTAGAGTAGAAACAAGATGCAAAATTTTTAATGAGGGTAATTTAACTATTGGAACAACTTACTAAGGAGATGGTGTTAACACTGAGTTAAGTGTTGATGCAGGAATTGCTTGGTGAAGTCCTAGATCATGTGTTAGTCTAATATGACTCCCTAGAATCTCATAATGGTTCCTTTTGGCCTGAGTGAGTGTGTTGACAGGGAGAAGACTCTCCAAACCACCTGCAGTTTCCCCATACCATCAAACAAACATGCACGTTATACAAATGGTCTGCTTTCAAGAATCTTGTATAATGTACAAAAATAACAGATTTTTAGGAATTCTTAGATTAGGAAATCATTTTAGTGTTGTAAAATATTGCTTAGTGGGATGGCACACAGTTATCTTTATTAGTAATATAACTATAGGCTGAGACTTTCAAAACTGTTTAAGGGATTTAGATGTACAACTCACATTAATGGAGTTTTGAGATTAGAGTGCTCTAATGGATAAAGCAGGGAACTGGATGTTGAGACCCAGTGTCTACTTGTCACTCTGCCACTGACTCACTTTCACCTTGGAATAAGGCACTATCCCATTGCTTCAGTTTCTTATCTGTAACATAGGGAGACTGTTTACCTCACTGGGGCGTCTTAAGGGTAGGTCTACGCTACTGCTTAAGTCGATGTAACATATGTCATTCAGGATACATCTTCTCCCCCCCCCCCCGGAGCGACACAAGTTACAATGACCTATGCATTGTCCACACAGGAAGATGCCCTCCTGCTGAGATAGCTTCCAGTTCTCACAGAATTGAAATATTTGTTTGCTGATGGACGACCGCTCTCTTGTCGGCATAGTTTCTTCATTAGACTCACTGCATCGGTGCAGCTGTGCCAGTGTAGCGCTTCTAGTGTAAACCTGCCCAAAGTATTTATAAAATGCTGTGAATGCCCCAATGGAAGGTGCTAGCGAAATGCAAAGTGTTACTTTTAATAATAAAATATGGGAATAAGTCTCCCATTTTTTCACTCTACCATTCACTGTCTTTTGAACTGACACAGTCCATTTGTAGACTTGTTTTTGTAAATGTAGACTGTCTCGAAAAAATTTTTTAATTGGAGCTGAAGTGTCTGAATTTATTAATTATCAAGTGTAGGCACCCTGTACTTTAGGGGCCTACAAACTTAATTACAGCTGGGAAGAGCCTGCGGACTACAAGTCCCATGATGCCTTGAGGAAAAGAGAGAGACTCTTCCCTTTCCAGGAGTGAGAGAGAGGCATGTGGGAGACTCCATTTCGGGGCTGGGGTGGAGGCAGCCCGGGTTGGAAGCTGATGCTGCTGTGGCTGCCTGTTGACAAGTCCTAAAGTTGCTGTTGCCTCTGACGGTTGCTGGAGTCCTAAAGCTGCTGCTGGGAGCCTGCTGACGTGATTGAGCACAGAGCTTCAGAGGGCTTGTAAAGGAAGGCACAGCAGAGAGACTGACAAGGACGGAGAAGAGGCCAAGAGACAGTCCCTTCAAGTAGGGCCAGGACTGCCAATCTCCAGTTTGATGCTGTGGCTGAACTGGTGCAGTGAACCCACAGAGTGCTCTCTCCTTCTGCAGATCTTCAAGGGCGCCCACACAAGAAAGGGGTCAGGGCTCTGAAATCTGGGGGAGTGCACACTCCAGAGGTGGGGGTAAATAATGGCACTGTAAATGCCTGGTAGACAAGTTTTAATAGTGAATACTGTTTTTATTAATTGGTTTATTCAACTGCCTCTGTGGTTCATGTTTAATTTCAGTCTGTTATGCCATGTTTCTTTATTTTGTTAAGTAAAGGTTGTTAACTCTGATTTAAGTATATTGGATGTTTAGTTTGCATAATTGCAATTGTTAAATTAGATTTATGTCTCAGATTATTATAGTTTTAGACTAGGTCTAGTCCTGGCAGCTCCCAAAGCCACTATTGAGCGTGTGCAGGGGCCAGCCAGGTGGAGGCACCGCCAATTTTAAATTGCTTTAGAAATAAAGGGACTGCAGCAGAGGGGTGGACAGAGGATTCCCAACTATCCTACATCAACACTGGGATACTCAGGATCTCCTTTATTGTTAGAAACCTTAGGTGCCCTTGTGCACCAGTGAGTGTTGCCTGATCCCAAGCAACCCAGGAAGGGGATTACACAAGGAATTCAAATCTCTCAAAGGAAACACAAATTATGTTTACCACTTCTCCAGTTGGGGTGGTTGGAGTTCCTCCTCCTCCCACCCCCCTCTGACATCTCCTTTTATACCATATTGAGACTAAGAAACTTTCTTTTCCTTCACCCAGAAGAGTGAGCTACAAGATATTGAGGCCTAGGACCATACAAACAGGCCATTACAGGATCATATAGGAGTAATTCACTTCACACAGCCAGTTCCAATACTCTGAGCAATTCATGTCTAGGGGGTGCCTGCTATCATATATTCAAGAAAGAAGAACCTTTGACTCACCTATCCCTCATGTAAAGATTTATAGCTTTGCAAATGATGTCTGGTTCTATATCTGTCTGCTCTATCAGTATTTTTGTAACTTCTAGGAATAAAGCAAATGAACAATAAAAAAGCATGGATGATGGTTTTTTTTAAACCTTTCAATAATTAAAATTAAACACTAATAACATACCTGTTTGTAAACGGTGGAAATATGAAAAGTATTTTTCAACAGTTAGGCATTTCAAAGGTGACTCAATTCTTTGTGGTGTGGGTTTTATGGGTTTTTTCTCTTCTCCTTGGAATTTGGGCAGGTGGGTCTATTAAAGGTCCTGTTGTAGTTTAAAATTCTCCTTTTCTTTGAAGACACACAGAATATGTTTTAAAATATGTAAAGGTTGTGTGGTCATGTAGGTTTTTTGTCTGCTGCTTTTAAATTAAGACTTATTTGATTTGGCAAAACTGGTCTCGAAGAGGCGTGTTGCCTTTCTAAGGGGCATCCACTACCTTTGTTCTGATGCCAACTTTGGTATGCTATGTATGAAGCTTAATGATACATGTGGTAAGAGAGAACTTAATCAAAATACCTAAAGGCAACTTTCTGGAAATAATACCCTGACTCTTTACTTTTTTTCCCCAGCAAACTGCTGTGGTGTGTGCTTTGGAGGCCTCTTTGTCAAGATCTGTGGGGAGCTGGCTTCCTATGAAAATGCTCATTATTGTCTAATTTGGGGCAGTAAAAGTAGACATTTGCTGCAAAACAAATATAAAATAGAACATATTTTCACAGATACAGTAACTGCCTACTTTTTTGTTGTAAAACAACTTTCAAATGACAAAATCCAGCTGTAACCCCACTCTTGGGAAAGACTTATTAACAGCGTATTGTAGTGAAACCTCTTATCTGAATCCTCATTACATTGGCAAAACATCCCACTGTGCACACTTTATCATTATTTTGTAACTAGCTTTTAAACATGTTATAAGTGTCTTCAATGCTGTATCCTTTATCTTTCTTCATTTACAAACTTGATAATGTGCAAAAGGTCAAGTATTAGTTCAAATAACAGTATTCTATTACAAACTTAAACACGCCCCCTTGTAGGAAAACTTTCAGAAGGGGTAATGAGCTTTCATATCTTACAGAACTTTGTTCATCTTTTTTCTGCCATGCCAGTGAGTTTCATAATTTAACTATTTGAGTACATATCTCAAAAC
This sequence comes from Mesoclemmys tuberculata, assembly GCA_007922155.1. Classification (NCBI taxonomy): domain Eukaryota; kingdom Metazoa; phylum Chordata; order Testudines; family Chelidae; genus Mesoclemmys; species Mesoclemmys tuberculata. The sequence continues at coordinate 29,924,350 of ML675629.1, read as the reverse complement.
AATCCAATAGCTTTTGCTACATTTTGGATGAGAATGGCTTATCAAGTGTTGGAACTGTTGCTTTTCTTGGCAATTTTCTCAGAATGAGAAATTGCCTTTCCCATGCTCTGATTTAATGCAAATGAGACCCTGTAATATATTATCTCAAGTGCACATGATTTGGTCGTTTAAAGGATTAGGTTTGTAAATTTGGTGGTTACAGCTTGTAAAAGTAAGTTTAGAGAAAAAAGTGGTGTTTGGATTGGTTGGTTGCTTTTTTATGTACTGTACAATTAGCAGTGGCTGGAGCAAAGATGCTAGTTATAGTATTACATCTAGCAAATAGCACAACTATACTTTTTTTTTTTTCTTTTGCTTGAAGGACAGGTATTACGGAAAAGTGATACTCTTTCCATATTTAAGGTTGCAGCCAGCTTCGATTATAGATGTAACTGAGAAAGAGAGCGTAAATGCCTTTCCAAAGTTTAACTGTCTGTCTACTTATACGGCACATGGGCCTTGCCATGTTCATCAGCTCAGTGGTCCACCTGCTTAATTATATTAACTTTCAACAATGGCCATTACTAGATGAAGGTGTTTGAACCACTATAGTAGATCTATTAAAAAGAAGTTTCTGTAATTTGTCAGTTACTAGTTACCGTATTCTTTTGAGGTTTTAAGGATTAATACACTCATAGACTCTAAAGTCAGAAGGGATCAATTTGATCATCTAAACCTATGTTATCCTTTTCTGTATCTAGTTACCTCTTGACCTCAATACATTATTACACTGAATTCAATAGCCTAATACACTGCTTAGTTTTGTTTTTATCAGGCCATGGCTACACTACAGAACTGCTGACCAAACTTACATCTGCATATAGCCACCACAGTTACTAAATAGCTTGTGCGTGCACGCATTTGGCTTCTTGTCAGTGGTGCACATCCTCATTAGGAGCATGTGTATTGATTGTCAGTGTGGAGCATTGTGGGAAGGCTCCTGAAAGCCAGTAATAATTGACGGTTCTAATTACATAGCTGTACAGCACTTAGGGAGGTGGTGATGTTAAATCAGCATAGAGAGGCACTTATGTCGTCAGGAGCCAAATTAAGTGAAGACACTTCCATAGATAAGTTGACATAAGTTGCTTTGTGTCAATCAAACCATGTAGTGTAGACCGGGCCATAGCATTTTAAATACTTCCTTCATTTCAATGTCTGTGTTTGTTCCTTTGCTCTTTATACTCTGGGAGAGATCCATCAATGGCTATTAGCCAGGATAGGCAGAGACTGCTGTTTGCTAGAAGCTGGGAATGGGCGTCAGTACTGAATGCATCACTTGATTACCTGTTCTGTTCATTCCCTCTGAAGCATCTGGCATTGGCCACTTTTTGAGGACAGGATACTGGGCTAGATGGGCCATTGGTCTAACTCAGTATGGCCGTACTTACGTTAGGTAAACCAGGCACTCCCATTTACTTCTTTAAACCATTAATTACTTTATATACCGGTCATAGTTCCTTTATTTGTTTCTTCTGCATATTAAACAGTCTTGGTCTTCTGTCTCCCTTTATATGGCAGTTTTTCCCCTTATGTCTAGTCATTTGCATTACTATAATTAAGACTAGCACAGAAAACATAATGCATTGCAAGATTAAATAACATTGCCACCTTGTTGCTCATCTCTCTGTCTTTGGTCCAAGTATGGAGTGTTGGGACACTCTACCCTTTTAACCTTCTGGCAATAAATGAAAATTTAACACTTGCTCTAAGTAAGTCTTATTTAAGTGGGTGTCTCCTATATCCTGCAGCTTGTATTTTAACAGAGGAGTTTTAGTCAGTAAGACTGTTCTGTACATGCAGTAGGCTATTAGCAAGGCTAGTAATGTTTTGAAGGGGTTGAGATCACAATGGCTGTATGCTGCTTTCTATAGTTGCTGGTGAAGAATGCCCTTGGGTTATGTCAAAGGAATATTTTTTCACTTCAAATATTTGTAATGGGGGAATCTTTTCCTAGAAAACTAGAGAGTCCATATGTACTGTTTATGAGCGATTTTTTTTTTTTTTTTTTTTATTAGTAGGTACAGTAAATACTCATTACTCCACAGTAATTACCATTCTTGTATGGACTGCAATACTTCATTCAGCTCTTAGCATCTCAGAGTGGATCGATACCATAGTAATGGGTTTGTGTTATAAGAACCCGAATAGAATGATCAGGATGTATTGTATGCAGAGTGGAAAGAGCTCAAGAAGAGCAAGACCCAAAAGTACATGTCACTTCTCTCCCTGCTTCTCTTACCCTTGGGAGCCTTCAGAGAGGCTTTTAAAATATCAGGTAAAGCTTGGTAGTTACCAGGAGAAGGGTAAATTACATAGCAGCCTACCAATACTTTGAAGGAAGGTGTTATTTAGCATGGTACTAGAGAATATAACTAGGAGCCAGGAGCTGAGATTCAGAAAAAGGGAAAATTTTAAGCAAAATATTAAGCATTTCCTGCCTAGTCTACATTCTTGGATGGCTAGGGAACCCCAGCCTTCGAGATTGCTTTGTGAAGTAGTGTTTAAAGTTCTGAAAGCACATGCAGGGCACATACGTAGTATAGTGACAGGAGGATGGGTTAATGACCTAGGACTCTTCCTCTTCTGAGCTGTATAAATCAAAATTAGGTACTTGATCACTAAATTCAAGTGGAGTGACTGAACATCTGCTTAAAATTCATAAATATGAAATACTGGATTCTGTACTGTATGCTGGTATAGTTTGAAGGTGCCTGAGTCAGTGCTGTTCTATAAATTTTGTGAAGTACACATCCTTTCCCCCACTTGAATTCTTCATTCTTGTATACACAAGTGTATGTAATAGCTAGAAATAAACATAGTTTCTTTGCTTCTCTGCAGCTGCACATCAGAAGCAAGAGTGAATTGACAATACAGTCATGTTCCATTGTTGGTTTACAAACCAATTTTTCTTAAAAGGAACATATGGGGGAGCTCTTTCTTTGCTGGTTAGTCCTGGTTTCTTTTTCTTTATGATGTTACTTTACTTATGGGATTCGAATATTTTCTTCCTAAATTTCCAATTGCTATTGCCTCAGTATCTCTTTCAGATCATCGCTGCAGGCTTGCCCCTATAGCAAAAGTGGTGTTCACGGGCAAATGTCACAATTTTTAGATTTCTGGTTTGCAGGACTTGTGAGGGTTTATGGAGCACTGCAGAACATCCAGTTTTGGATGTTGAGGTAATGTCACTTCAGTACTGCTTCAAACAAGTGATCAGTCAGACCTAAGGTAAAAGCTGGACTTGCTTATTGAAGGGAGTGATGGAAAGGTTGGTGATTTGTGGGGGAATAAGAGGATGAAGTGATCTGTTGGAAGCAGAAAATTTTAAACTGTAAATCCTCATTGCCTTGAGTCAGCAGTGTGAGTAAAACAGTACTGCAAGGCGTGGATATCTCATTTTGGTGCCCTAGTTTAGAAAAACTAACAGGTCACTGATGACAATCTAGACAATTGGCCAGAGATTCTCTGAAGAAAAAAAGCTTTTATTTGGGGGGGGGGAGGAGAAAAGGAGTAAATCTACAGTGTCTTGCTTGGGGCAGGAGAGAGTAGGCAGTGGAAGAAGAACAAATGGACACTTCCTTCCCATTACCTCTTCTGCTCTTCCCTACTGACAAACGTCCCATATTTCATCGTCCATTTTAGTTGGTATGCCTTCTGCACCCAGTGTGTCTCCTCCTTACTGTACTATTAAGCAAGAACTTGAAGCTAACTGCCTAGTTAAATCTTTTTACCTCTTTTAGAGAGAAGAGTCTTTAAAAGACAGAATACAGCAATAAATCTTGAGTAATAAAAACCATGCTTTGACAAAAAGTATTTGAATTTAAATAAACTCAACTCTTATACTGGAAAGCTCCTTTAAAATATCTATGGTGGAATTCTTCTCTCAGCATCAGAAGCTAAATTCTGTTAACCAAGTGAAGACTGTGTAATATGAATGCCAACATAACTCATAAAATGAGAAGGGATGTACAGCAAAGGATTATCATTTGGTTAAACTTGTCAAAACTAGTAGTAAAAACATTCACTTTTATCCAGGACTCTCTGAATGCTACACAAACGTGGGTGAACAATGGGTGTGCTTGCAGACCTGCCAAATGCAAATGAAGAACTTTCAAAGGCAAAAAATTGGACTTGTGCCTGGTGTGTTCTCCTGGGTTTATGATGTAAGAAAGGTATTTGTGGGTTTCTAAAAAATTTTTCTTGCTGTTTACATTAGAAATTCAGATCTTTATTCTCCAGTCTAAGACCAGACTCATAAAATTGACATGGGATAAAGAGAATGAAAGATAAGCAGCTGAATAAGAACAGGATTCAAAGTCGTTGTCTGGGGCTCAGATCAGGGGAAATTGCCATTTATTGGTTACCAGATGGTGCAACTCATAGTCCAGACTTGTACAGCAGCTATTTGTGCTGGTGAGACTCACCCACAGGCTTCTTTTTCCCTTTTTCCCCTGTTTGCAGAAGGATTTATACCACTACATTTGTGGGCCTGTAACTAGCACACTTTGAAACTCTCATGTAGTTGGGGCAAGTTGTGCTTTACTCTGTTAGGTGGATGAGGTGAATCCTTGGGTCAAGGTGAATTCTACAACATGCCTTGTTTATGTGGTCACTTTAAAATGCAATTGTTAAAGGGTTGACTAACACTTTTAAAAAAACCCAAAAATCTCCTTATTCTAGTGTGGACGGGACTTGTCAGTGGCTCCTTACTGATTACTGGAACCAGTACAAATGCTCAGTGCAGACAAAGCATTTAAACAGCTGGCCATTTATCTGTGTATGTTTAAAGTTAAATGGGTATCTGACTAACATTTTTAATTAAAAGGTCTTAAAGATTTAACATTCTTCTTCCTTCAGCTAAGGTGTGAGCTTGTGCATCGTGATCTCAGAGGCCCTTCAGCAAACCAAGAGGAGAACAGATTTTAACATTTCTGACACAGATGTGAGAGAGAATTTCAGGTCTCTATAGTGGATGTATAAAGAATCTTAAAAAGTTGGGTTTGTGCCGCCTTTAATTCTTTTACAAGTCCCTTTTATGAGAGCCTGTTTGCATAACAATTTCTCTTGCTCCCTGAAAATGGGTCATCAAAGGCCCTCAAACTCACCTCACTGTTTTAAAAAAAGAAAAAACAAAACCCTCCTTAGCTGATTATGTTGTCTAAGTAGTTTAGCATCTAATGATCCTGCTGTTACTCCTGATTGCAAGCAGTCTCACTGAATGTCTAGTGATGACCAACAGAGGAGCAGCAGCTGCTGCTGCTAAGCACACATTACCCTGTAGCTATATTGGGGTACATGCTTTAGATTTTGAGCCCTGCAGTGGGTCAAAGCCAAAGACTTCCACCTGCCAGACGCAATACAGATCAGGCTTACCACTTCTAATCTCTTACGTTGAACCCTGTCTCCTGACAAATCTGAGGGAAGCCTGTAGTTTAGTACCTTGAGCTGTGTGAGGCCTTTGTAGTAAAGTACATTGGCCTCCAAAAATACAATACAGCTCTGGGGCTACAGAAGCCCAAGTTCAGGTTTGTGGGTTTTTTCTTTTCAGAAACGTACTCACATAATGCTTGAAGAATAACAATCTTGGTTCCATACAAATATCATCCTGCAGCTATTCATTCTTTCAATAGCCCTTTTTGTTGCTATTGCCTTGGCATGTTGAGTTGGGAAGCTGAAAAATTTGATAGTATATTTAAAAAAAAAAAAAAAAGCAGCTGTTTTACTCAGCTGTTGAGCTAATTTCCCTCATTCTGCCTCCTCTCTGCACAGGAGTTGCTCATTAGACATGAAATGGGTTCTTAAATTACGCAACTTAGAGAAGGGCTTTGGGCTTTAGTAAAAGGGGGTATAAAACGTCATGTGAGCTTTCCAGACATGCAGGCCATGTCTGCACTAGAAAAGCTTTACAAAAAGGTCTAGCCACTGCCATCAGTTCAGCTTTATGGGTGGTAGCACTGCAGGTAAGGCTCTGGCAGCTACTGGTCTTCTCCACTTTTAAACCTGTTATAGCTGAACAAGTGTTAGCACTGCTGGGAGCTCTGCTTCTGAAATTCTCCTGTTTAGACACCACCTTATGTGCTGGGAGAAAGAGTGCCCATGTGCTTAAGGTACTGGAGAGAGACACTGATCTTGATTGACCTTCTACCTCTACCACAGACTTCAGTGTGTGGCTGTGGGTAAGTCACCAAAACTCTCTGCCTCAGTTCCCCATCTGTAAAATGTCTCTACCTCAGAGGGGTAGTGTTCACCAGGCACTTGGATCGTACAGTAATTGTACATAGATCATGAATGACTGAAACGTGACCTGCAAATGGACCTCTTCTTTGCTTAATATCTGAACCTGCCTTTGTCCTTGGAGGCAAACTTTGGCTAACCCCCTACAAGCTACTACTTAAACCCAATCCTTACTCATAGTTGTACTTTTGACATCTGGTAGTTTTTTCCATTTGCATGACCAAATATATGTGTAAAGACCCAAGTTACAGTCCTTCTCTCCTCATTTCTCTTCTTCCCCTTGGCTTTGATCTTTTTTTCCATCCTGGTTCTTTTTGCCTTGGGAAGTAACTTTTCACCAAGAAAGTAGGTGAATAGAGAGACAAGTTGTAAGAAGTCTTATTTAACTTCTTCCCCATTCGGCTAACTGTAGTGTCCAGTAGATGACTTTTCTCCGTTTGTGATGTGAGCCAGACCTGGCTAAATAGTACCCCATCATCAGCACTGACAACACTTGAAGTACTCTTGCTCTGTTTCCACCAGCACTGCTGGAAAGAAACTAGACTAGTTTTCATATGAGAAGACTTCTTCAATCTCCTGGACTATTTTATGGAATGACTCTTATGGTGATTAATAATAAAAAAAACCACAAGAGTCCTGTAGCACTTTAAAGACTAGCCGATTTAATTTCTACAGGCATAAGCTTTTGTGGGCTGTAACTCACTTCATCAGATGTAAGGAATAGAAAGTGAGTGTGAGCGTGAGAAACTAATATCTTTTCTCCCTCCCCTTAAGCACAAAAGGGACTTGTATTTTGAAGAAGCATTGCTCTCTGGGAGTACACGTTCAGTATCTTGGAAAATCCTTGGTGCTACGGAAAAGGAAAGCTATTCTTACCGTTTTTGATTTGATAATGAAGTGTGACGTCTGGTGTGCTTTCTACAGGAGACTTTCCTAAAAATTATCAATAGTGCTGATTTTGTGAATGGATGGTTGAACTGTGTATTTGTATACCTGATGGCATTGCATGGTGGATATAGTTGAAGTAGATTTGCGTTTTAGGTTTAGTAATTCAATATCTCCCTGTTTATCTTTTTAAGAGACTTCAGGTGGTTTCTAATAAGCATTAATAAGATTGTTTGTTTGAGCATTTAGTAGCAGTGTGATTTCTATGCAGTCTGGGAGCTTAAATTCCCCTAACCCTGTTTTTGTGAACAAATACTTGCTACAGAAAGCATGAGTATCCATTGCTGTAAAGATGATGATTTGTGCTCCTCCAGTTGATTTTTGCCCTCTTCTGCAAATGCCAATCTAGGTTGGATGGCCATTTTATAAACTGAATTAAATAAAATCTGCCTCAGTCTAGTTCTAAATATTTGTAGGAAATTTATGGTGATGGAGCATACTCAAGTCATGAAAAAATGATACCAAATGTATAAAACCTGTGTTAAGTGTCTTGTTTTGGTTAGTGTGCCCCTGTAAAGGGTGGAGAACTAACCAGAGGCAAATTCATAATAGCATGTCTGTAATTTACAATTACAACTTAATTACCCTTCTGCTGACTGTGTGTTTCATCCAGAAACTAGATCTTTATTGTGAGCATTCCTAGAGCATGTATCCTCCTGCTGGAACGTGTTAAAGGCAGGAAAAAGTCCATGGCAACTATTTTTCACTTTTAATCTTCCTACATGCTGGGGAAATAGACCATGGTGTTTTTTTTGGTAGGCATTGCGATAAATTTTACTCCTCAAAAGAATAGTTAATGTTGAATTTTTCAAAATTCAACAATGTAAATATTTAAAACTTCTCCGCCAAAATATAACTATTTTAAGATAGGTTGAACCTAAAACTTCCTACACATTCAGACAAAATTCTATTTTTCTTTTCTAACTATTCAAAATTGGTGCACTTAAACTTGTATTTTTGGTTTGCTGCACTGGGTGGGGTTGTACAGCACTGAAGATGATGACATGTGGGAAGGCTGTGGGACTATACGATGTACCAATCAAGGCATTTCAAGCATTAGACCATGAGGAAGACGTGGTGAACTTTTTTCAACTTAATTTTCCAGACTGGAAAAAATGTCCGAGTGGATGAGGAGCACAGGTCCCTGTCTTTGAACATGAAAGAGAGTTGCAGAAATATAGTGGTTACTGACCCATTAAATTTAATGTCAGTTGATGAAATGGCAGGAAAGAATTGAGGAAACATCTCTGGGAGGAGCTGGAGCATCAAATAAGTGATAACCAATTTGGATTTATGCCAAGAATGTCAACAATGGATTACAGTGTTTGCAGCCTGAGTATTGCAGGAGAAGTACAAGGAGAAATGCAAAGAATTGCACTTAATGTTTGTGGATTTAGAGAAGGCTTATGACTGCTTTCCTGAGAGTGCTATGGTGGTGCTTGTGGTCAGGCATTCTGCCTCAGACACGCATCCATGATAGTCTGAACACGTGAGGGTAGTATAACAGTAGTGAGAAGCATCTGTGACTACAGTGAAGCCTCTGAAGACTTATTGTTCACGTAGACCTACCCTAAACAGATTCCTATCTGTGATATAATGGCTACCTTAACACGGGAGTTTAGGCTCCATGGAGCATGCTTTTTGCTGATGACATTATTCTGTGAAGATAAACATGAACTGGAAAGAGGCCTAGAGGTGTGGAGAGCTGCTTTAGTAGAAAATGGCTTACAAATCTGCTGGCAAAAACTGAATTTGTGATACTTCATTGAGAGGCATAATGAGGAGCCAGTAGAACTAGATGGTATAATGTTAAAATTGAATGCAGCAATTTCAGTGTCTCCCATCATGGCTCCACACTGAACTGAATGTGGATGCAGATGTTAGAAGCCATGTGAAAAGCATTTTATTTAAACAGGAGTCCACAGGTACTCTTTGCAATAAGAATATGCTAAGCAAACTAAAGAGCAAAGTTGGAGATAAGGTGGGTGAGGTAATCTTTTTCTGTTGGACCAATTTCTGTTGGTGAGAGAGAAGCTTTTGAGCTTACACGGAGCTCTTCTTCAGGTCTGGGAAACGTATTCAGAGTATCCTAGCTAAATACTAGGTTGAGCAGATGGTTGTGCTGTGTTAGCATAAGTAGTTAACAGACATTTCAAGGGACCATTCAAGATGAAGGTCCTGCTCTGAGGCCTAGTCTATGCTAAAGATCTTTGAAAAAGTCAGCTTTTTGTGCCAAAACTGTGGTATACACTACTGCAATCACCTCTCCACCAACTCAACTCCCCTGTTTTTGAAACAAAGTAAAATCATCTTGATGAGATGTACGGAGCTTTTTGTGCCAAACTTTTAGTGACTGAAGTGTCAATGTAGACTGCATTTGGTTATGTTGCGGTAAATGGCCTTCAGGAAGTGTCTCGCAGTGTCCATCCTGACTCACTCTGGCCATCCAGTTTGAACTCCACTGCCCTGCAGCCATCCACTCTAGCATCCCTATTCACTTTCAGGAGTGAGATCAGCTTCTATGGCCCCCACCTGTGGAAAAGGGTGGCACGATTTCAAAGTTTTTTAGCAGAAATTTGACACACAAATAAGTGCCTACAAGAAACTTGCCATTGCTGAAATGCGCTCTTGAAGAGGGAGTTTAGCTTTGGAGACAGCCTCAAGGAGGATGTTCATGCATAGTCTGTGACAGCATCATTTTCATTCTCTTTGCTGGGAGAAGTGAACAAATGGTTCATTCTGGCCACCCTCCTAGGTGGGATGTGGATTGTGTAGGTGGGCATACAGAAAGACCAAAGTGCCTCCATAGAGAGACTGTATTTCATAGGGACTCGAAAATGGTGACACAGCTTGCACGTAACACACTGGAGAAGGGGGAACTGCTTCAGCAATTCAAAGGGGTTTGTGTCTGAGGATGTCAAATATAGTCTGACTACACTTGAGTTCGTAATACCTTCAATAAAAAGGGAAACAAAACCAAATGCCTACAAATCATTGTGGGGGCAGGGCTACATTCTAATGAAGCTAAACAGGTAATAAGATTCTTCTGAATCTTGAGGTCTTGATTGCTTCAAGAGAACTCGAGTGTCTGTTGTGAATTAAATGCTATGGTATTGCTGTGTTTGTCCTGGGAGAAGTTAGATGCAATAACTTTTTTTATTGAACCAACTTGTGTTTCTGGAATGGACAAGCTTTTGAGCTTCACAAAGCTCTTCCTCGGGACTGAAGAAGCTAACTAGAGCCTCTGCTAATAAACTGCAGGCTCATTCATGTTAAGTCTTACACCTGTGCTCTTAGGTTACATTTTAACCTATGCTATACCTTCTTCTAAGGTTTTGCACACTTGTCACTAACAGCTAAAAGTGACTAATGAAACCATGAGGTCAACATGGCTTATAGCCCTTAAGCAGTTTAGATTTTGTGCCAAATGGTGCATGGAGGAAAGTGCCCAATATAATAGCAGTAACAGAACTTGACCTGAGCTAGCTGAGTAATGGTGGTGGGGTATATCAGTAGGTGCGTACAAGCTAAGCTTTTACCTTTCTGAAGGCCTGCGGTTTGAAATAGGCAAACCTTTCATCCTGGCATTATGGCTATCCAACAGTACAATTCCGTGTGAAGGCCTGGAGAGTAACATTCTCCCTCCCCCCACCCCCCGTGATCTCCAGGTTTATGCCTTGAGTTATGTGGAGGAGACCAAAAATAGATCTGCCCCGACTTAATCTTTAGCTAATGAGATTGCTACTCTACTACATCCTCATAACGTTCTTTTGCTTAGAGCAGTGAAGATTGGGGAGGAGATCTGGACAGCATCTATACACTTGCTGTGCTGGTGACATAAGAGATCTCAGGACCCTTATTGGTTATGGCCAAGATATTTCAAATATCTAGCCTTCTAAAATACAGCTCTTCCCTGAATTTCAGTGATGCATACAGAAGATGAAATGGCATACTGATTTCTCTTCTTGCGTGTTATCTTACAGACTTTAGGTTGATCAAATTAATAGCAGTAAAAGGGTGGTTGCGGGGAGGAGGGAAGAGTATGGTTTTGAGTAATGAAAATGTAGTGAGTGGGAAGGGAAGAGGCTTGGTCTTTGATGATGTTGACTTGAGTTGTTGATTTAGTGTTTGTCTTAATACCATTATCTGCTTGAATCTTGAGGGTGGCTTTTTTGGTTTGTTTGTTGGCTGGAGTATTGTTAAGGTGCTCAGTGCTGTTGTACAGAACATGCACTAGACAAGGTCCCATAGCTTCGTTAGGATGCTTGGATGCCACTGTGATAAGCACAGAACTACTTGGTTAGGTAGATGGAAAGACATTACCTGAGACAGTCCTCTTCAGGACAGTACTTTTCAACACGAACATTCAGGCATCTGGGAATGTATTCATTATCCGTAACCTCCTTATGTTTTGTCTGCCTGTTCTCCTAAGCTGCATTTTCCTCTGTAACCTGCATGAGGGACTGTAGTTTGCAGCAATGAGCAAAATTCTTAAGTCCATATATTGGCCACTAAACACACACACATTTCACTAGGAACTTAACGACTTCTCTCCAGGGCCTCTCTAGCCCAAATTAGAAGGTTCCACTATTCCACCCCCAGCCATATAACTTTGCTCCCTTCCAATTCTCTGTCAGCTTCTTTTTCCATTCCTCATCTGCCCTCCAATGCCTACCTGTTAGTAGGCACCAGTGCGGGGAACTTCTGTGTAGGGCCAGCATGCACAGATGTATAGCAGATGGGCAGGCTAGACCTACATCTTCTTTTGGTGGTCTCTACCTCTTGGGAGGGGGTGGGCTGGAGACGTTAGTTTCCTCCTCCTCAGAGGGATTGGAGATTGATTGTTTCCTCCATTTTCTTGTGGCAGGGGCACAAAGTTATTCTTTCCCCTCTCTGATTGGGAGATGTTGAACAGAAAGTTCTCCATCCCTCCATGGTGAGGGGAGTGAAGGGCAGGACTGCTGCTGACATGATCTGTTGCCTCATTCTAGATCAGAGCAAAATTCTGCTGCCTGGAGTCTTGGTCACAGCTTTGTACTGAGAAACATCCAAACAATGGAGCACAGTAAAAGGCTCTCATGGCACCAGCTGGGGAGTGACTAGGCCTTCATTTGTGGCTGGGGGCAAGGGGAGGGGTAGAATAACTTCCCTCCTTGTCCACTTCATTGGTTTCATCTTTAATTTCCATCAACTTGATCTCTTCTCTCCCCCCCCCCCCCCCCGAATTCCATTACATCCCCTTTTTGTGTTTGTTTCACTATTCGCTATTCTGCATGCTGCAAGAAGATATCGTTTATATCCCTAGACAACTAAGGAGGGATTAGGGTGACAGTGTTCTTGAATTTGCAGTAAACTATTTCTACTCCTATTCTGAACCTCTGTAAAGCCAGCTGATCAATTAATTAAACCTAGTAAAAATGGCACCTCGGGCTTCAGATGTAACTGCCAAGCTTCTGCACACCTCTGACCAAGCAATTTCTGTAGATCATGTTAAATGTTGACTCCTGAGAGTTTACAGCACTGACAGTGACCACGTTTGTTCCAGGGCACTATCCAGTATGCATGAATCGGGGAAAGAGTATGTAAAAGCATTTCCTCCTCCTCCTCCTCCTTACCTACCCCAAACTGTCTTACCTTCTCTCAGCCTCTTTGCCTTGGTGGCAATTAAATGAAACAAAACTTACATCCTCTGGCATTAGGGAGCTGGCCAGAGAATAAAGGGCCAGTTGTACCTTGCTTAAGAGTCTGGAGAGGGCAAAAGAGACAGACTGGGCAACTTAACAGATGCCACAAAACTGTTTAAAGAATCCTATTTTGGGAATATTTTTTATACTGGATATACAGCCAGCGCATGGGTCAGAGTGGAGACAAATTCTGATTATTCTCCCCTCTGCACTTATGCACATATACACTGTGACAATGTTGAGCTAAGGGCCATGAAGCCTGAAAAGCAGCCTGTGTAAAAATGAACCCATAATCTTTGACTTGCTGCATGTCTGCTCTTTCCTTTCGAGCACTTCATTCTTTGATGGAAAATGCTTGGGGATAGTCCTTCTGATTTAAATTTCTGAATTTTCCTGTGTAATATTTTAATTTTATTCCTTTTGCTAGCGGGCCTTCCTTTCGCAATTCTTACTGCGAGGCATATCCCCTTCCAGAGAGGAGTTTTCTGTAATGATGAATCCATCCAGTACCCTATCAAAGATGACACCATTTCTTATGAGTTGTTAGCAGGAATAATTGTTCCTCTCAATGTAATTGTTGTAAGTTAAACCAATTTTTCTCCATTATATTCAATTTTAGTAGGTGAGGGTGGGGGGTATAAATTGTTTTTACTACTAGATTAATGTGTTTAGTAAAGCAGTGCATCCTTTTTAAAAATCAAAACAAAAAAACCCCACTGTCCTTACTCCAACGAAGTGTTTGGGCCAGGGTACCTAAAGGCATTCATTAATTAGGGCCAAATGTGTCAGAGAACACCTTGGAGTGGCAGTGACCTACATGTTTTGATTATAGGTGACATTCACATTTTGAGGCATTACAGGAATGTCTCCTTTTCCTAGTTAAGAATATACATTTTAAACCAGAAAGTAAAGTGTCAAGCTCTTATATTTTTAGAGACACTCTCAGAATACAGGGTTGTAGTACAATTGATTCTATTTAAGTAGTAATTTCAGACCCAGTGGTCTGATACTTCTGTATAGAGAAAATATAGCTATGAATGCTGACTTCTGAAGAGACGTACACAGTCAGAATTGATTGCAAACAGTAGCTTGTACAATATGTGTAACTTATGTTACACCAAATAAGGAGGATGGGTGAATGAGTGGGTTCTTCAAGTACTGTTACATTGGGTATTTTGTTTACACCAAGGATAAAATTTGCCTTGTTGCAAAAGACTTCTATCAGTGTCAATAGTTACAACCCTGGTTATAGTTAATGCTGCCTGCTCTAAAAGCAGTTCAAGGCTTTTAACATTTTAGAGCAAGGATGATAAACTCCCTTAAATTGTTTTATATTGGGTGATGTGCCCATAATATTTGTGCTCATTGGCGTAACAGACAAACCCGAAATGTTCTGTCTGCTCCTTTGTAAAGCACAAGTGTTCCTGAAACGCTTAGATTAAAAAATGCATATGATATGAGGATGCTCTAAGTTAAATCTTTGGAAAGGATACAGATAAATATAAAATGTGCTTCAAAATGCTAAAATTTATTTGTAGGTTGACAGATTTTAAAGCCAAAAGGGACCATTATGATAATTTGGGTTTTAATATCCTACATAACACAGGCCAGAGACTTCACCCAGATCCCTGCATAGAACTTGTAGTTGCATTTTTTTGTAATATAAAGACCTTATACAGTCTTCCTCTTTAAACTAAGTGGCAGAGGTGGGACTGGTAGCTGGGTCTTCCATGTCCCTGTCCAGCACCCTATCACCTGCACCTTTACTGATACTCCAGGAGCACTCCTTTTGTGTATGGGACCGCTCCACGCTTAACTCGAAATGTATGCATTTGTGGCTTTTTTGGGGATAGAACGTTGATGGGAAGACTTCTAGCCACTGATAAAACATTAACATTTCTGAAAATGAAGTGCTTCTGCCTCCTTTTCAAATAACTCAGAAAACTCAATGCTAATAGTAAGCTGGCAAGCTTGTAAAGTAAGCCAGTCTTTTCTGATCCACCTTCTGGTGATGTCAGCAGCCTTCTTGCTGAAAAGGGATCCTTAAAAAAAAAAAAAAAAAAAAAAATGAAGTGACTTTTTTTAAAGGCTATTAATTTATAAGGGGGTGAACAAAGTTCTCCAAGGACTTTAAAACAGGCTTAGCAGAAGGAAGCACTAATGTAAAAACCATTTAAAGAAACAAAACAAATGATGATGTCTTGGTTCTGTTCCCTTCATTTCTCCTCCTGAATGTGTACACTAGTTATTAAAGGAGGCAAGTAGTTCCAGGTTCCAGCTGTGATTTCCCTTTACACTGATATAGCCCCATTGACTGTAGTGGGGTTCTAATTCTCAGCAGGATGAGATCTGAATCACAGCCATCATCCGGAATGAGATCACCTTTACTTGCTTTCACAAGTAAGGTCAACTTTTTTTGGTAGCCACTGCCACCAGTTGTTCAAGGACTGCTAACTGTAATTTAAATCTTGTTCATATGCGACTTGGGCTACGTCTATACTGATGGTAGCAAATTCTGTGTAGACCTGCTCAGTCGATCCAGAAATCGATGTAAGAAAACCACCTCTGTAAGGTGGTGCAGCGCAGTGTGGACAGCGCGCGGAACGGATGCAGCGAAGTCGACAGGAGATATGCAAGTTTTTTACATCACTTGCATGTCTCCTGTCGACTGCTGCCTGAATCCGGAAGGTAAGTGTAGACCAGGCCTTGCAGTCTGTGTAAGGAGGAAACTTTTTCTTTAAGAAATCTCAAAACCCTGACCTAAATGTTATTCTGTTTTGCTGGTGTAAATTTAAAATCAAAAGAGTTACTTCAATGTCTTTGAGTGGCACAGGGAACAGAATTTGAACTGTCAGCACAAAGCAAAATGAGTACAGCTTTTATTAAATACAAACTTCATCTTTAATATCCAAATCTTCAGTTATAGGTTTACAACCCCTTATTGAAGTTAGAACACACTCTGGAGTGCTTTTGTGTGCTTGTATGTAATACACCTTGTGCTTCACTTCCTCTTCCCCATAGGCCCTTTGTATGAAGTCTGGAGGATTATCTTTTCACCCATCTCATTTACATTCACATATAGGCCACATCAGTCACCATCCTCCCAGATGAAAGTGGAGCTCAGAGGGCCTCATCCAGCACCCATGTGACTCTATAGCAAAGTTCCCAATTGACTTAAGTGGGCATTTGGATCAGGTCCCTAAACAGCACCACTGAGCCTTTCTTTATTGGGTCCCAGAATCAGTCAGTACATGTCTGACTTCTAACATATAAGTAGTCCCATTTTTTGAAGTTAGATACCTTGCTGAACTGGGACCTGTACAGGGACCAGCCGACAGCAAAACACCAAGTCTGGGAATTGCAATAATGCTTTACTTGTAGCAATTTGAAATATATTTTAAAGGGCGTTACTGTAACAAATTTTAATATTAAAATAGTAACGTAATTGGCTTTTGAAATATTGGGGCTACAATTCACAGATGGTAAAATGTGAGGGAAGAGACAGGTATGGCTTAGCACTCTTTACACAGAGAACTGCCCTACAGTTGAACAACCAGTTTACCAATAATTTTTCAAAAATTGTATAGACTAATGAGCCACAGTACTAAGTCAACTCATACTCTGCTGAATATCTTCCACCCACAGGCCTGGTCTTTTGGATTTGATAAGGGTGGCATGTGACTATATGCACTGAAGCAAGGTTAAAACAATCTTTCCCTCCCACCCCTGTATCCACCAGGCTGTTGACTATCTTGTTCCATAACAATGGTTTGGCACCTGTCCTATGGGATTGATTGTAGGAAAAGGGTTGCTAATTTTTTATGCCTAAAAGTAACATTTCATGTTCACTGAGTTCACTCACTTGCATATTGCTTTGATGCGGAGTGTAAAAAATTTAGTCTTGTACACGTTTTGATCATCCATTGTCTTACACCTTGTGTGGCAATTTTTATCTGTACAAAGAGGGTTTAAATCAGAATGGCAGCATTTTACAGTTACTTTGAATGGGTTGAAACAACTAAATGAAGTGCAAACCAGTGGAGGATCCAGCCCTGTTTTTCCTAATCTTTAAAAGTGTGTCCTACAGTGTTGTTCTACTTCTGATTTTGTTAATTAGCCTCATTCAAACTATTTCCAGTAATTTCTAAACAACTTTTCCATATGTGCATGGAAGGAAAAGACTTCCCATTACAACTATCACTTTAGTGGGATGGTTTCTCTTTGTTCATGGAGTTTTTTTCAATAGGTTGACTGTTGGTTCAAAGCCAACATTTCTGCTTCTTTCTTCCCAGTAACTGTGTATATGATGACATTGGATTAATTAGAAGCTTTATATTTATAATAAAACCACTTTTACTCATTTCCCACAAGAGACCAAAGCAAAGGGAAAACACACTGAAAATCTATTGGCTTTATGAGCATACAAGAGAGTAATCTTTGTTCTACCACTACAGTGCCAAAAATTAGAGAAAATTCCAACGCACGAAGCATTCTCAATTATTACTTTTAATAAAACTTGACTTCCTAGAGGAAGCCTGTCTCTAAAGATTGTTTAACTGAGGAATTGGCCTTTAACACCTCTGGCACCAGGTTCAGCCCCTTCAATTAAGTTCCTGACTTTTGAAAACCACCAGGCTTCTGGCACAGCTGATATTTGTTCAGAAGAAGCCTAAAAATGAATAGAAACATAACTTGGAATAAAATATCTCTTAGGAAGGGGGCTACCCATCAAGTCTAGTGAGAAGTAGTGTGGGAAAGGTGGTTGGTTTTTTTTAAATTCTCTCGGAGGAAAAACCTCAAGTTATCAATGCTTCTACTAAAACTATCACCATTACAACTGAATAGAAGGGAAAGAGAACAAACTTTCCTGTTTATATGAAAGTTGTTTTAAAATTACCTTGGCTCTGTCATTGGAATTTATACTTGAGTGACTCCCAGAAAATCTTTGCTGCTTCCCCCAGTTGAATGATTATACAGGGTTTAAACGAAATTACAAATGTACTGATGTAGCTGAGGGTTATGATAACTGTTGATAGTTTTTACTTTAAGGAGATATGGGGGTGTGTTTCTCTGTTTAACTTGTCTCTATCTCTGTTTTTCAGATAATCGTAGGAGAAGCCCTGTCTGTCTATTATAATCATTTGCATTCGAATTCATTTGTCAGAAATAACTACATAGCCACTATTTACAAAGCCATTGGAACCTTCATTTTTGGTGCAGCTGCTAGCCAGTCCCTGACGGACATTGCCAAGTACTCCATAGGTAGACTGCGGCCCCACTTCCTGGCTATATGCCAGCCTGATTGGACACGAATCAACTGCAGTCTAGGTTACATTGAAAACTTCCCATGTCAAGGAGACAAAGTAAAAGTTAACGAGGGAAGGTGAGTAACCCAATATACTTTCGGGGTGTATCTTGTATTGTAAATCCCTGGACACAAATGAAGGTTTAAGGGGTTGATTTCTGCTATTACATGTTCTATGAGTCCACTGGAATGTAGGTTTTATGATACAATAGTCATAGTGAACCTCAAAGCACACGTTCAGGTACAAGATAGTTTTGTTTTTTTTTTCCTTCTCTTCTTCTTCCCTGTACTCACAATTGTATGCTATATAAGCCATAGGAACAGGTTTTCAGCTAATAAACAAACTGTCTTCAGTTGTTTCCTTCATCAGTTTTGGATGATGACAGATGAGCTTCAGCCTTTAAATTGACAGTTTTGGGGGCAGTCAAATAGAACCCATTTGAAAAGGAAACCACAGTATATTTCTCCTTCAGTGAAAAAATCTAAAAGCTGACTTCCCAGGCTTGTCTGGGGAGAGACTTTGAGGAAGGGAGAACAATTGATTCATATTTAAAATAGAAGAACAAGTTAATTAAAAACAAATGCATCTGTATAAAATATGCAACAGTCAAGAGGATAGTATCATGCATTTGATCCATCCATTATCTAGCCCAAATATTTTTTTAAATTTTTTTGATAGTAAAATTAAGAGGAGAAAAGTGAAATTTGCAACAAACACAAGATACGCTGTGAAATGCTTTAGAAGTGAACAGTACTTATTCCTCCTCCTCTCAGGGTCCTGGAATCTGACATCTGAGGAATGGCCTCAAACATAACCAATAACATGAAGTGTTGAAATTTTAGGTTTAGTTTGGAGTATTTTACAGATAAATAATCCTGCTATTAAAATGGCTCAAACTCCCAATCCTTTTTGTTCTATATACTTGGAACACTTTTGCAGTTCCCAGTTCGTGTTTTGAGACATTTGTGAAGTTTATTAGAAAGAATTATGTTCACAGTTGAAGAAATTTTAGATCTTTTTAGTTCCATTATTCCACTTCTGTGCTAACCAGCTCTTCCCAAAATTGCAGCCCCTTATAACCAGGGAAAAATGTTTTTTGAATACATTTGGGATCAGGTTCTGTCCTCTGACACAAGCATAACATCCATTAAAGTCCCTGGAAGCTGTATGTATATTACATGATAGAACTTGGTCCTTTCCTTGGGAAACTGTTTTAGTCTATTATAACAGATTGGTTTGTAATAGTATGAATAGCACTTCATTTAAATATGTACTCTATAGATAAACTGCAGCTTAGTCTGTTGAGTGAACTGTAGAGTAGATGACTTTTTTTTTTGCTCTGTACTCAGGGCTGTTTTTATTATATTGTGTCCAAAGGCTATTTTGGTTCAGTTAGATTGAGTTCATTCAGACCATAATTCTTGAGTAGACTTTTCTCCTGTAGGTTGCTCTGTGTAATCAGAATACCTATTCTTATAAGACCCACTCCATTTATATCTCCTTCCAGAAAGGTAGGTCCTGTGTTTATATACTTTTTTTAATCAAACACTTTTTTCTCTGATTGCCAGCTTTAGGCAGGGAAAAGGTAGCAAAAACTGATAAGAATTTTCATGAAAATGAGATGATCATTTCATTATCATGAGTTTATGAAATTTTTTATAAGGCATTGGCTTCTTTTCCAGGAAACTTGATTAGTGGACTTTCCAAAGAACTCTGGCTTACAGTAGGACAAGCTTAAATAGCAGCAATAATCAGGAGGAATTGCCTTTTTTTTCCTTTAGTTTTCTGCCCAGTGGTGATTTGTGGGTGTGTATTTGTTCTTAATGTTGTTACAAAGGCTGAAAAAACTGAGGAAAAGAAGTGTCTTGAGATAAACAGGGGCAGAGGGAAGATCTTGGCAGTATGATACCTTAATTCAGGTTTCTTGGTATCTTGTCAGGTTTGCTTTAGTTAAATACAAAACCAAAAATTGTAACAGCCAAAAATGAACTCTGAAGTTCACATCAAGCAAGGGAAGGTAAGTGATAGTTCTGCAGCAAGTGATTTTTAAAATATTGCTCTGTGTGTGTGTAATATTGCTATATTTTATTTATATAATGTGTAGGTTCTGCAAGCTTTTTGTCATTAATCAATTTTGTCCTTTCATATGACCTTTCTCAGCTTGAGCTATTTGTCTGTATTTGTAACCTATGACTACTTTTGCTCAAAATACAATTTGCTACATGGGACATTTGATTTTTGTTATACATCAACATAGAAAAATAGATGAGTTGTGTCTGAAACGTAGTCTAAGAACTCCATTGCTGTCTTTCCAAGTGGAGGTGGGAGGAGGAAGCTGCACAGACTCAGCCTATTGAAGGAGACTATACTAAGGATTTAATTGCATTCAGCACAGAGCCAGGGTTCAAATGCAGCTCTGGTATAACTCAATTGACTTCTTTGGTGGTATTTGCTCAGACTGGCTGAACTGGCCTATCTTTTAAGAAGTCGCACTTAAAAATCAGATCCTAACAAGATACTAAAGGACATGTTTGCACTATAGCGGCTCAGCTATGGTGCTGCAGGTATGCCACTGCAACACCACAACACCTACATTGCTGGAAGTGATTTTTCCATCAGTTATAGTTAATTTAGCTCTTCAAGTGGTGGCAGATACATTGGTGGAAGAACTGTAGTGTAGACCAGGCCCAAGACTCTCTGAAGCAAACTACAGTTACAAAATCTTAACTTGCACCCACAACTGTGGTAATCAGACACACAAACATAGCCATGTGAGTTAACTGAGACTCTAGAAATTTGTTACTGTATTATCTAGCTAAGTGAATGACTGACTGAAATACCAAGTCTTAGGCTGTCTGTGCTTGTGAAGTTTGCGTGGCATGGGTGGAAACTGAAAGCCTTGTGTGCAAAGGCCAGATACTTCAGACAGCTGAACTGAAAATGTTTCCTTATGGAGCCCAAAATAAATATACTCTAGTCATAAAATACACCTGACATATATATTTAGTAACACACTCATTCTAAGCATTTTCCATTTCAAAGTATTCCTAACTAAGTGGCTTGTTGAAAGATAATGGAAAGTAGAGAAGATTAAATGTTAACAGTGTAATCCAGACAGGGAGGGGGTGGGGCAGCAATAGTACCTGCAATGGTGAATGAATTGCATTATAAAATCAGGACACTTGGTCATCCTAGAGACAGTCCTGGTATTCGGGACTTTCTTCTATAGGTGCCTAAGTCTTAAATGTACATAATATTAGAATCCAAGATACTTACCTTCTGGGGCTCTAGCTCTTTGAAATTTTCCATAGCTGCTATTGTCTTATTCTATTTTTCAAACTTTTTTTGCTATATTTGATTAGACACAAGGGCCTAGTGGGGTTAGGAGTATTGCAAAATATATTAATTTCTCTTTGTGGGGAGAAGGGGAAGATAGAGAAATCTCTGACAAAAAGTCCATTTATCAAATGGTCTGAATGTCCTTTCACTGATATTGGATTTTGCCTTTCCATGACTGAAAAAAGATGTAACTGTATGTTGAAATCTTGCCAACATACTTGCAAGTGTCCAGAGTTAAAAGTCTAGAGTCACACATTTTTCCTTTTGGCTAAACAGTAGTTTGTTCTAAAACTACTTAAATGAAAACCTTTCCAGGAAGCAAATACAGTGTGCAAGTCTAATAACACAGACTACCCAACAGAGTCTTTTAAATAGTATGTGTTTTTTTAGCATATTTAAAACAATATTGTTTCTCTTGCATAGAAAACTGACTTCTGTATCTCTTCTACATGATTACTTTAGAAAAAAGTAGACTTTTTAGTGTTACAGTTCTGGCAGATTAAATAAATAAAACTAGTAAAACAAAAGTTGTACTTGTTCTCCTAGTTACAGAATTTATTTATTTTATTTTTAAATAAATAAACTAGCAAGTATTTGATGTGCCAGCTTTTCACAACATGCACAAATTGTGTGTGCAAATGCACACCATTGTTTCCATGCTTGTATGTGTGTAAATACAGGAACTGACATATGGATAAGAAAGTAAGAGTTGAGGCTCTTTAAATAGCTGTCAGAAAATGACCAACCATTTTTTAAAATGTTTATATTTGGCATAAAATATTAATGGTTTCCGTTAGTGAAAAAGGCTTAATGGCGTGATCAGTTATAGCTTGTATTATGCTCTGTGCAACCTTGACGTCAGTGGCAAAACTCACATTGAACTCAAGTTGAGCCAGGATTTTATTCATGTTGTCTTGCCAGTTTCTGCTCAGCCCTGTCTTGGATTCCCAGCTACTGTCTTTTCCATGTTTATGATGAGCAATTTAATTATCTCCAGCTGTGAAAATACGTAAGGCCTTGTACTCTGCTTTGGATAAGGAGCACCCTGCTGGGAGGGTGCAAGGTTGCTGTAAATCTGTTTTGTGCTCCCCAGTTGGGGCTGCTGGGTGCACTGCTGGTCCTTGGATTTATGTTAGAGGCACTAATATAAATTAGGCTGCTTAAATGCAGATGAAGCCCTGGTTGGGGATCAGTGTGTATGGGCTGGCATTACCCCTCTGGCCTCCCTATTGATACTGGCAGCAAAGTGAGGGGTTATCATTGGAGTGTCTCTGCCACCTCTTAGACAGCAAAAATACTGGGCTGGATTCACCCTGCACCTGTGAATCTGGCTTAACTGCTGGCATGTTAATATGTCACAGGGCTGTTTATAGTACTGTGCAAACTTCACACTGCCTGTTTAGAAACTTGGCCAATGCAAATATAAAAGGGTGAAAAGAATTTGAGGACATGGTAACAAATAAGCAACTGTTGATCTTGCCAAAAGCTTTCCTTTTTCCAAAAATGTTTAAAGGTGGAGAGCATTGGCTGATGGGGTGTATTGCAGCAGAGGAGAGCATGCTGCTGTTTGACAAGATATGACTGAGATTATTAAAATGTGGGTGGAAGTCAGTGCAACTTCATCCTACCCTATACAGGCCTCTAAAAATAGTGGCAGCCTAGTCAACCCATACATTTTGTAGCAGGGACCCTTGTAGTGTGTGATGTAATGGACAGGGATTTTACCACAAAATTCTTCTATTTTGCCCCTCTTCCCCCCCATCAAGTATAGTACTTTGCACTTGGATTTTTGATTGGTCTGAAATAAAGATGAAATTCAGTCTTCCAATTTACCAAGGTAATTTTGAATTCTAAAGTTTTTGTAGCCATTTTCATTCTTAAAATCTTCTTAAGTCTTGTTTGCTACTTGAACTTTCTCATCTCAACCCTTCCTGGAAAACTATATAAAGTTAGTTACACACTTTTATAAAGTAACTTGATTTAGCATAAGAAAGGAAACTAGATACCTCAAGTAAAATAAGAAAAAGCTTGGAAGCAAACTGCAGTCATTTTCCTAAAGATAGAAAAACCACCTTTCTGTAAACTGATCTGGAGCATGAAAATTTGTCTTTTGGGTCGCTGTTTTGTATACAGAAATGTTATAATTGTCGTTTGCTTGATATAGAGACTGTTTTGAGACAGTCAAAAGCAAGCAAAAAGCACGGTCTTAGTTACCCTCAGTTAGAGAGTGAATTCAGCTTGTGACAAACATTTGTCCTTTTTAAACAAACTGTGTCTGTATGGATACGCGCAGATGGAGCCAGATTGAGCCTTGGTAGTGGATCATGGATTTTGCAGTGGGATAGGATGAGTATGCAAAGAAGCAATATTATGCAAATTGGCTGCCTTTCTGTTGGGGGAATCTGTTGCAGGATACCATATACAGAAGTAACCTTTAACATCTTATGTGCTGATTGTCAGTCATCATTCATAAACAATAATCCACTCAAACGATGCTCAGGTACTGTTTTACTGTTAATACCTAGTTCGTATAGACTACAGAACACTTTTTATCAGTAGGTCTGTGTTTTAGATAATAGGCTAGCATCACCATCTGTTTTACAGATGGGAAAACAGACATAGGGAGTTGAATGACTTGTCCAAAGTCCTCAATATTTTGCTTTTCAGGTAGGCAAGAGTGGCTGTTGCAGTATGTGATGGGGACCAGATAGTTTTCACCCAGGAGTTCTGAAGGAACTCAAAAATGAAATTGAAGAACTACTAACTGTGGTATGTAATTTATTGCTCAAAGCAGCCTCTGCCCTAGATGACTGTAATATAGCTACTGTAACACCAATTTTAAAAGAGGCTCCAGAGGCAGTCCTGGCAACTACAGCCTGGTGAGCCTAATGTCAGTACCAGGCAAATTGGTTGCAACTATAGCAAATAACAGAATTGGCAGGTACATTGATGAACATGATATATTGGGGAAGTGCCAATATGGCTTTTGTAAAAAGAAATCATACCTCGCCAATCTAGTAGAATTCTACTAAGGGGTCAACACGTGTGTGGACAGGTGATCGCATTGATCTACTGTTCTTGGACTTTCAGGAAGCCATTGACAAAGCCTCTTACCAATGGCTGTTAAGCAGAGTAAGCAGTTATGGGGTTAGAGGGATGGTCTTCTCATGGATCAGTAACTGTTTAAAAGATAGGAAACAAAGGGTAGGGATAAATGGTCCATTTTCAGAATGGAGAGAGGTAAATAATGGGGTCCCCCAAGGATCTGTACTGGTACCTTTGCTGTTCAACATGTTCATAAATTACTTGGAAAAGTGGGTAACCAGTGAGGTGGCAAAGTTTGCAGATGATACAAAACTCAAGATAGTTAAGTTCAAAGTTTCCTATGAAGACTTACAAAGGGATCGCACAAAAATGTGTAATGAGGCAACAAAATGGCAGATGAAATTCAATATTGATAAATTCAAAGTAATACATGCTGGAAAACATCATCCCAAATATACATACAAAATGTTGGGGTCTAAATTAGCTTTTGCCATTCAAGGAGAGATCTTGGAGTCATTTTGGATAGTTCTCTGAAAACATCTGCTCAATAAGCATCGTCAGGCAAAAGACTAACCATGTTAGGAACTATTAGGAAGGGAATCACTAATAAGAGAAAATATAATATGATTTAGATAATAGCATAGAGTACACTTATAAAGGCTGCAGGATGATACCAAGATGGGAGAGCTTGCAAGTGCTTTGGAGAATAAGATTAAGATTCAAAATGATCTGGAGAAATGTTCTGAAGTAGATAGTGAACTTTCCTAAGAACAAATGCAAAGTATTCCACTTAGTAAAGAACAATCAATTTCACACATACAAAATAGGAAATGACTGCCAAAGAAGGAGTACCGCGGAAAGGGATCTGTGGATCGCAAACTAAGTATGAGCCAATAGTGTCACACTGTTATATAAAAAAAGCAAACATTCATCTGGGATGTATTAGCAGGAGTGTTGTAAGTAAGATACAAGAAGTAATTCGTTTGCTGTATTTGTGCTAATTAGGTCTCAACTGGAGTATTGTGTCCAGTTCTGGGTGCCACATTTCAGGAATGCTGTGGACAAACTGAAGAAAGCCCTAATCCTTTTCGTTGCTCTTTTCTCAACTAAGGACCAGCTTCCACATGAGAGAGTAAAAAGACTGGGACTAGTCAGTTAAGAAAAAGTATCATACCCCTCTATGAAATCGTGAGGGGTATGACGGTGAATAGGGGTGTGTAATTTACCCCTTCACATAACACAAGAATCAGAATTAATTCAACAAAGTTAATAGGCAGTAGGTTTAAAACCAATACAATAAAGTACTTCTTCACACCATATACAGTTAACCTGTGGAACTCACTGCCTTCACAACAGTGGTTTTTGTGAAGGCCAAATGTATAACTGGGTTCAGAAAAGAATTAGATAAGTTAATAGCCATTGGTGGACCTATCTGCTATTAGCCAAGATGGTCAGGGATGCAACCCCATGCTCTGGGTATTCTTAAAGCTCCAGTTATCAGAAGCTGGGACTGGACAATTGGATGCATCACTTGAAATTTCCCTGTTACTCACCAGATGGACCACTGGTTTGATCCAGTATGGCTGTTCTTACAATGGTGCCTAAACTAATTAGGTAAGTAAAAGGACTAGCAGGCTTTGCTCCCTTCAGCCTCCTTGGCACTCTCTCTGCCCTTTTCTCTGGTGGGTCGTCTTCAAGTACAGTCTCCCTTGTGTCTACCTTCTTTTGTCTGAGGTAGTCTTCTCCCTTGGTCCCCTGTCCTGTCTGCCTCCATATGGCCCTTCTAAGAGTTGTTGGTTCAATATCTTTTTGCAAGCTCTGTAAGAATTTCCTGAAGGGTTGTCATTCCCTGTGCACATAATTCTCCATTTCTTACCATTCACTCCTAACCCCCACCTGCTGTCCCTTCACATTGTCCAGACTAACAGCCCCCCACCAGTCCACTGTACGTCTTCCACCATCTTAGCCCTCAACTGGTTGTCCCACACACTGTTCTTATTACTTAACTTTTTAAGTAAGTGGGCAGAGACTTACCAGCAGAAGCTGTGGGAGTCTTTATTCCTCTTCTCCTTTGGGGCCTAGTGGAAGGAGAGTTACTAGAATTTCTTATAAAACCTTCCATCTGTGTTTACTCTGCTGTACTACCTGGTTAAATGTGGCTTTGAATAGATTTACTTTTAACTAACTAAAAAGTTCATTTTATAATTTCAGTCATAAAAAACTAACGAACAACACAGATGAAAGAGTTTGTATTTTTCATACACAACTTGTATTCAAAACACAATGGGATTGTATAGCGGAGATGAGAATCTGAGTTTGTATTCAAAACACAACAGGAGTGTACAACAGATCAGAATCTGACCTGAATTTTCAAGTCATTGTTGTGCATAACTTCATTGATACAGACTGGATTTTGAGGACAATTTTATAAATGAATGTATAGATAAGTATTTCTTCATAATGCCCATTTATATGAAAAACAAACTCTGCCTGAACTGTGTATCGTAGTTACAACATGACAGCAGGGTTCCTCAGACCCTGTTAGCAAATATTGGTGCCATGTGAGGAGATAATTGGTTCCTGCTGAGTCACTTTGGTAGTCATATGTGTTGCTATCTCTTTTTTCTTCTGTACATAAGGCTGAGTAGGGATTGCTCTTCAAGCAGAATGGAACTGAAACCCATCAAAGAGGCTTTATCAGGGGATCTCCAAGAACTGGTTAAGTGTTTGATATTTGTATTTTTGTAGGAAAGGAATAAATTAGGACTAAATGCAGAGTTGGTAGATTCATTTCAGAACAGACTAAGAATTCCAACTGCTTAGACCATCCTTTTCTTTTTCACAAAACAAAAGCCCTCTACAATGCATCTAGGACTACAGGAGAAAGTTTTATGTTCAGCTGAAAAGAGCATTAGAATAGAAGTTAAAATGCCACCCTAACTGTATAGCGTGCTATATACAGGTTATAATATTTTTAGAACTTAATATAGGACTTGTGCTGCCAATTTTATTATGTATTATAAACTTGGCATTGCAAACATTGCATTAAAGATTTTTGTTTAAAGGTCAGGCATATTGCATACCATTATTAAATGTACCGTTACCTCTTCTAGGAATCCTAAGTGTTTAATACTGCACTCTTCTATAGAAAATACTTGATCTGTCCTGAATAGACTCACTTTGAACTATATAAAAGCTTTTGCTTTAAAGGGGCAGTAACTTAAATCAAACTTCTCTCTGAATGTCTAGTGCAGGTGATTCCTATGATGCTATCATTAAAAATTATGGGAATTTTAAAAATGTTACTCCTCATGTTAATTTGTTTCACAGTTGCCTGCTGTTGGCTGCACAGTCCATTTGCTTTTCTGTTTTTTGTGGCCGTTTCCCATGCTAAGGGGGAAACATTTTTTGTAAACAGGCAAATGTTGTTGTGAAACCACAAAAAAATTGTCAAGGGGACTCAGTGGCAGGTGTACCTGGAACTGCTTTTAATAAACTCCTTTAAATTGCCTAGATTTCCAGTTGTGTGTCTACTGTGAATTGTAATTGGGACATTAGCTTAGTGTCCAACTCACTTCCTTTAGCACATTGATTATTAATTGAGTCGTCATCCCCCAAGCCAAGCAGTTACTGATCCTACATAGTTATGGGTACAAGAACTAGTTTGTTTGCTTGTTTGTTTGTCTCTCCCTCCCCCACCCCCGCAAAGAATATCTAGAAGTTGGCTGTCTTTTCCCCAGTCCTATAAAAGATGATGTTGGCACATTTCATTTTACTATGCTTGACTCTGCTTTTCTATTCCGAATCTTCAAGGAAAATGTTAGTCTTTATTATCTGCACTGTTGAAACAGCTGGACCATATGACCCTTGCTGGTGCCTCTTTGCACATAATATTCCCTCAATATTTTCCTGGTCATTTATTTGCAGGCAAATCTCCAGTGTATTCAAACTCCTTTGTTCCTTCTTCTTTGTTGAAACTACACTGAATCCTTCCTTGACTTTTAACTGCGGTTTTGATTTGATACTTACACTGTCCTATGATACATATCATAATGAATGTATGGGGACTTGATAAGTGTCTAAAGAACATGCTTAAGAACACTTTAAATGCTTTTGTTTTGAGATTAGATTGGATCCTAATATGTAGCTAGGCTGCGAGGGGGGAGCCAGGCCATACTAGAATAATCCATGTTATCCAGGTAGACATTAGGGCCCAGATCCTCAGAGGTATTTGGGTGCCTCGCTCCCTTTGGTTTCAGTGGGAGTCAGCTGCCTAAATACCTTTTTGAGCATCTAGGCAAAAGATCCTCCGCTCTGGAGTTCACAGTGCAGGAATGGTGGTAGAGTGTACAGATCAAAGTTGGTCCCCTGCTGTAACCTAGAGCATCACAGATGCCACTTTAGGACCAGGTCTTGATTAAAAAAAATAAGTTGACCCAGCAGTGTTGCTCAGGGGTGTGAAAATCGATAATCTTGAGCTACATAGTTGTAATGACTGAACACCCAGTGTAGATAGCGTGAAGTCGATAGAATTCTTCCAAGCTACCATCTCTTGGGGAGATGGATTAACTAATGTGATGGGAGAACCCCTCCTGTTACTGTAGTAAGTGTCTACACTGAAGCTATATCACTTCCACTGTGCCGTTGTAGCAGTTTGTGTAGACCCAGCTTAAGCTACACTATCTTAGTGTCTCCAAGGAGCCCATAGAGCAATAAGATATCAGGTGGATATGGGGAAGTCCTGGTCACATCCTCCTACCCCTTGCGATGCCCACTATCCTGACAGCAGAGAGATACTGGTGTGTATAGGAGTTATTACATAGTTGCCCCCGTTTAGCCAAGCCTGTCTTGTAGCTTGTCAGATTCAGATTAAGCAGGTGGTGTGTGGCCTAACGCCCCCCACTGCACCACAGGGTCTGGCTGGAGGCTGAATACAGTTAGAAGTGCTTTGGCCTTGTGCATGTTGTCTAGCCACAGTAAGAATATAAACTCTGCTTCGTGCACACTTCCTATAATACTTGTACAGCCTATCCTATGTAGACTGAGGAGGGGCCATGTTTTGGTGTCCATCTCTGCCTTAATTTTCAAGATACAATTGAAGTAGAAGGTATAAAACAGTCATTGGTAACTTGCCGTCAATGGGTTAGTTAAAATAACTGAGGTATTGCAAAGGCTGATTTTACTCTTTGACAGAATAACTGGACGTCCTTGCTGTGCAAATCAGTTGGATCAAGCAAAATGAACTCTCTCCGTTAAACTGCCATTAAACTCCAACTGTGAAAGTAGTTACCACGTTTTCTCTCTGCTAGATGTGGGGCTAATAATGCTTTTAGTCTTCAAACCCCTCCCATCCCCACAAGTTTAGCACTATCGTTTTGGAGATGTGGGAGGAACAAAGGCTAAGAGGATAAATGGCTTCTCCAGAGCCTTAGTGGGGGGGCTCTTCTCAGTGTTGGCATTGGCCTGCAGGAGCTCCTGGCTTCGAGTCATGTGTTTGGATCACTACATCATGCTGATCTGAGGATATGTAGTCCTGGTAAATACCCAGCCCTTTGTTCTGTAATTTGTTGTGCCTCCCTAATTTCTATTCTTTCATCTGACTGCTGTTGCAGTGCCTTTCTTCCTAAAACTGACAGTCTTTTGTGCCACTGGCATTAGGCATTAATCTTGCTCGATATCTGCCAGTCAGTGGAACAAGAAAGTATTGGTCAGCACATCCTCTACTAATGTTCACTCTTGTCAATCCTATTATGCATCTTGGTTTCACTGGCTATTGGTAGCAGGAATCCTGAAGTCCTAAAAAAGCCGAATCAGATGCTGCTGACATTTTACCAGGCTGGCAACAAGTAATGCTAAACACTTTCCAACAATAGATTACTTTTGGTCCACTTCCTCTGTTCCGTGTAAAGGTTTACAAAGTGAAAAACTCCCCCCCCCTCTCTTTTCCCCCATTCTGCTTTGTAATTTCCCTTTGACCTCAACTCTTAAATTGTTTCTTTCCTGGAAAACGGAAGCCTGGTATAAACAGTTTTTTGTACTGGCAGTACTTTTTTTTTTTTTTTGATTGGGGGCATAGTTTGTTTTTGTACCGATGTATTTATACTGGCACAACCCCTAGTGTGGATGAAGTTCTGTCAGTATAAAGGTGCTTCATACAAGTGGAGCTTATTTGCACACAGGAAGGGGAATAACTACTGGTGTAAGCACCTTTATACTACAGAACTTTGCCCATGCTGAGGCTGTACTGTTTTTAACGGTGGCAGTTAAAACTGTGCCACTTCTTGTATTTAGATGAGTCAAATCTTTATTCTTCTGTGTGTTGACATTCCTTGCATATTCACACTTGTTGCTCAACAGGGCCCTTTGCTGTCCTGAATAGAGAAAAACAATACTGGGGTTGTATGGGTTGGGTGGGAAGAGAGCTGTGTGGGAGGTGTTGATTTTGTGGAATTACTCCTCATTCCTTCTGCCAGCCTTTTCCTTGAGGGCATGTATTCAGTCCTCCAATTCTGAGCAACTTGAGATCACTACAGTGCCAAGTCAGAATTGTTATATTCCTGCAGTGGAAATCAGCTTATCCTGAGAATATCAGGAGCAAGATAGAACTGCTGTGTCCAGTTTTGTAAACACTATTCAAAACATTTTCCTGAAGATCCTTTAAAAGTGCCAGCAGGAAAACTCTCGCCTGAATATTTTTTAAACTTATGAAAAATGGCATACAGCTAATTCTTCATCTAAAGTGAGGGTGAGCAGGTGGCAGAGAGAAGAATAACTTAAATAAATAAAGGCCTAGTTTGTAAATAAACAACTAATCAATGAGTGGTTTTCTCATATTTTAGTATATAGGGAAACATACACATAATAAAGCTGTTTTGCATTTAAAATTTGATACCGTATGTTAAGCTAGCAGATGCAACTATAGTTTATATATGTACTTCAGATTATAATTTACAAACATTTTGTAGTGACATTGTGCTTGGTGTGGCAGGGCCTTTTATAAACACTAACTTTCACTATTCCTTTGAGATAGGTAGGTGTTATTTCCAGAGTACAAACAGGGAAAACTTGGGATACAGACGTCATTAGGGGTTTTTTGTTGGTACAAATAACACATTAGGATCTCATCTCTACAGTTTGTAGCTAACATAGCTCCATCAGGGAGGTGGTGGAGTTAAGAATTTATTCATTGGCTTGTGATTGCCAAGAATCGGTTGTGTGCATTGCTGGTGGTTCTGTGTTAGAATTGAAAATAGAATTGTACCACTTCAGTCTGGGTGTTGAGGCTTGTGAGCTGAAGTAAGAGTGCATGCATGTGTAAACTACTGCATTAATAAATGCATCTGAGCATACTTATCTCTGTTGTGAAGGCTTCTGCGTGGGTACCACTCCCCTCCATTGTTAGCATCAGACATTTGTGCAAATTAAAAACAGGGGCCATCTTTTAGTTCTGTTTGTACAACGTACTAGCATGATGAGCTCCTAGGCACTGTAGTAATTCCAGAAATAATGTACAGATTAATATTACAACACATAAATGCTGTACTAAGAAATGGAATAGGATTTCAGATAAATCAGGTATTAATACGTTATAACCCTTGTATCTGAACACAAACAAAATTCTCAATTTATAAAAATGGTGGGGAACTTCACATATTGTTGACCATGATGGGCTGGTGTGTATTGAAATGAGGCATTACCCTTAGCTGCTCACTTGCCAGGAGTTTAATGTTTCAACTTTGTCATGAACCTGTTATTTCAGCGTATCTGTAGGTGTTTCAACAGGTGGCCAAACTTTGCCCTCTATTATGCACATGCAACACCCATAAAAGTTGTTGATCAGAGCTGTGCATGTGTATCAGAAGGCTGATTTTGGCCTATTAGATTGGAAGAACAGCTGGGAACCCATCCACATAGGTTCCCTTGAGTTGGAATTTTGAGTGTCTGTTTAGTGATACACATAGAGGCTGCATGTCTGTCGGTATATGGGTTATACAGGATCCGACTACTTTTCTGTTGTACAGTGTTAATGGTATTCTGTCTCAAATATCCTATCCAACCCTTTGCTACTGAGGCAGTATCTCTCTCTCTATTCATGCAGAAGCTGGGAGAGGATAGAATTTCATTTCAGATGGAGGAGAGTTTGGATCATCAAGTTTTGAATTGAATTGTTAGTGAATGGAAAATAAGTCTCTCTGATTTTAAAGGTTAAATACTTTTTTATCAAAAGACATACAACTTAGTACCAATACAACCTTTATTAATTAACCTAGGATAGTTTTTAGAAATTTAGTTTTGTCAGTGTTCATAATGCAGTTAATCATTTGAGCATAACAAAATAGTTTATTTATCCAATCTGGCAGCCTCTGACTATATCATGCATCAGAAATGTTTCTACAGCATTGTTTAACTAATATGGTGTGCCAGATCTGACTGGGAAGATGAACTGATGTGTTGCTTATGGCATTTGTGACCATTTCAGTTTCCTAAAGGGCTTCTCCTACAAATGTAGAAGACGTGCAGTGTAGGAACAAAGCCTTCAAAAAGCACAGAAATGTGGTAGTTTTAGTCACTTCTGTGATCACAGAGATGACTAAGTCAAACACAGCAATGACTGCTTTAAGTGGAAAAACTCAGTAACCTTAACTATAGAATTGGGACCCATGTCTCAATTTAAATAGAACTAAGGTATCTGGCTTTCTTCTCCTGTTGCTAATGCACTGTACCTCAGGGGTCAGAGCATCACAGGTAATTGCTTGGCTGAGAATGTAGTTGAGCATGCAGAGGGCTCTATGAACTGTCTTTAAAAAGCATAGGAGAGCTTCAGCTTTACCCACAGCTCTGAACTGAGAGAAGTAACCAGACTCTAGAGCTGGCACCACACGGGTTGCTGAGGGAAGCATTGCACTGTTTTATGGGACCAAAATATTATCAAACTTTGTCATTTTAGGTGGTGCAGAATGGATGTTTTACCAACTACCTGATCAGAACAGTTTGGAAAACTTTTTTTTAAAATGTTTTCTTCATGCTCACTATTTCATCTGGAGGCTGTCCTCTTAAAATAATTCCAACCGCTCAATCAGGTCTGTTACATACGCATGTTATACATGTGTATACACATGGTGGTAGTTATACAGCACTCCTCATAAATAATGAGGCTGACAATAAGATGAGAAAAATGTCAAATGGTGGTTGAGTGGGAGATTTAATTACCTAGCATACTGCAATTATATGTAGATACTGAAATTAAAAATATTGACAAATTACCTATGTTGACAGAGCCTGGTATACTAATTTGCACAATTTTAGGGGTTGGTTTGAAAAGACACTGATACTGGGGAGCACTTTGCAGTTCAGGTGTAGATGAGCAGACTGTCTGCATGATCATGAAGTGCAGATCGGATAAGTATGTATTCAGGATCACTGTCAATTCTACAGCATGTAATCTTTCTATTGCCATGATGTTTTGCAAATGTTGAAATCAATATGGGGGTGGAATAGCAGTCAGTTCCTACTTATTTGATAAAGGGTGGCTCAGATGCTGTCAAGCCCTGTCAACTGAGAACTACTTTGATCATGGTCCTAAGCACTGCTTGATTTTAATAACGTGCAGAAGAATGGTCACTAACATGGTATGTGATTGATTGTTCAAGTGACACCTTTGTTCTACTTTAAAGGATTAAGAACATGATGAAAAAGCAGCAAGGCTGAGGTTAGATGAACCAAACCCAAGTGGCACATTGAGCAGAATAGCCTTTTTCTGTTTCTGTCTCTTAATGCTTGCAAAAGGCTGTGTGATCATGTACATGAACTTTATTAATGTTGCACATCTGTGCAGTCTAGGTAACTTGGTGAAATTTTGAGGGATTGTAAATAGCCATTCATTACTTGGCAATTTATTTTTCTTCCCACGTTCTTCAGTCTTCCTCTTTCTCTGTGTAACTGGGATATAAAAAGCATCAGTATCTGCCGAGTTTCCAGGGTGTAGTTTGCATGTTGGTAATACATAATCCCTTCAACATTACAATCCAGTCCTTTAACAATAAAAGTTTGAGGAAGTGTCTCAAACAATAGCTGTACTTATCAAGCTAATGCAAAACTTCCTTGAGTGGTTGTAAAACTTCCCGGCCTAGATGATGAATTGATCAGTGATGAAACTGTGCACTCTTAACATACAGGCTTAGATTGCAGATAACTGGAGCTAGTTTTTAATGAGCTCTTCCATTAGAAATGGCAAAGGCCTACACGCACAAGCTCTTTGGGAGCTGAGGAACTGAACAAACTGTGACAGAAATAAAAACTTACTTTACTGAATACAGTCTCTTTTTAAGTAGCCCCACTCGAGAGGGAAGGGGTGGAAGAATAACTTCTGTATTCCTCTCTTATTCAAGGTGCAACTTAATTTGTCTGGAACTTTTTCAATCCTATGCATTCTTCCTGTGGACTTCTAATCTGTTTATCACTGTTACATAAGTGACAATGTCACTAGTCCTGGACACCAATATATAATGTTGGGTAGGAGTGAGTTTGGAAGGAAGAAGTGATGTATGTATAGTCATGACCAAGCCCCTTATTAAAACTTTCCTATCTAGGTTGTAATGGATCGTGGCACCAAGCCATATGAATCCATGAGTATTAATTTTTACTGCTGAAACAGTGATTCATTAGAAGCAAATGGGAGCATATGGAGCTCTCAAAGTATAACACATCAAGATGCAGTTTTGAAATCTGGAGCCAGCCCATTCCTGGTACAAATGCTTTTGTTGACTTAAAGTGATTTGATCCTTAGTCATCAAAATCACATCCAACAGCACTTTGTGAACGGTTTAGTTAAGACACTGAGAACAGCCTCCTGACAAATGCTGTTGCTTGCAATCATTTGGCCTTTGGTTTGGGCTGTCTTTGATGTAATCATGTCTCCAGTGTGGAACTGTGTATATATGCCAAGCTTTATAATATCTTCAATAGATGAGAAAGCTTTTAAATGGCATATTGCAGATATTGTCAGTTAGTCTGGTCATTTGCAAGACACAATGCTGCAATTCTGGTGTAACCGATGAATTACAGTCCTATTAAAAGGCATCTATATTTTATTATGAGCCTATTTCTGCCTTTATAAATAAAGATAAATGTCAGTCTTACTGGAAAATGTGAAAACTGGTGTATGCTATGGTTGGTTAACAGGTTAACACATTCTCAGTCCGTTAGAACTCAGCATTCCAGAGGCCCCCTGAAAACCATTTGGAAACAACTTGTGTATGTGGTTGGTGAAGAAGTTAGTCTTGAACAGTAGGCATTTTTGCTAGGATTTTCTTAATAGCAGACTTTCTGTCCTGGAAGCGGGCAAATGCTCTACAGCTAAAATTTGGGAATCTGCATATTCCTCAAACGGGAACATTGGAAATGCTGTGTCAAAACATTGGCTGTAAAATAGCCATACCAACACTAATCTGAATGGGTGACTGAAATCCATGTCATGCTGATACAACACATTTTCTCCATTTCTTTGGACTGCTGAATCAGAAGAAATGTTCTGATTTTGTCCTCCACCGTTTTTACTAGATGTTTGACACCTAGAAAGTGTGTTGTGCTCATGGGATCTTCTGAATGCTAATTCTTGCTCTAACATGGACTCTCTGGCCTTAGTCAAGTCATGTAGCTTTTTTAATCTCCTTTTCCTAGTCTGTAATATGGGGATAATACTTGCCTATCTCACAGGGGTATTGTAATGACTAACCTAAAAATATAGCTAACCTGAGGCTATATATTAAGCACATAAATGCTTAGTGTTTAGTCTCTTCTGGACTACTTGTGGGTTTTTTGTTTGTTTTTTTAAATGCTTGGCTTATCAAATTTGTGCATAATCTTAAGAAAGAAGGCAGATAAAACATGACATGGAGTATACAAAAGAATGGTGTAGAGAAGGAAGATATGGAACTTCTAATTCTCCCTATTAATACAAGAATTAATTTGAAAGCTGGCAAATTCATGCATTTTCATTTGTCAGTTTTGATCTCACCACTCACATTTAGACTCTGGAATGCATTGCCTATTGCAACATACAAAGCTCTTGGCCTCAGTAATATCAAAGCTAAACAAATATTAGATGTGTGTGGATGGCAAGAATATCCAGAATTGTGAAAGTAACAATTAAACACATTGTTGAAGGAATATAAACTCTTAAGCTTGTGCCACAAACCAACTGTTACCATCCTCCATAGTTAAGAGGGTTTTGGATGAAACTTTCTTAGGATGCGGGTTATCCATAACTGCATGTTGCAAGATTTATTCTTCCTGCAGCACCTGGTACTGGCCAGCATTAATGAGAGAACACGGGATTAGATGGTTTGATGGTCTGAGCCAGTCTGGCAGTTTTTTAGTTTGTACTTTTTCATGTTTAAAAACAAACAAGAAAATAGACAAACCAACTTACTTGTTTGGTTATGTGGTTATTCTGTTTGTTTTTTTGAAGGGGTGGGTGATCCTTCTTCTAGGGCTGTTTTTGATTGGATGCCTGACCCTTATCTACCACCTCCTGAACTGACATGTGGATCCACCAACCAGCCATTGATCTCAGAGTGGGAGAACCAGGAGCAGCAGCAGGCTGTTTCTGCAGCGCTGCATCTACCATAAAGTGATAGGTGGGAGCTGCTGCATCCTGGGGGCAACTGTTAGCTTTCCTAATGGTACGTCTATACTGCATACTCCTCTTGCTGGTTTGTAGAGTATATGCACTACATGCCCCTCTAGCACTGCCTGTAGGTGGTGAGGCACTGCTGAGGAGAGTAGAGGAAAGATATGCCTGAGCCCTTTGGATACACACAGCTCTCTACGCACCCAAGCAGTGTCTTCCCTATCTGCGCTATATGTGGCAGTCCAGGATTCCACTGCCAAAGTCTTTCCCCTCCATTGCCTTCCCCCTTCCATAGCCTTTCACTGGACATATATAGCTACCCACCACAACGTGGATGCAGTCATCTTTTCTCTGTGGCAGGTAGCTATGCGTATGCTGCTGCAACTGGCATGCAATGTAGACATAGCCGAAGGATATGTCTTCAATGCAGAGTTAACTTGAGTGATGATCACCCTGGTGTGGACAGCTATGCTGCAAAGCCATGCTCAAGTGATTCCACTTAACTGTACCCATATTTGCGCTGTACTCTCGTGTCAGGGACTAGGATTTCTGGGATCACATTCCATGGTCCTCAGTGCTGCGGTAAGCAGAGCCAGTGACCGGGGGGGGGGGGGCAGACTTCTGGGCACACTGGAGACATTAGGAAGACTATCAGCACTCAGATGGTGTAGCTTGCGTCTCTGCTGAAAAGTGGGCAGGTTTACTAGCCCAAGTGTAAGCAGCATTTTGCCTGTATCTTAGTCCCAGGATTGGCTGGTTAACCCACATGTAAAGCATCCCCACCCTCTGGTCAGAGGCTCTTGTGTGTGGATGGGAGCTGTTTGCGCAATGTCTGAGTGTAGTTACTTCTGCAGTGAAGACAAGCCCCATAGCACTCATTATTGCGATACCTAATTAGCAGCAGCTTGATGTCCACTCTGTGACCTTGGGGAAGGATCCCATCCTACTCCTCATGTGCGGAGCCTGGCCCCTTGGGCTTGGTAGGGATCACGGAGGGGAGGAAAAGGCTAATCAAAATGCAAAAACGTGTCTATTTCATAATTACTTGACTCACTAGAATGTACTACCTCTGTCCTGTAAACGGGTTAGCAGGAAATGACACTTTAGCTGATCTGCCTTTGGGGTAGGGGGGAGGGGGAAGAGAGGAGGAGGAAAGAGAGTGGGGGGATGACCCATTTTGTAGCATTTCTTCAAATATCTAGATATCAAACTCTATTGTCAGATACCTTGACACTTGCAAAGATCCCTGGTGTCTGCTGAGCTTCCTAAAACAACAGCCATGTTACTTTGGGGGAGAAAAGGTTACTAGTGACAAGCCTTCCCTAAAACACCTCTGCAAAACTACAGCTTACTGAGTTGAGGCGCTTCTGGCATTGTCTACCCTTTTTAATCATAAATTGTATGGCTCTGAACCTGATTTACGGGTTTTGTTTTTGGCTGCCTACCTTTTTTGGATCTTCTGGGGTTTTTTTCAAAATTGATGTTTCTGAACTCTTCCAAGCTCTACTGAATAATTGCTGATAACTGCTAAGCAGATGGCCTGTGAAGAGTTTCATAAATCGTTCCTAATTGCATGCAAAAACCAAGACTGTACATCACACTTGACATTGTAATAAAATATATTTTCTGCATGTCATTTGAAATCTTTGAGAGAATTTGAGACACAAATTCCAGCAGCAGTGTGCTCGTTAGAATAGCAGTAGTATCAGTTGCTTAATGCCTAGATTTTTTTTTAACTGAAAGCATCTATGTTTTGGTTACATTTCAAACAACATTTGTAACACATCTGAACTCTGTCTGGAGGCGATTGATCTAAGCCTTATCTGAAAGACTCCATCGTGATTGGCTCCAGTCTAATTGCCACTACAGTCTCCTTTTTAAGCCTGAAATCTAGAGTGCGGAGTTGTTTAATATCTCTGGTTTTAAGTTTTAATGTTGCTCAATATCCTGTCAGGGGGAAGTGAGACATAGTTCAGATCAGAGGTTTTTAACCTTTTTTCATTTGTGGACCCCTAAAGAAAATTTTGAATGGAGGTGCTCTGGACCTTAAGAAATCTCAGACAAAGTCTGCAGACCCCCAGGGGGCTGCAGACCCCAGGTTGGAAATCTCTGTGTTAGATGAAGAACTTGATGCTTCTTGTTCGTAGAATGCTTGCACATGTCCATTCCAATGCAGGTATATGCATGCCCAGAGCACTGCTGCGGGAATTTTCCCCCCTAGTGATATCAGTCAGGTCAGCTCCAATGCCCTCTGGTAAAAAAGGGCCCTGCCGACCCCACTCCCCTTCCATTTCTTCTTACCACCTGTGATGGTTGCTGGAACCCCTCATTGTTTCCTGCGAGGTCACAGCCCAGGGTCCCTCACAGACTCATCTTTGTTATGGATAAGGCACTGTACTATGCATTTCTGCCTATTTTGCTGATTCACAAGATTAGATGAAGATTAAGTGAGATCGAATGCAGGGTCATCCTTATAGCCCCAGCATGGCCCAGGCAGCATTGATTAATCATCCTCTTAGGCATGTCCATGGAGGTACCACTACAGCTTCTGCTGCACCAGCTTTGATCTCCCAGGATCGTGCTGCTGCACCTGATCTCCCAGCTGCTGCACCTGAATCTCACCTCTTTTTATCTGATGGCCTGAAAGCTGTATGGCTGAATCTAGAGTAGCAGGCTTGCTCGGAGCAGGTCTGTGCCATCTTACTGGATGATAGAAAGCCCTCCACCAGAGCCACTTACCTTGCACAATGGAAGCAGATCTTCATCTGATGCTCCCAATGACAAGTTCTACCTTCACAGTCATCTCAGTAGCTCATTCTAGAATATCTGCTACTGCTGAAACAATTACTCTCTTCAGTCAAGGTCCACCTAATGGCCATCTTGGCCTTCCATCCCAAGGTTGACAGGTGTTCTGTCTTCTCACATGACATGGTCATTTGGTTTCTCAACGGCGTAGAGAGTCTGTACCAGGTTAGAGATCACATTCCCCCCCGGGGATCTAAACCTCATTCTGTCAAAACTTACAGTACTCCCCTTTGAATTTCTAGCAACATGTTTGTTGCACTTTTCCTGTAAAGTGGCCTTTCTGATGGCGATCACTTCAGCCAGACATTTCAGAGATCCAGGCCCTCACTTCAGAGCTCCCACGGCCTTTAAGGACAAAGTCCAGTTGTGATCACACCTGCTGTTCTTTCCAAAAGTCGAATTGCAATTCCATTGCAGTCAAGTATCTTCCTGCTGGTGTTCCACCCTAAACCACATGCAAATAAAGAGGAACAGCACCTTTGCTTGTTGGATGTGCAGCAGGCCCTGGCTTCCTTTATGCAAAGGACCAAACCATTCTGCAGATCCACTCAGCTGTTCATAGAGATAGCAGAAAGAATGAAAAGTTACCCTATTTCTGCACAGAGAATCTCACTGTGGATTACTGCTTGTATTTGGGTGGGTTACTATCTCTCAAACATCTTGTCCCCAGCTAACCTAAAGGCTTGCTCCACAAGGTCTCAAGCTGCCTCCGCTGCTTTCCTAGCGCAATCCTGATTTAGGACATCTGCAGGGCAGCAACCTGGTCATCGGTTCACAATGCATTATGCCATTATACAGAAGTCTAGAGGCGATGCCGGCTTCGGCCACATGGTCTTGCGGTTAGCCTGTCCTTGAACTCTGAACCCATTGCCTGTACAACTGCTTGTGTGTCACCCACATTGGAATGGACATGTGCAAGCACTTGAAAGAAAAAACAGTTACTAATCTTTCTGTAACTGTTGTTCTTCAATATGCATTGCACATGTCCATTTCAAAACCCACCCTCCATCCCTTCTTTTCGGAGGCAGTCAGCAAGGAGAAACTGAAGGGGAGCAGGGTCGGCAGTACCCTTTTATACTGGCGCTATGAGCACATGGCACCAGAGGGCTCTGGAGCCGACCCAATGGTTACCATTAGGGGGGAAATTTCTGGCAGCTGTGCTTGGGGTGTGTGCACGCTTATGTGCTTTCACGCTATGAAAATGTTAGGAATAATATCCTGTTAAGAATGCAGAGCTCCTTGGATTTTAACATATTTGATTAAAACAGCAATGCATAGCTTGTGCCTTGTCTAAGTTTATTTACATTCTGTGCTCATCTGGTCCTCTTTCCTAACATTGTAGGATTGTCCCTGTTGTAGATTTGCTAGTATTTTTGGCTGGACTAGGTTTAATGTTCCCGAGGCGATTCTATCACTTGTCTTGAGCCATCTATTACACCTTTATATCAGGAAGGTTGCCCTAGTATTCAGTCTCCATTTTCACTTCAGTTTCATCCCATAACTCCTATTTGTACCCTCGTGCTACACTAAACTCTTCTCCTTATTTATGCCCTTCTGATCCTTTCAGACGGCTGCTTTCTCCCCATTACTCATTGTGTAGCCAAGCTATACAGATATGGCTTCTTTAAATCCTTCCTTTCAGTCATCTGTTTAATTTTCTTTTCAGAGTTTTCTTTGATTCCTCCCCTGTCTTACAATCTATTTTTGGTGATAGAATTCTAGGAAACATAGTTAAAATGCAGGTGCAAGTGTACCAGAGTCAAACAGAGCATCCTGCATTGTGATGCCTTGTGTATTTAACCCAGAATTGCTTTTCTCTTGTTAGTGGCCACTATAGTATGACAAATTCAAATTTAACATGCAGTCCATTATTACCCTTCATGCTAGATTATTTTTCCTAGATTTATAATCTTGTCTCCTCTTTGCTTTGCAAGTTGAATCTTCTGTCTTCGGCCCATATCTTTTTACTTTTTCTGTGTTCACTTCTAGTCCTTCCCTGTCCTCACTGGAGTTGGCAATTCCTCCTTTGTGTACAAATTTCATTTAATGTGCACTTGAATTAGACTAGCCCTATTGCTGATCCTGGCAGTATCCTATTAGCTTAACTTCACACACCTTGCTCTGGTTTAACTAAAATTGATTTTAAACTGGTTCTATTGGATTAGCTTAATTCTGTAAGGAATCAACCTAAATATAAGACATTACATTGAATTAAGAGTTTCCACATGGCATTTTGCACCAGTTTAATTAAAGTGATTTTTAACCCTTTTAGTTAAGTAACAGCAAATTTGTGTAGAATGAACTTCGTTTTCTTGACTTTTTCAGCTTTTGAAATAGTTTTCCAACCGCATGAGTATTTCTAGCCAATCTGACTTAATTTCAATTTCCAAGAAAATGTAAGACATAGTATCAAATGCTTTATTGAACTCCAAATACGTGACACACCCACAGTATTCCCATCATCCACTCATTTGGTAATGCTCTTAAAAGAACAAAGTTCTTTGTCTGGAAAGATTTATTCTCTAAACCCATGATGCTTCTTGCAAAGGGATCTGTAATGTTGGTGGTTCCTCCCCTCCTGCCCTGTATTATATTCCATTATTTTACTGATCGTACAAGGCAGACATACAGGACTGTAATTATTAGGATCACTCTTAATTTCTTCTTTGAAAATTGGTGCTACATTTGCTTTTCTCCAATGTTT
This sequence comes from Mesoclemmys tuberculata, assembly GCA_007922155.1. Taxonomy (NCBI): domain Eukaryota; kingdom Metazoa; phylum Chordata; order Testudines; family Chelidae; genus Mesoclemmys; species Mesoclemmys tuberculata. The sequence goes on along the minus strand of ML675629.1, from coordinate 29,881,615 downwards.
ACATAACACTCCAGCTTTGTTTTTCAACCCCAAAATCTCTGTGTAGGATCACAGAAGTTAAACAGGTTTTGGAATAAATTATATTTTCTTCTCATTAGTTCTTAGTAGACTTTATTACAACGGCTCTGAGAGCAGCTGTGATTCAGGGTTTGCTTTCCAACAGAGGTGCCAGAGGACCTCCAAAATATTGCTGACCATTTTACTGAGAGTGACTTAACTCTAAATACACTTTTCATTTTGCTTGAGTACCCCTAAATTTTTTTCTCAACCCCAAATTTTCTCTTGCGACAGTAGAGGTCTGCAGCCCTGTACTGGAGTTGGGGGTTTGTAATGGAGGAGCACAGTGCAAATGCTCTGGAATACCGCCTGCATGCAGGCTTGTAGAGGGAGGTTACCATTTTCCCCAGCCCTTACCAAACTCTTGTGCAAAGCTTGGTTGAAATGTGGGAAGTTTCAGTCTTTGGTGTCCAGGGTTGATAAGGAAAAGGTAACTCTTTAGCACCTGTGTGATAAGCTTATTGTAAGTTCAAATGGATCTTTTGACTCAGAGAATGAATGTGTGAAGCTGGATTGTATTCACCTAGAAACTTGGGCATTTTGAAGGGACTTGGTTATCTTCAATAAGGGAAATCTGGTTAAATATATTTAAAGTAGCTCCATACAAAAGTCTTCTATATTTGGAAGAAGAATTAAAACACAATTCTGTGAAATGTGGGTTTGTATGAACATGCTGAAGTAGTTAACATAATTTGGTTGTAGTGCTAACTTGGAAAGTGTAGCTGTCAAAATTTACTCTGACTTTAACACAAACCATGTGAAATTTATGGCACGGTGATTGTGATGGCATTATGAAAACTCTAGCTCTTGATCAAAGGTTATGGATCTCTGACAAAAACTACCTTGTCTGATTGTACTTTGCACAGTATGTCTTAAATCTTTCCTCTGATCTAATTAGCAATTGTAAAATTGAATTGGCTTTTTTGAGTGGCTTTTCAAATAGGTAGAAGTGGATAAGTTACATTGAATCTGCGTTGCCCAATTGAAAAGAATTAATGTTGCCTTCTTTTCTGGTTAAGTGAAGCATTACAGTGTGCTTTGTTGGAAGTGTTCCATTTACCAGGTGGCCTTCTGTGGACTAAATAGCTTTTTTCCTAAAGAAGGATGTCAACATTAGACTCAGCGGCCAGAGTGGAGAGAGTCAAAATAAGAGATGCCATGTGTTTTGTATTATCGGACTTATTGAAATAAACATCTCTAGCAAAAATATATAAAGCCAGTTGTCATGAAACAATAACATACATCCTGACAGCTACTACGCCTGATGCATGAGTTGTTCCTGGAGTGACTGACATTAGTTCAAACTGTCTTTAAAAAGAAAAACAACCGAGACTGATATTTCGGGGGGGTGTAGCCACTGCTGCTGCCTGTGTGAATGCTTTTCTGTGGTGAGTGAACACTCACCGCTTGCCTTGTGAAGAAGCCTGGAACGTACAGCCACTTGGCTGGCTTGACAGACGGAATGTTCTGATAGCTGCTTTTGGAAGAGAAAAGTTGTGTGCAGAGGAATGTTGAGCAGACCTTCTGACTTTTAACTGTCTCCACTAAAACATGGCAAAGGCTTTCTTTAGATGGAAGAAAAACCTGCAGTTAGGTGCCTGTTTTTGTTTAGAGACCAATTCTGCCTAGACCCATCAGTGATGGTTCCCAAAGTGCTTCTTTGGGTTTGTGCAGGGTGGACGTTGGGGCAGGGTTTGGCCCCAGATATATGCCTGGAAATATTTTAAAATACCAGGCATGGAAAAGAACATACATAGGACGTCATCTGACAGGTAGAATGCAATTCTTCATCATGGTCTGTGGTAATAAAGTAGTAGAGTATCTTGTACAGTGATCTTAAGACAAGATAATAGATATGTGCAGTGTCTCTCTCTCTCAAAATTCATAGGGGAAAAAAGCATTCTGGAGTGTGATAGCAGACTAATGCATGCAGTTTCCTAAGGATAGGGTCTTACTGAATTCACAGCCGTGAAAAACCCATCACAGGCTATGAAACCTGGCTATTGCAGGGGTGTTGCAGTATTGCCACCCTTACTTCTGCACTGCTTCAAAGCTAGGTGACCGGAGAGCGGCAGCTTCTGGCCAGGTACCCAGCTCTGAAGGCAGCCCCCCGCCAGCAGCAGCGCAGAATTAAGGGTGGCATGGTATGGTGAGGGTCACCACTTTTTGGGGGGCAGGGGGGGTGGGGGAGAGGGAGGTCAGGCCAGGTGAGTGACTGAGTGCTGGGCATGGAGCTGGAGAGGGCTGGGGCGCCCCGGCTGGGGGCCCCTACCATGTGCTGGGTCTCCAGCTCTGAAGGCAGCACCGCTGCCAGCAGCAGTGCAAAAGTGAGGGTGGCTTGGTAAGGTATTGCTCAGGCTTAACCCAGTCTCTGGGATCCTCACCCTTTGCAGGCCCATAGCCTGAGCCCCATGAATCAGAATCAGTGCTACACAATTGCTGTGTAGACAAATCCAGTATATTTACACTCTGGGGACTATACTGACATAGCTACAGTGCTGTGGATGTGCTAGCATAAACACAGCCTACACTGATGGAAGGGTTCTTTTCCAGTGGTATAGGAACACCACCACCTCCCAAAAAACAGTAGCTAGGTTGATGGAAGCATTCTTCCAACAACCTAGCTGCATCTATAGTGGGAGTAGGTTGGCATAATTGTTGCTCAGGGCAGTTGACTTTTCACACTCTTGATCTACAATGCTATGTCGACCTAAATTTTAAGTGTAGACTGGGTCTATAAGCTTACATCTAAACTGTGATAGGCAAAGAAATGTAAGGAGCACTTCCTATATTTGAGAGGGAAAATGATCTGGTTAGTAATGAGTAGAATTGGTTTTGAAAACCTTAACTAATACTTGGATTGGATGTAGTAATCTTCTAAATAGGTAAATTAACTCATTCTAGAGAGTTACCTCCTTTTTTTTCTTTTCTATCTAAAAAACTCAGAAGAATCAATGTTGTTCTCTCCCTCTCCTTCCCTCCAACCCCTCCAAAAAAAAACCAAAAACCAATCCCCATTCCCCTGCTATTTTCAATGTTACTGCTATTACCACGATTAGGATACTGTTTTCAATAATACCCCCCCAAGAACTGTAAAATAGTGACAGTGCCATTAATCAGCTGTAGTCTGAAAACTATGAAAATGAGAAATAACTCTCCTCCACTACTCCTTACAGGCCCCTGCACATGTACTAAATGTATGCGGATTTATTCAGGATGTCCCTGATATCTGCAGTCAAGTCTTACCTCTTCTTTCAGATTATATTGTATATTTATTCTTTAGCCTCTGTCACTTATTCACAGGGTTGGATTTAAACTTTGTTTCTGTCCATTACATTCAAATGAGAGTGATGGCTCTTTCATACCAATGTGGGAGATAAAACACAACTCTAGTGATAGTGGCTTTAAAAAGCCACTTGAAGTATTTACATTTCAGGAGGCGCTCCTTTTCCACTTACACTTTTAATCAGTTGATTGTCACTGGTAATTACTGCTTAAGTAGTTGTCTTGGTTTGGGAACTAATCTACCAAAACTAATCCACTGCAGTTATTAGATAATTAAATCAACTCTATAGTTGTAGAGCCTAATATAGAAATGTACATTGAAAGAACCCCATTTTGAGGGATGGGGTAGAACTCATTTTTAAACCGTCTCTTTGACTAAAAAAATGTGAGGACATCTCCATTTTACCTGTTCACTTTCTAGAGAGACTGTAAATTATCTTGAAACACAGTTATTTTGTACGTGCAAAGTGATTTAATATGTCCTTTCTTTTTCTTTTCCAGGCTGTCCTTTTATTCTGGGCATTCTTCATTCTCCATGTACTGCATGCTGTTCCTAGCAGTAAGTATATTCTGCCCCTTTAAACCTATTTGTTACAAAGCATGAAGCTGAAGCACTTGCATCAGCATTTTCCTTTTGGCCTGTCTCCTGTGTGAGATGCATTAAATCAGAATGGTTGTCTGGGACTTTGGGGGGGTTGCTCTGAATTGATTTGACTGAACGTTGCTCAGTGGGGGCTGGGGCCAGCATGAGGTTGGGATGGGGAGAGAGGTGGCAAAATGATGATGAAAGCAGGTAGATTAACAAGGTATTTGGCTTTTATGTCCTTTCTCTTTTGAATCTGATGACAGTGGGTTTGGAAAACATGTAGTTACTTAAGTTGGTGGTAAAACTATTGCAAGGCATTAAAAACAGAAAACCATCTCTCCATAGGATATGCCTGATAGGGGATAGGAGGTGTCTGATTTCATGCTGCATGCAAAGCCTGTAAAGAAACTAAATTAACCTTTAACTGAACATTGGCCGGTCTGTAAACACAGTGCAACAGAAACACTTTAATGTAAATTGCTCTTAAAACTACCCATCTGTAGAAAAGCCCCCTTTGGCAAAGCTGATGAGTGGTGAGAAAAGCATATGTTCATACGTAAATGGTTTACATAAATTTTTTAAATCTGGATAGATAAACTAAAACCACACATTCAGACTGACGACCATGACTCAGCATGTGCTATGTATCACCGGTCACAGGGTAGGGCTGGGTGGCAGTCAGCTTCACAGCATTGCAGGCCTGATTGGCAGCTTACTAGGGCAGCACTTAGTTAACTTGTGTTTATATGTTTTAAAATAAAAAAGTGATTGCACACAGACATGAAATTGGTTTGAGCTTGCATCTTCCAGATGAAAAAAGGATTGTTCCCTTAAATTCCTGAATATAAAAGTCTGCAGTTCACCAGCCCTCTTGTCCTGTAGTTATAGGAAGGCTGGAAGCTGCCATGGGTTCTTTTGGGGCTATATTTTGTTTTATACTGAAAATAAGGGGAAACTGAGTTAAATCCTTTTTTTTTGTTTGTTTGTTTTTCTTTTTAAGTCAGTTACTTACAGCCATATTTTATAGCTTGTTTTCTAAATAAGAGACCAGGCTAGATAAATCTTTCATCTTTGTAATTGCTGATTTAGAACTATGGTAGTATTGCTCTTAATAGAGTATACATTTTTTGTTCTCTGTGCACTACAAGCAGATGATCTACATAAGTGGATAAATTTCCTGAGCTATCAAACAAGGCATCGGCAGACTTGTAAATTATGTAGTGAAAAAGCAACTCTGTAGGATATAGGGTAATTTTTCCATCACATCATCTGAACAAATAAAGCTACCCAGTGAACTGCTTCATACCATGGAGTATATGGGGCAAAGGAGACCGTTTCATGAGATCTGTAACTGGCAGGGAGCCTATCCTAAGCCCGAAGCTCGTTTTTGATAAGATCACATCTAAACATAAAAACAAGCTCAATAGCAACTTCCACAATATAAAACAGTAGCCAATCAAACCTTTTTAGTGAAGATGAAAATGGGTAAAAATTACCCTTCCCCCCCACCTGCAATGTGCTCCTCTCCTAAAGCCCCCATGAAAAGATGAGCCTTGAAGGCCAGCAAATGTGGACTGTTTCTGACTGAGTTCCAAAGCTGAGGGACCCCCATGTACAAAGAATGCCTTGCCAGCAATCCCTCACTTCTATACTTGCAGCTTGGGCCTGTGAACTGATTTTAGATACAGCAATGGGACATGGCAGGGAGAGTGAGCTTTGGAGTTCACTACCACAAGAATTGAGGGCACACAACTTCCATATTTAGACCAGTAATCTTTGTCAATGTGATTACATTGACAATCAAAGCTTCATTGCACCAGAACTGCTAAATTGTTAATGTAATAGGATTTTCTTGGATTTCAGAAGTGTCTAGATAGCTCTTCTATGGCCCTCTCCACATTGGGACCAGAAGAATGGCAGCTATAGCCATGTTAAAGATGTTGGTTGATGGGAAGATCCTACCACAGTTTCCAGAGTGGGCTAGAAATCTTTTTTGGGGAGACTGTGTGACATAGACTATTTAAGGAGACAGATCCATTTTAAGGGTTATCCAGTCAATCTTCCAGCCACGGAATGATTGCGCCTTCCAATAAAATGGATTGCTTTTTCAAGTCTAGTTTGGAATTAATCCAGTTGGTCTAATGTGGTCATTCAAATGAGGAGCCCTTAATTAAAATCCAAATGGCTGAGTGTCTATGCTACTGTGGACAAGCTTCCTTTTCTCTCCTTTCTCCTACAACAAAACATTGATCTTTTTAGCAATAGGGATTTTAATTTTTTGTCACTAAGTACTAAAGCAAAAGGGTTAAAACAGCTTGTTCTGGAGTCTGGTTAGCCTGCCTAGTATAAGGCTTGAATCCTGAGTGTAAATTGGTGCACTTGCAATTTCCTGACTTGATACACAGTATTTGAAGTTTGAGGTTACAATTTTGCAACTCTGAGATAAAATTAACTTTTTTCCATTTTGGCTGCATGCTGCAAGATTTTCGTCTTGTTACTTTTCTTTTGGCACTAGAATAACCTCTACAGCACATGGGTACTCTATTCAAAATGGAGGCCTGATATACATTTTTGTTGTTTTTAAACCAAAAAAAAGTAAGCAAGCTTTTCAATGAGGCATGAAGAGTAAGTTTTTAAAATATGTCTACAGCATGGTTTTCTGGACACGTTGGTGCTTTATTAAGCTTTCAAAAGCTCCCATTCCACAGACACAGTTCCTGCCAGGATTGCAGGGCAAGTCAGGATTGCTTTTTGGGTGGAGACTGTCTTTAGAATTGTGTTGTACTTTTTTTTCGTCTCTCCCCCCACATATCCAATCACTTTCTATCCGTACATGCAGGATACTTTCCCCCTTCCTGTCACTCCCCTCCCCCTAAAATCCAGTAGTTGGATGAAGGGCTGTGTGTGTAGTGTTTTTGTTTTTCAATGTTCAAGTTGACTCCAGCAAAATGACACCTTCTTCCATATATCAGCTTATTACAGCACAGGTTAAGTTCCTCTTTTGTTTGTTCAACAGCAGGACTGACTGACTGTCTCCATAGTATAGGCTCACTTGTTCTTTGTTCCTGGAATTTTTTTGAGTCATTTGGGTCAAAATATTTCTGTAATGGAATGAAGTAATTAATTCCTGAACTGTGGAAACACAAGATCCTCTTCTCACTGAAGTTTTGAGCTTCTCTGCCTGCTCTGTACCATGAACAGAAGTTAATAGGAAATATCTATGCGCAGCCTATTTATGATCACTTCTTGCATAGCTTACAGATAGAGTGGCTCATTGCCTGATCCTAACCAAGACCATATCCCTAACTGAGTTCTGATATGGTATGGTCACTCAGTTGTAGAAAGATATAAACTAGAGGGAGGGGAAACGCCTGTTAAGTGATATGGTCCCTCAGTTTGCCTTAATGGGATTGCTTCCTACAGTGTGTGTATGCATGGATAGGTGCGTCTGTATAAAACTTCCAGTGCATTGCTGTCACACTTAAAATTTTAAATTGGATGGAGGGAGTCCTAAGAATTATATTTTATCTGTGCCCACCAGTTACACATAGATATGGAGGTAGATACTGGGCTGCTCCTGGATGCCTGAGAAGTGGCTCTGGCCAGAATCATAGAATTGTAGGATTAGAAGGGACCTCAAGAGATCATCTGGTCCAGTCCTCTGCACTCAGAGCAGGACCAAGTATTGTCTAAATCATCCCTGGCAGGCGATTGTCCAGCCTGCCCTTAAATCTCCGATGATGGAGATTCCACAACCTCTCTAGACAATTTTATTCCAGTGCTTAACCACCCTGACAGGAACTTTTTCCTAATGCCCAACCTAAACTGTCTTTACTACAGTTTATGCCCATTGCTTCTTGCCCTATCCTCTGAGGTTAAAGAGAACAATTTTTCCTCCCTCAGTCTTGTAACAGCCTTTTATGTGCTTGAAAACTGTTATGTCTGTCCTTAGTTTTCTCTTCTCCAGACTGTTCAAACCCAATTCTTTTAATCTTCCATATTAGGTCATGTTTTCTAGACCTTTAATGATTTTTGTTGCTCTTCTCTGGTCTTTCTCCAGTTTGTCCACGTCTTTCCTGAAATGTGGTGCCCAGAACTGGACACACTTACACCAGTTGAGACTTAATCAGCACAGAGTAGAGCAGAAGGAATATTTCTTGTCTTGCTTACAACACTCCTGCTAATACATCCCAGAATGATGTTTGCTTCTTTGCAACAGTGTGACACTGTTGACTCCTATTTAGTTTGTGATCCACTAGGATCCCAGATCACGTTCTGAAGTATTCCTTCCTAGACATTTTTTATGTGTGCAATTAATTTGTTCCTTCTTAAGTGGAGTACTTTGCATTTGTCCTTAATGAATTTCATCCTGTTTACTTCAGACTATTTATCCAGTTTGTCCAGATCATTTTGAATTTTAATTTGAGACTTCAAAGTACTTGCAGTCCCTCCCAGCTTGGTATCATCTACAAACTTTATAAGAGCACTCTATGCCATTATCTCATTGATGAAGATATTGAACAGAACTGAACCCAGAACTGTTCTGGACCATAAGTGATATACCCTTCCAGTTTGACTCTGAGCCTCTAATAACTACTCTGTGAGAATACTTTTCCAACCAGATATGCACTCACCTTATAGTAGCCCTATGTAGATTGTATTTCCCTGGTTTCTTTAGGAGAAGGTCATGTGAGACAGTATTTAAAGCCTTACCAAAGTCAAGATATACCACATCTGCTGCTTCCCTCCTATCCACAGGGTTGATTTCCCTCTCAAAGAAAGCTATTAGGTTGGTTTGACACAATTTGTTCTTGAGAAATCCATGCTGACTGTTACTTATCACCTTATTATCTTTTAGGAATCTGCAAATTGTTGGCTTAATTATTTGCTCCATTATCTTACTGTGTACTGAAGTTAAACTGACTGACTGGTCTGTAATTCCCTGTGTTGTCCTTTGTTCCCCTTTTTATAGATAGGCACTATGTTTGCCCTTTTCCAGTCCTCTGGAATCTCAGCCATCTATGATTTTTTCAAAGATAATTGCTAATGGCTTAGATATCTCCTCAGTCCCCTCCTTGAGCATTTTAGGATGTATTTCATCAGGCCCTGATGACTGAAACGTTTTTGTCTGTTAAATTTTTAATTTGTTCTTTCCCTGTTTTAGCCTCTGATCCTACCTTGTTTTCACTTGCATTCGCTATGTTAGATGTCCAACTGCTACTAAACTTTTTGGTGAAACCTGAAAGTCATTTAACACTTCTGCCATCTCCACATTTTCTGTTACTGCTTTTTCCTCCTTTTTGAGTAACATGCCTATTCTGTCTTTGGTCTTCCTCTTACTTCTAATGTATTTGTAGAATGTTTTCTTCTTACCCTTTTTGTCTGTAGCTAGTTCAATTTTATTTTGTGCCAATCTATGCTTGGTGAGGAATTCAGCCTTTTCTCTTCGCTGCAAGCCTGGCTTCTGTTAACCACACCTTTTTGTCTATAATGGAGCTTCTGACTGGAGGACATTTTGAGACTGCTCAGAAAGTGAAGCTAGTGCAGAATGCACTCGCTCAGCTTTGGAACTCACCCTGTCCAGCTTGGTCCTTCAGATACTAGGTTTGTCGAGCTTCTGAGGCCTCAGCGAAGCCCATCTTTACTCCCAGCTTTTGGTGAAGGAGTGGGCTGAAGGGGTTTGTGTTCATCTGCCCAGGTCAGATGAGCAATTTTTTATTTGTATAATGTATTTATGACCATTTATTAATTGAGCTCTCAAAGGATCAGTTGAGCAGCAACAAAAGTATTGTATATAGTCTTGGAGATGTTTTGAGAAATATGGTCACATTCTGTACAATAAAATATACAATCTACCTTCTTAGATGCACATCTAACATTTTGAAGAAGTGATCTATTAGCTGTATTAATGGTAGTTGTCAACTAGCTGAATATTTCACGATTAATTTCTTCGTAGAAGTGTATAACTAAAATGTGTACCCCATATGTAGCCCCAAGTGATAAAGGGTAGAAGATAAATTGTTTCACGCCACTACTGGAATTTTGTAATCGAGTATAAAACTGTTTATAAAAATAAACAGAAAAGTAAATTGTAACCTATAGGGCAGTTTAAGACATGCTTGGATGGTATATCTAATTGATTTTTAGTATAAAGTGACTCTCAATACTTGAGTGACTATATTGGCACTCTGTAAATAATTAAGAGCTGGAAAAGTACACATCTAGATTTCTTTAGATCAAAATGGATCTGAATTAATGTTTTTTAAAAGTATTGTAATTGTTTAGTAGTAATAGCAGTCTGTAATACTTAAATAGTATGAAATAATATTTAAACATCAAGGTTGTCTAGTAATTTAACAAGATAATAGAATACAGTTTTACAGACTTAAGTACATTTTGGAAGAGTTTTTAACTTTAAAAATTTTCTATTTAGAAGTTGATACATATTAACTGACATCTATTGCAGAAATACGTTTTTGGGGATACTTAGATGTTAGCCAGTAAGGGTACCTCTCTCTATTAATATTCTTGCAGTTCTTTATATAATAGTCCAACATTGGGGCAAGAAACAGGTTATAACATACTGCACATGTGCATCAGAGGCTGTAGAAGCTGTATGATGTATAATTTGAAACAATATGACCATGTAAGAAAACACTGAATCATAATGCACACTCATAGACTCATAGGTCAGAAGGGACCAATATGATCATCTAG
>ML675629.1:29819843-29865970 GCA_007922155.1 Mesoclemmys tuberculata | reverse complement strand
CCAGGTGGGGTCTCACCAGCGCCGTATATAACGGCACTAACACCTTTACTCCATTCCCTGAATGTGCAACCATACCTCTACCACTTCCTGACTTTTGTGCCTCTTGCTTTATAACCTTCAAGATAGCTTAATGTAGACTCTTGCACAGCCAGCAGTCCCTCTTCATGCTAAGGAAAAACCGTTAGACAGAAACTGTTGGGCAAACCCATTTTCTTTCTGCCCCCTCTAGCACCTGTATTACAGTGTTGAGGGTGGGGACACAGCTTGTCATATAGCAGTGTTACAAATCTTAGCATGGCCATGGATTTATACACACCAGCTGAGAAGCAGACAAGTTTCAAACTGCTCCTGCATCCCAGATTAACAAACTGTTGCTGTGGCACTTCTGATTTCCATCTTTGTTCCTAATCTGCAGTGTGTGTGTATATAGGACCATAGACCAGAAATTTATGGGGAAGAAAGTTTTGGTGGTCCACAAACATGACTTCAAGAGGAGTCTGACTGAAATGTGGGGTTTTTTGGTTTTCTTCTACCCAAGCTGACAGGCCTTACTGAAACGTGATAATTAATAGGTATGTGGCCAAAATTCTGATGATTTAATGTTAGCTAAATCAGTTTGGGCACACTTCACTTAGAAGGTGACTAGTAGGGAAATGACGTCACTCCCTTCTGTCTCCTGTGTCTGCTGCATGGCTCACTTGGCTGCATTTCTCTGTAGCGGTGGCCCACTACAGGGTCAGGAGGTTTTGAGGAGGCTCTGCTTCCCTCTTGTCTCATTCTTATTATGTTCTGGTATAAGTTTAGTGATCCAGAAAGTACTGAGAGTATTTCAAAGGGATTTTTTTTATAAAGATGAATTACAACTTCCGTGCTGAATGTTCAGTCAGCAAGGGCATTCCGCACTGCAGTCTGTACTAGCTGTCTGTTGAGACTTGCCTTGCATTTCATCTTTAAAAGAAGCAGATCCTCATATCGTCGGGTAGACAGTCAGGGCAGTGGATAAGCAAAAGAATTTTCTAACCTCTCCCATGTGGCAATGCAGAAGTGCAGCCAGTAGGCCCCTGACCTGGTTGCATTGCATTTGCTGACCTGTTTAACTTTCAGACCTGGCTTCATGTTATTGCGTGCACAGGTATTCCAGCTACGGTTTGAGTCACAAGCAGAACACAAGCTTTAACATGTGGTAGTACTCAGTCAGTGTTAATCATAACCAGACCCTTGAAATATCCTCCCCTTAAGTAGCAGAGGAATCTGCTGTGTGTTTGTGTTGGGGAAGGCAACCTAACACAAACTGTAATAACGGCTGCAGCTGAAAATCTGCTACCTTGATAAGGTGTGTATTTCAGAAGTAAATAAGCATTTGGTAGGTGTGGGGAAAGATCATAAAACCATTTCTCTTCCTCCCTGGTATTTCATCAAGTGGCTTGATTTTTCAAGCCAAACATCTTCACTTCCCCTCTTTTTAAGGGGTACATTTCCTTCTAGGTGCAGTGTTTGCCTCATTCCACAGATCATTATTACAGTTTGTCAGTTAATTTTGCAATTTTGCTGTAAATAACTAAGCTTGTAGCTGATTGTTGTCTGTGCTAGAGAAGCTTAATTTTGGTGATTTAAAGATGCCCCACCCCCCGTGTAATCCGCTCCCAGTAACACAGGCATCACTGAGCTAGAACTGCTAACTCTGGCGAAGTGTGTGCTTCTCTAGGGTGTTCTTCCACGTACAGAAAGTAGTCCATCTGAAAATCTAAATAAGACTAAAGTAGAAACATTGTCTTCAAAGATCACTGATGTTTGTACCAAAAAGTGGGGGAGGGGAGAAGGATCTATGTGAGACCCACCAGTCGAACAAGATTAAATCTTTGGGCAAGGAGGGAACGTGCTCACATTTCCCCCTCTCCACTCTGTGTTTGTTCTCTTACCTGTAGTGGAAAAAGGGGCCCTGTCTTGCCAACTCTTGGAAAAGAATGGCTCACTAGCTGCCGCCTCATCCTATATCTGCTGTCTCCAAACAGGAGGTGCAAAACAAGCTGCCCTCCAGCCTTTCCCTGAGCAGATCCACAGGTGCAGGTGGCACAAGCTACCTCTTGTGTATCTAGTCTCCTGTTTGTGACCTGTTGGACCCTCCGCAGGTTGAGGGCAACCTCTTCTGCCTCTGGCCATGAGTTGCTTAAAATATAAAGCAGTGCAATTGCAAAGTAGTTTGGTCTGCGGCCAGTTCTGTAGTAGGAGGCTCAAAATGTTTGTAAATCATACATGGCTGATGCCGGTTCTGACTGGAGCATTAAGTATTGTTCAGGGACAAGTACTTTGATATCCAGGATGATTTTTAATTAGTATTACTCTTTTTTACAGTCTTTTCCTTCTTTGCCAGTTTTCTTTTAGTTTTATTTCACAAGTCAAGACTTGTGAAACTGCTTTCCTGAGTCTTGAGGCCCTTTAGCACGGTCTGTGGCACCAGATCAGAATCTAAGTGTCCTGACTAACCAAACTTGAAAAGTGAAACCTTTTTACCTCCCCATGGGATTTTGAAAATGGCTCAGCATTGACCTAACGCTGCTCTGGTCTTGAAGTTAGTGGCAGTTTTTCCAGTGACTTCAGTAGGAGCAAAACTAGATCAAGACAGTGTTTTTAAAAATCCAACACTAAATTAAATAACTTATTTGCTACTTGAAATCTTTGGTATTTCTAGAGTTATTGAGGGCATCCTAGAATATCATATTCAGAGCTCAAATTAGGTTATGACATACTAGCACTGTCCCATGATGCATTCTTCTCCAGAATTTGACTTCTTTATATAAAATCTAAGGACTGGTCTAAACATCTTTTTTTTGTACTGGTATAATTATTTCGGATAGGGATGTAACTTTTACCAAAGTAGTTAGGGGTACAGCCTCCAGTTCAGTGTACACAATTCTAACGGTATAGGTAAATTGGTACAGTTCTTGTGTGGACAAGGCCATTACCTTGTGTATAGTTAGGTGTTATGGTTGCAAAGAAAATGCTGAAAATGTGAACTGCAAGCTTGTCTAAATGGAGGTTTACTCCAGAGCTTTTTGAGATAATCCTTTTTGGAAATGCCTGCATACACACAGTGCAGTTCATTGTAGCACACTGACTCTGCATTTACCACGAACTCTGGAGTCCTCTTTCAAAGTGAAATGTCTTTGCTGTGAAGTGAGTTAGTCCAGTTTGTTTGTGTGCATACAATGCTGCTGCAGACCTTCCAATGGCTATCTCCACTGCTTTCTGGTAACGACTACTGACCTGGCTGCGTCCTCCCTTATGGTGGAGTCAAGTTGATGGGATGTCCTCTCCTTATTGTATAAGTAGGTGCACTGCTAGGTTTTGCCCATTCACACCTGGATTCCAATTATCACGACAGATGTGATAATACACAAGAATCCTCCAACGTAACTCAAGCAGCCACTTGGAGCTTCACTGAGACCCTGGATCTCATCATCCTCTGGGGAGAGCTGCTTGTGCCCAGCCACCAGAATCAAGATCTTTGTAGACATTGTAAGGCAGGTGTCTGCAAGGGGCCACAACCAGGTTGCCAAAGGGTGCCAAATAAAGAGCAAACAGCTCAAGAGCATCCTCATTAAAATGAGGGACAATAGGAAAAAAATCTGCCAGGGGACATGTAACTTTTGCTTATTCTTGAGGAGATGGACAGGATTTTACATAACTGCACGACCACCCAACTCACGCAGCTTGTGGAGAACTGCTGGTTGCCTTCTCTCTCACCCTGAGGGTGACCAGCAAGACTCGGGGGAATGAGCAGGAGGAGATTGGTGACAAGAGATCCCTGGAAAGCCAGGATCTCTTCAGGACTCTGCCAGCCAGTGAGCAAGGTGAGCTTGGTTCTTACCTTGAAGCAACTAACCTCAATTTCCAGGCAGCAACCCAGACTGGGACCAAGAAGTCTGATCCTATGGAGGGAACCGTGACATGTAAGCTTTTTGACTTTAAAAAAACCAAACAAAAACTTTAATAAACTATACTGCCCTGCTAGCTTCTGTTCTGGGTGCCCCACGGCTGCAGCCATTGTAGGGGTATGTGGTGAAGTAGCTTTTTTTTGAGTCCAAAGTTCCTGCCTCCCCTTCCTCTCTTCCTCCATTTGCCCACAGTGCCCATTCTTCCAAAATGGCAGCTGCTCTGGGCAGTTGTTCTCAGTGTCATGCTAAAGCCCTAGCTACCAACTTTTTTCAGACCTGTACTGTCTAAGGTACATGGGCAGATACCTTATCTTCCTTTCCCCTTCTCTCAACTGTTCTGCCTGGTGAATACCCGCCTCATCCCATTCATCACCTCAGAATGGGAACTGGCAGCATGGCAAAGCTGCAGTCCCTACCCTTTCCCCCACCCCTCCTGTACTGATTTGAATAAGGAAAATAGTCCTTGTGAAATGCAAACGTTTATAGAGACAGTGGTTACAGGAAAAGAACTGTGGTTAGAGTTGTCACTTTACATCGACACTGCATGCTTGCAAAGCTACAAAGCATACAGCTTCCCTGTAAATGCCCTGTAACACACATTCTTACAGACTGAAATAGTGAATGCTTCAGGCAATCGTTGCAGAACCCTGCCTATCACTTTCAACATGTCTGTAGGGGCGATGAAGCAAAATCTAAGGTTGAGAAATGGCTCTGCTTTTTTGTTCAGAGATTATGAAGCCTAGCTGTATGACCTTCCACATGGCTATAGCAACTCCCTTTGGCTCCTGACACACTGGGAGGACCATCTAGAAAATATTTTTCCATGAGGAAAAAGTCCAGTTCTATAGAGATGACTCATTTTTTCTCCTAGAATACAATGGCCAAGCAGTGGTCATCTCATCGCAAGTGTGGCACGCAACAAACTGATAAGTCAGCAAAATATAGGCACATATCAGAGTGAATACTTTTCAGAGTGAATCTCAAGCACCGTGATTACTTGTGTATATTTTTATGGCTGAAGCTGAAATTGCTGTTTCCTTGGAGTAAAGATGCCTGCCCCTTGTTCCAGAGCCTTTGGGGTTTATACACAAAGAAAATAGATTCCTTACATAAAATAGATCACACAAGTCAGATTTAAACTAGCTTGTGTCCAGGATTGCTGGGGTTTTTAAACCCATTAAGTACACCAAATCTTCCCTTTAGCTGGTCTCATGCAGCTTCTAATGCTATGTGAATATCTGACATGAGCACAAACCTGTGAGAAGAATGCATTTCACTGCAGATTACTTCAGACCACCTGTAGTTGATGGAATCCATTTTCAGGTATCACTAATCAAGAAGAAAATTAGTTAAACAAATTCTACAACCATGTATCCAATGTTAATGCATTAAGGATTATCAAGTCCATTATTTGATGTTTTCTTTGTGGAAGCAAAGACTTTGGAGAACCATCAAATTTTCAGTTAAATAGTGCATATAATTCTCTGACAAACTGAGCAGAATTTAAACAGCAGTGGGCTGTATATTCTTATTTCTTAAACATACAGTTGCCTAATGATAAAGAAGTGAATAGAGATTACTGCTGTTTAGAACTGGAGTTTCTATTGCACATATGATCAGCCAGTGAGGCTACTTGGCACAATGTGCTGGAGTCTAGGCATCGAATCTAGTTCTAGGGTTAAATTAGTTTGGACTATTATTAATGGGCATTTGTCCATATTGCAAGTGCACTCACTGCAGGCTCTGCTCAATTGGCTGTGGGCCTCTCTTTAAGAGGATTGCTTCTAAAAATTAATGCAGTTGCTTAAAGATTGGGGGTCAGCTCTGGCACCTGATGTGCCTGCCCTAGAAATCCATTATAATCAGCTGTCTGGAAGTTCCTCTGGAAAAGGGAACTCCTGAAGTGGTGTAGAGCCTTTGTAGAGCTGTATGTGTTTCTCCCTAGTCCTGACACAGTGGTGTGATAGAAGTGTTGTAAGAACTCTGCCGTGCTCCAGCTGCCCGAAGGACCCTTTGGGGACTGTTGCAATTGGCAGAAATTAGAGCAGTTCTGAATCTGTTTTAACTTGTTCTCAGGACCAGCCTAATGGTTTGAGGATCAAGAAGCTATAAAAGAGTGTCTTCGCTACAGCTGATCAGCACCCAGGTTAGCTTTCCCCGCATGTATGCTATGACACTGCAAAGGCATATATATTGTATCTTTCTAAGTGCTGTATTTGCCTGTGTGTCACTTGGCCTTCTGGGGTACATCCCAAGGCTCTTTGTGCTGCAGCAAGCTGAGATGCTCTGATTTTTCTCCCACTGAATTGTGAGAGAACACTTGTCCTTTTGCGTACACAGGGGCAATGGTGAGAAGACACTGGATAACTATCAACACTTGAGTGATTTTTTTAGTCTGCCCTCCCTGCAAAGGGGGTGGGTTCCAGCCAGAGGGAAAGCAGAAGCTGTGCTCTAACCCATACCTCCAGCTGTGCCAGCTAGCTCAGGTTGGAAGCCCCATTTAAATCGGTGAAATGGTTTTGTGTGAGGATAGGAGGGGGGGACTAGAGATATACATCCAAGTAAGAGCCCTGGTTTATTCTAGTGATGACATACCCAAGTGGTTACAGCTCCGGTGCCCCACCCCTGAATTTTACTAGCTAGAGGAGGAACCAGTCCCCAGAATGTGGCCCTAAGTTTGCACAGTACTTGAGGACCTGGTTATCCTTGGAATTGAATAAAGACACATTTCTTGGTGCAGATAGCACAAAACAATGTTGACTCTCATCACCTTGTACTCTGCAGGCGTATGGCATGGTTCAGGAGCACAGATGAAAATCTAAAATTTACATTAGAGGGGGAATCAACCATGCCACAAAGCTATGTTGTGACACTAGCCGCCCCAATTTAGTAGTTATCAACATAGATACATTTAGACTCCGTATAGTGTTTAAACCACTGCTGGCTTCGCAATCATGTTGTTAACCAATTACTGATCCAGATTAGTCACAGTTTCTGCTCAGTAGCTGTTCTGACTTGAGCAAAAGCGAAGTTACCTGCAGGTCTTTTGGAATTATGGTTATCAGTGGTGATGGGGATCTTGTGAAGTGACCTGTGGGGATGGTGAAAGGAATACCTGTAGTGCTCTCCTCCCTCCATTTAAGGACTCTGTGACCTGATGGACACAATAGAAGAGTTTCTCCTTCAGCCACAAAGGAAATGTGTTCAGTTTGTTTTCTACTGTTAGAAAATGGTCAGACATTACCTTTATAATTAACTAAGTGTCTCATGTCCATTGTATTATTTAGAGAAGTCATGCCATAAGCAATTTCTGCTTTGCACAGACAGCACTAAAAAAATTGCAAGTATTTTCAGTTGGACTTCCACCATGAAGTTATTTCACTCTCTCTTTCATGGTCTTTTTGTGAGTGTGTGTCACTAGCTTAGTAACAGAAGTGGCTTTTTGTGGTAAGATTCACTCTTCTAAAGATGAGGGAAACTGGAATATGTTCCAGCATGTGTTGGCTGACACAGAATTGATCATCTAGTCTTGGTAGGTAAGATCTCATGGGAAGGAAGTCTAATGGAAAAAACAGCTCAAGAGAGTTGGCAGTTTTTTCAAAGCAACATTAAGGGCACAAGAGCAAACTATCCCACTGTATAGGAAAGATAAGTATGGCAAGAGACCATCCTGCTTTAACCAGGAGACCTTCAATGATCTGAAACTCAGAGCCCTACAAAAAAGTGAAACTAGATCAAGGTACAAAGGATGGCTATAAACAAATACTACAAGTATGTAGGGACAAAATTAGGAAGGCCATGGTATATAATGAGATTCAACTACCTAGAGACGAAGTGTAACAAGAAAACATTTTACAAATACATTAGAAGGAAGAGTAAGACAAGGACCATTACTCAATGAGGATGGGAAAACAACTGAAAATGTGGAAATGGCAGAAGTACTAAATGGTTTTTAAAATTTTTTTTCCAGTTTTCACCAAAAAGTTTAGTAATGTTTGGACATCTAATATAGCAAATGCCAGTGAAAATGAGGTAGGATCAGAAATTAAAATAGGGAAAGAATAAGTTTAAAAAAATAAAAATACTTGGACAAGTTAGATGTCTTCAAGTCACCAGGGCCTGATTAAATATATCCTAGATTATTCAAGGAGCTGATTGAGGAGATATCTGAGCCATAATGATTATCTTTGAAAAATCATGGAAGTCAGGAGAGATTCCAGAGGGCTGGATAAGGGCAAGTATAGTGTCAATCTTTTAAAAAAAAAGAGACAACCTGGGGAATTTTAAAAAGGAAAATCTGCCACGGGAAGGGGTGGTGAACAAGAAGAGGACTGCCCTGTTTTCAGATAGCACAGACCCAGCAAGAGGGAGACTGTGGCAGACCTCACTGCTTCCAAAGCTGCATGACCCAGTCTCAAAGCAGTATGCCCCAAGAGGAGGGGCTGGCGGTAGTAAGCTCAAAGGTCTGACCCAGGAAGCCTGCCTGATATCCAGGTCACCCTTGCATCTTTGTTTTCCTATGGATTCCCTCATATAAAGGAAGGGAGAGGACTTTTTGTTTTAGTTTGCTCAAAGACCCACCCTATCTGGGTGTTGTCTTGGGATGGGTGGGGAGAAATCCCATATAAAATATGGGAAATGGTGTCTGGAGGGAGCCCCTGCCCTCCCACATAACTGCTAAACAATGTGCTCTGTTCTTTAAGAACGAAAAGAGAAGCTGACCATTTTTTTTTCACTCCTTACTCTTGTGCAGGTGTAATGAGATATACCTTACAAAAGTTAGATTACTTCCTAGCAGGCCATGTCTGAGCCTATTTGGTCTCTGCTGCAGTTTGTAGCAAGCTGTTTTAGTCTCCTCAAACCTCTTCTCTTCTTCTCTAAATAGGATTATCCCCTTCAGGGACTTATCTTTTGTTTTTTCTTCTCTATACTTGGCTGTGTTGGTCTCGTCTTCAGCCCAAGTTTGAGCCATGTTTAGATGTGTGGCTTTAGATTCTCCAGCCCTTGGAGTCTTCCTGTCTAAGACACCTGCAGTGCCTCCCTGCTGTGTTAATGTTAACTACACAAGTCTATAGTCATGGCTAGAACTAGGAGTAATGGGCTGGAATCAAGAGAAAATGTGGGATGGCTATTGAGAGCAACAGTCTAGGAGTGAGGTACAAGGGTTGTGCGTGTAATTGAATATATGGCTGTGGAATGGCCTTCCCAAGGAAGCTGTAGAAACTTTCTCTTGCTTGGGATGTCTGAAGATGGGCTGGAGTAGGGAATAATCCTATGTTTGCAAGGATATTGACTAGATGAGCTAATAGATTGTTTGTTTGTTTTTTTCTATTTGTCTGATTTTTTTTTTTTTTAATTTATACTGTTTCTGCAAAATAGGGGAAAATCCAGAGGTTCACTTCCCAGATTTCCTCTTTAGTGGACATTTGTATGGAAACAGTAAATCTCTTGAAAACTGACATCTGAAATAGCTGAACTCTGATAAATTAAATGCATGGTGTGTCTTAGGTTTTTTTGTTCTTCAGCTCAACATTGGTTTGAATTAGTTCTGTCCTGCTGACTCTTAATTTAATTTAATGCTTGCAAAGGGCAGAGGAGCACCGTAGAAGCACACAGTATTATAAGCTAGCTTTATATATGTGACCTGGAATTAGTAGTTAGCCCTAATGGCCAATAAAGAACAATGTGTCCCAAGTGCAGTAAGATAGCTGGAGAATTGCATGGTTCTTGATTTCTAGTAACATTTGTATAGCAAATTAAAGTTTTTATTACGTTTTTCTTCCTTTTTTGGTCATATGAAGTAACTGTATTTGTGGCCTGAAAGGGAATTCAATTTTTTCAAAAGTATTTTTCTCAAAGGGTTTCTGAATTTTTTTTATGTAGAGCTACAGAATTCCGTCTCAGCAGTATTTGCTCTGAGATACAAGTCACTACATCTTAAAATAAAATAAACTTTATAAATACCTAATATTTTTAAGTCCTCCCCTCTTTTTTTTTAAAGGGGAAGGGACAAATTTTTTAATAGCAAATAATTCTCTAGTTGCAAAAGCCTTTCCATTTGTGTCTGTGGCTTCTTGCAAAAACCTCAGTGGCTGTTTTTTAAGCTCGTATGTTCTATTTTTAGAAAGTATTAGCCCATAGGCTGGGAGGAAATTTGTGTTCAGGATGTGTGTGGTATAGAGCTCATATTTTCATTATAGGGTAAGCATTAAGTGAAAAATGGCTAAAAATTCTTTAATCGTACTTCATGAAAGCTTCTGTAAAATGTCTGTATGTGTCTCAGTTTAGTGAATTAAAAGCACTGGGGGTGATGGAGCTGACCACTGTTAAGGGCGTCTACCATTTCTAAAGTAACTTAATAATGACAGTTTACACAAGAACAGAGGACAGCAGGAGAGGGAGCATGGACAAGTCAATACCTACACATGCTGCTTGTGGAACTACTTAAGATATGTGAATGGCATCCTGTATTTAAGCATTAGTTAATATTTTTACTTTTACACTAATCTCTCATGGATACAGTGACCCCTCCGTGATAAATCATATGGTAAATCCTGTTGAGCTAACACATTTTCTGCAGCAGTGCTACATGAAGTTTACTGACTGGTTCTACAGTTTCAGTGACAGAATGTTTAACTCTGAAAATCAGTCTGCTTCCAATTATGCAGGAAACTTTTAACTGCACTTTAATGAAAACACAGCAAGAGGGCACTGAATTCAATCCTGTTACCATTTGAAAATAGTGTTACCAGTGACTTCAAATAGGAGCAGGATTGGGCCTCAAATAAATCAGACGGGGACATGTCATCTGCATGTACAAATACACTCTACGCGTTGAGCCTGTATTTTATATATGTATTGTATGTCACTGTAACCATGAATGTAAAAGAATTGACATCTATAGGTGCGTATGAGGATACACATTTTATGTGGAGCTGGCTTTAACTTTCATATCTCATATTTTTATGGGATTACAGGATAGAAGTTGTAGTCCTTAATGTCTTCTGAGAGAATTATTTTACTGCACCAAGCAGTGGTATTAATCTTTTTTAAACTGTTTGTGTTAACCCAGGTCTTGCTGCTATTGCTCAATGCAGTTTTTAAGAATGATTAGAAGGCAAAACGCCCCAAACTAATGGCTAAGCCAAATAAGTGTAAATTCAGTTATAAAAACTAACACAGAATTTGCTGCAGCAGCAGGCTTATGAGAAATTGCCACCACGAGCATGTAATGTCAGAAAATACATTTGTGATAAAGAGCAGGAACTGTTGCTCTTTGAAAGCAATTACAGCGGTAGCAGAAAGTATTGTGTGGGGTGACTTCTCTATGCCACTCCAGGTTGTGTACCTATTTCTAGAGAAACATCTGACTCCATCCCCTTTGGCTGTGGAGTGTGAAAGGTCTCCAGGGTTTCTTGCCCTCGGCTGGAGGTTTCACTGGGCAGGCCTTCAGAAAGGCTCTCGGATTGATAAAGTACAGGTATCTTCATGTATGCCTTCTACACATCATTATGGGATAGCTCCAAATCTTGAACAGCCATGGCTAATGGTTCTTTCTTAATGTGGAAATTGTTTAAACAGAAAACCTGGGTTTCCTGTTTGTCAGCTGACAACTTCACAGGAAAGGGCCAGCGTTTTGCTCAGTGACTACAGTCTGCTTGAGAGAGAGTCAAAGACAGTATTTTACCATTAGTTCAGCTTTCTGTATTCTGGCCATGAAAGCTCTTACTAGCTAGATTAATCTACACCAGTGTGTCTAAAAACATTTCTTAGTATAAACCACATCTTTCAGGGAAACTGTCTCAATCCCATTCATGATCACATAGACCACCTCTCTTCCCATTCATGACTGTAGAATATCCTTTTGCTGACTACATCAGTGACCTACATAGAAAAATAGTATTAGACTAATGTATATTTAGCTGTCTGCAGGGGACTTTAGCAGCTGGAGAAAAAGGAGAGCCAGTACTGAATGACCAGCCAACTTTGTTCAGACCACCATGTGCTGTTTGGGCTACACTTGGAGAACCACTGATCTATCCTAGTGTAAAAGCTGAGGTAACATAAAACATGTCCCTGATTGACAATGTTGATCACAGCTTTTCATCCTTCACACTGTACTGCTCTAAACCCTGCTGTCTGTTTGGCAGTTAATATACACAGTAGCAAAATAATGCTGTTCCTGCAGTGTTGGAATGAAGTCCTATTTTGAAACCAATCTACAGAATAAGTTGTGTCCTCAGATAACCTGTCTGGCATTTACAATTCATAAAAGTACACTCTGATTAAACTTAGCTTCTTTTTCTGGAACTGATTTCACCTGGACTCTCCCTATTTAAAAAAAAAAAGAAGTTGGTTCTGTAGAGGATTGATCTTTTGACACTGTTTTATAGCCGACTGAAAGAAGTATGAATGCTTATCTGATGATGTAATAGTTACTTTGAAAAACCAATGGAACATTCCCCAAATATTTAACTTTGGAAAGTAGCGCCTTTGAATATACAGTGCACACTGTACACATATTTACACAATAAACTTAATGGTTCTGATAGGTACACATGGTTTTTGAAGTTGGCCACAGCTTGTTTGTGTATCATGCTGGCACATGAATCCACAGTGTGGCTCAGTTGATAGCACTTCAGATTCTGGACCACAAGATTATAATTCAGGTCTTACACCAAGATTTACGCTATTGACCGGTGCTGAAAGTATGCTGCAGTTTTTTGAAACACTGAGCACGTAGCCCAGCTCCATTAGCTCTTTCTTGTATAGTTCTTGTAGATGACAGGCAGATAATACTAGTATGATTTTTTTTTCCCCCCTACATCTAAACGGGTTTCAGTGTCCTAAACTGTTTGAGTTATTGCTGAGCTCACAATTGGCTGCTGTTTGTTTGCTAGCAGTACCTATTCATAAAGCAAAACCAAAAGAGCCCCTATTAAATATATTGTAAATCATTTAGAGTTCCTGCATTTGGAAGGGGCTCTATAAAAATGTTTTAAAGATAGAAAACACAATGCAGAATAGCTGAGGTAAAATAAGTTTTGCTTAAAACACCATCAGTAAAATGATGCTCCCAACTTTTTGTGGTGTATATGAATTACTTATCAATAACCTATATTGAACTTCTTGCATACATCCAGTATAAGATTCCTTATGTGGGTCTAGGGCATTGGGATTCTTAGGCCTGGTCTACACTTACCTTTGCGATTCGGCGGCAGTTGAGGGGTGATAAGTAAATCACTTGCGTGTCTGCCGTCGACTTTGCTGCGTTCCTCCGCACGCCATCCACACTGTGCTGCGCCGAAGGGAACAGCATTCCCGTTGATGCAGCGCTACGCTACTTGGGGGTGTGGTTTTCCTGCATCATTTGCTGGATCGACTGAGTGGGTCTACAAAGTCCGCTCAGTTGATCCAGAGCAAATTGATCTGGCGGCAGCGAATTTGCTGCTGTCAGTGTAGACCCAGCCTTAGTTGTATGTAGGATGGAGCTTGGGGGCTCTAGCCTGTCCCAGTACTGGAGATAATGGAGTATTTGATAGACCAAAACAGTGTTTTGTGTGGATTATATGGGGAAGGTAATGTATAAGAGCTCGTGGCCTGTGTTTTGTACTCCAAGGTGGTTTGCAGGAGGAAACACGAAACCTGTGGTGGAAGGACAGGCTGATACGAAGTGAGAAAGTTTGGGTTATGGTTAAACTAGCTCAT
Source organism: Mesoclemmys tuberculata (assembly GCA_007922155.1). Taxonomy (NCBI): domain Eukaryota; kingdom Metazoa; phylum Chordata; order Testudines; family Chelidae; genus Mesoclemmys; species Mesoclemmys tuberculata. Next base: position 29,852,327 of record ML675629.1, on the reverse strand, counting down.
GCCATATTGAAGTATAATACATTTTAATGTAAATTTGACAAACCTCTTCCACTGAAGGGAATTTCCACATTCTATAGAGAAAACATCAACTGTTCAAAGGCAATAACTTGAGCCATGGTGTGTTTAAAAATGCATTTCAGGCTTACTGCTGGGGCTTGGCTTTGGCTCTATAGGACGCTTCATATGCATTTAGTTATCACAGGTCTGGCTTCTGTTTGGTTGTGGGTTTTTTTAGAAGAACAAAACAAAAAACCCACAACTCCATTAAAGCAGCAGAATGTGCAGTGAAGCAGCTGCTTCACCAAGAAGCAAGGAAAGGAGGTTTTTTGGGGTGTGGGGGGGGGAGAGAGAGGAGGATGAGCATGAAAAAATGGCCACAAACTTTTAGACCCTTGCACCTCCACACTAAGAATCACTTTCCCATAGTGCTGGACTCTTCGGGTATAGTTTGTAGAGTAACAGCTTTAACTCTAGTGATGTAAATACAGGTGTAGGTGGTCAGAATTGATCTAAACCTTAACACCATTGTAGTTTTGTGATGACAGCTGATGAATATTGACATCCTTGATGCATTTTAATAGCCAAATTAGCTTTGTTTGGTTAGATTTTTGCAATTAGAATCAGAATTTTATATTGAATTTACAGAATTGTAGGGTTTATTTCAGAATAAGTGGCAGGTTGTATTTAGCACCATGGTTATTGCAATCATGTATGTATAATTAAAGGCCTGTATACTTCTACTTATGCTGTCAGTATATAAGAATGATTCATTCTGTACTCATGCTATTGTTTTTGCTTCCTGTTTAGAGTAAGAAAATTATATAAAATATATATATTACTATTATTGAAACCCTTATTCTCGTAGTTATATCTGGCAGCATTTTAACACCCTAAAAGGATTACTTTAGGAATTAATGAAGATCTGACTAGCTTTAATCAGTTGAAATAGATGTTGATCTGATCTCCACTAGTCACTAGACTCCTTCTTCCACTCCTTAAGACTTTAGACTGGCCCCAGCAGCTTACAATTCTGAAACAACTTAGCCCTTTGTTAAATCAAAGCATTATATTCCTTTACACAACATGTAACAAACCAAGGTTGAGGGGGGGGTAGCATAACCATACAAAACATTGACTACAGTTGAATTAACATTGAAATCTTTGTATTCATATCCTGAGCTGTTGGGTATTTACACTAAAGAGTACTATAGATTGGATTTGATATTCAGGAATTACTATGCTGTTTCAAATTGCATTTAACATTCAGGGGCAGATTATATTATACTTCTGAAATATGAATAGTGACTTATGTAATTTCTGATTAAATTTGAGTAATTTGGGGCCATGATATATCAGCTGAGCGCAGTTCTAGATAGAAACTGCTCCACAGGTGCTTCATAACAAATTTTCCTCTTTCAGCTTTATCTTCAGTCCAGAATGAAAGGAGATTGGGCAAGACTTGTACGTCCCACAGCACAATTTGGTCTCATTGCAGCATCTATCTATGTGGGTCTCTCCCGTGTTTCTGATTACAAACATCACTGGAGTGATGTGTTGACTGGACTCATTCAGGGAGCGGTGGTAGCTGTGCTTATCGTAAGTCCCTAGTAGTTCACTAACGTAAAGAATCAAAGGTATTTTAAAAACAGGCTTTGTGCCAGTTGTGGCAAGCTCAGGCTGTGTTCCGGGGAAAGTGTACAGACCTTCCCTGTGCACTGGCGGGTATGTATGGGGAATAGAAAATCTTGCACAGAATTAGAGATCACATGACCACCATTAGATTGTAGAAGCCCTAGTCACGGAGCAGGAATCCTCGTGGGCTAGATTCTGTACAAACAAGCCTGTTCCTGCCCCAAAAAGGTTATACTCTAAGACAGCTGGATACAGACAGAGGGGAGTGCAAGAAACCGTGAGCTAGTACTGGCCGTAGGCTAAGCAATAGTCTCCGCACTGCAACCGTTCAGTTTTTTTGAAGGATTAGGTAGTTTTATGGACATTTACAGGGAGCTCTTCCCAAGTATGAAGGGCAGCATGGGAGAAAGCATGAAGGTGCCTGTTTGACAATGTAACTAGTGGGCAATGGAGGATGACATGGTAAGTAGATAAAGGCAAGAGCTGTCCCCTCGGCAGTGAAGGAGAGATGACAAGTGGGGGAGAGACAGTGAAGGGCTTTGAAAAGGAATGCAGCTATCTTGTTACAGTAGGCTAAGTAAAGCTGGGTGACAAGGTCAGATTTTGCAGCAGCATTCTGAATTGATTTGTGGAGCAGGTCTGCATTTGTCAAGACCAGTAAAAAGGATGCTCCTGTAATTGACATGAGGCTTAGTTGTGTGGGTAGATTGGAAAGACCATGTCTTAGTTATGTAAAAAGAATCTGTAAGACTTAAACATAGCCTGGATGTCAAGATCAACGCAGAGATCCAAGGTTATGGGCCTGAGTGATAGGCAGGATGGGGTAGGGTCCAGTGATCAGGTGAGGTGGGAGGGGCAGGAGAGGAGATGAAGAGCTGGTAGCCAGGTTGAGCTTGATCTGACAGCTCAACATCCACGTTGAAATGTCAGAAGGGTAGAGGTTTTAGTATGGAGAGAAGGCAGGCCTGGAGAAGAGGTAGATCTGAGTTGTCAGCATAGCGATGGTAGCTGAATTTCTCTGTGGCTGAGATTACCCAGAAATAAGGTATAAAGAAGGGAACCAAAGACCGAACCCTGTAGAAATACCACAGAAAGTTGGGAGGAAGAGGAATGAGGAGGGTCTGTTGAAGGACACATTGATGTAAGAGCAATTCAAGAGGTTGGAAGAGAAGAAGGAAAGGACATTCATGGAAGGCAAGCAGAGACAGTATTTCAAAAGGTGCACCATGTCAAAAATGGCTGACAGGTCAAGGATGAGGATGGAGTACTGCTGCTGAGACGTTGCTAGGAAAAGGTCCTTAGAAATTCTGGTGAGTGGTTTCAGGGGAGTGCAAAGGGCAAACGCTGTATTGTAGAGGGTCTAAGATTGGAGGAGATGAATGCTGACAATGATTTTAACTGGTGTATTCATCTCCTTAGAGATTAGGAGAGAGATGGTGGTTGGAGAGAGAAGTAGGGTCAAGGGTGAGTTTAAGATGGGAGAGACTAAAGCAGGTTTGTACTGTGAGGGGGAAGAGCCAGAGAAGAGAGATTATAAGTAAGGGAGGAGATGAGTGGCACAAAGGTGAGCAAGAGCTGGGATGGGGTCATTTGGGGCAAGTGAAGGGATTAAGAGAAGGCAGAAAAGAAGATCATGTCTTATTTTCTTAATTTTCTCTTGGAAAAAATCTGTAAGATCCTTTGTAGAAAGAGGAAGGGAGGGTTTGAGAAATGAGTCAAAGGTGGTGAAAATGGTGCTGGGATTAACATGGGATTAAGTTAGAGAAAGTACTGTAGTTAGTAGGAAGATGGACAAAGTGAAGTAGAAAAATTTGTTGTGGAGAAGTCAGGATGGGACAGATGGCAGAAAAGGAAGAAAATGTGGGAGCTAGACTTGTGCTGGTTGGACATTATAGAGGGGAGGGGGTAGGGGAAATCTAAATGAAAGATAATCTTAAATTTTGTTTAAAGTATCAGTTTTGTTGTCTAAATTTACTAACTTAGCATTTTAAAGTAAATGCAAAACATTCTATTTAAGCAGTATGTTTGGACTTCCTTTAAAATGTCAACCACTGAATTGCTGGCAGGCATGGGTGATGCCTCTGGAAGCAGTTTGTTGAAAGGCTAAACTAGCTTTTTGATAGCAGCAGCATTTGAGAATATTTCCTTTACAGTTATTTAACTAATTTATTCAAAATTGAGCATTTGACTTTAAATCAAATCTACTGGTTTTCTTTTTGCACTTCATTTTGTTCATAAATTGGAACAGAATGAGCCCTACCAGTTCTTAAAATCTTGGACTGGGTGGCCAGTAACACTTCAGTTCACTACTAAAGGTAATACTTTGTTTTAAATCAGTTTTTAAACAATTTGTCAAGCCAGGAGTAAAAAGTTAATCCCCACCTAGCATGTAAGAAATATTCACCATTTTCTAACAAATGTAAAAACTAAGGATCTGAAATGCATGTTAATCTATGAGGGCTTAGCTGGTTTTCCTGGCCAGCAACCAAAGAAAATCATCCTTTCTTTAAGAAAATGAAGTAGAAACACAAACCACGATTAACATTATCGAAATCATGATTTCCTGCTTTATATAATAAATCAGTCCACACTGGGTCAGGATAATGAAGGGAAATGGAGCCAGTCGGGGGGGAAAGAAAAATAATGTAGAAAAGGTGTGGTGTAGTGAGATTATGAAATTTGAAAAACGCCATAGAGGTGGTGCTTGAACCAGGTCTGCTGCTAGACTGGCCTGGGGCATTTCGGGGACCTTGGGACAGGAGTATTTCCATGCTTACAGCTGGTCCTGCTACTTCATAGAAAGATCTAACCCTTCTCCAGCCACTGCTATATTTGGGCAGCCTAGGTGATTGCTGATTAAAATAACTTACATTTAAATCAAGTTTTCTAATTTTAAATCACTTTATTTTACATTTTTACTTTAGTTATTTTCTTAAAGAAAGGTTGATTCTCCAGTGGTGGTTAGTAACCATTTTAGAACAGGTTGCTTTGCAACTAAATATAACCCCTACACTCAATCTGCTGCTGTTTGCTTACCTAAGTGTATATAGATATTGTATTCCCCCTAGCAATTAATCTATTTTACATTTATTCAGCTTACTAATTTACATTTTATAATGAGTGAATTATGCATTTATTTTATTTACCTGTGATTTGTTGCACATTCTATTTGGATGGAAACACACAAAAGCAACTTTCATTTTTTACTAAATGAAACTACCCTGTGTGCTAGATATATCAATGTCAACTTGTTTTATAGTTGATACTAAAGGATTTAATAAATGAAGTATCTGTAGTTAGTGTCTTGAATGGATTGTTTCTGATTGTCATGTCCATCAAAAGTTTAGAACTAGTAAATATCATCCTTACACTGAGCTTTTATTCAGAGCGGAAGTGAGTGGCCAACAATCTTGCCTAACTGGTTCCTCAATTTGGAACTAAAATGAAGAAAATACTCCTGGCACCAGAAGAAGAGGCTACTTCTCTCAAACACTAGGTTTAAGCACTTCAACAAACTGATTGCAGGCACTTAGCCACTGCCTTCCACAGGTCAGTGGCTTGACTAAAAATTAGCAGCAACCCATTCTGCTTAATATTTTATTCAATAATAGATATGTTTGTTTTAACAGGTTGTCAATTTCAAATAGTTTGAGTATGCTGATGAGCCTCTAGGCATACTTTGCCCTGCTTGGGTGGGGTGCTGGGATAAATGGCTAAGTTAACCACAAATGCTCCTAATTCCTCTTACATTTTAAAGCAGAATATATATATAATGAAGTTGCAACTTTTAAATGTAAAATGACGGGAATGTATGAAACTGTTTTCCAAACAAGAATTGTAGGATGAAGTAGAAACACACACGCTGTTGAATGGAGAAAGTGTCATTCTGCTGAAGCTAGTGTGTGCACTGTGCTTGATTGTGTGAAACTATTTAACTGAAATCCCTGCCCATTAATGAGCAGACTCTGAGCCCAATAAATATGCAGGATACTTCCCTTTCTTCTGTTTCATCTCCAAAATACTATAAGGAAAATCATGAGTAAGTGGTCAGCTGAAATATTTAGTTATCAATTTCATAGGTTTTCTAGAAACTGATCAGTGTTTTAATCTAAGTAGCTCATGTAGTTACTGTTCTTCACAGAACCACTTAATTTAGTGCCATGGATGTATATAACACCAATCCAAGTGCAGAAGAACTCACGATAGGACTACCTCCTTATTAATAGGCATAGTTTGACAGCAGGGGGAGTGAAGTTGTACAGGATTCTAACCATGTATAATTTGTTCACTTAGGTTGTGTACGTATCAGATTTTTTCAAAGTAAGGGAACGTACATTTAAACCAAATGCAGAAGATTCACATACAACTCTACATGAGACACCAACAAATGGAAATCACTATGGCAGTAATCACCAACCATGAAGAATTGTTAAGCGTCCTCGTGTGAAGTCTCCTGCTTGCTAAAAGGAAAATGATTTTATGAGTCTCCCTAACTAATGTAAAATAAATAAATGCCATTAAGGGACTGCTGCTGCTATACTCCTGGATGCTCACTTTACATGTATATAGTAACGTGTATATCTAATAGCTTTAAAAATCTGTTGGTTTAAGCTTAGTGCTTATAAAAAACACTTCAAAATAATTTTTTATTAAAATAACATGGTAACAGTTATGTACAAACAGCAATGTGTACGTAAGATGCTTTGCTAGAATGCTTCTTGTTTTAAATACATACACCAAAACCATTCAGTGTCTGTTGTGGGTGAAGATGCCAAGCACTCTAAAATCATTCTGCTCAGGGAGCAAGTCTCAAACTGCTTCCGCTCCATAACTGGCTTTCAGAAAACCCATGTGTTATAGGTAAAGGCTGGCAGCAAACACAATGTCTCTCTTGATTTTTGTAATTCCTATCAAAGGAAAAACAGTATTGCTATGTCATAAGAACAGCTAGATAGGCGCTGAAAGCTGACACACTGATAATGTGGATTATTTAAACAAACCTTTGCATACAGAATACACAAATCTCAGAGGGTGCTTTTAAGTAATGCTATCAGACCCATGAATAAAATACAGTGAAGCTCTACCTGTGGACAGGTAAATGCATTAAATTCTTCTGTAAAAACAGCTAGCTGTTATACCTTTGGCAAAAATTCTAAAGCCCAGTCAAACTTTCCAACACTCACATGTATGTATATAAAGAATCAAGTTGACAAGGTGTTAAATTACAGTAGTAGTTAATCTCCAGAGAATGTAGCGTTTTCACTAGTAATTCAGAAAAAATACCAGGGCTTGAATTTTTTCTTTAGAATCTGAAATAGATTTTAGTTGATGGGGTGAAAGACTGTAGTTATAATTAGAAAGGCATGCATTATCAAGACACATACCTTCTGCAAACTTATTTTCCAGCTCTGTGTTTCCTATGGCCTTTGCTGCTTGGCACATCTGTCGAAGCAATTCTTCTAACCGTCTCATACATCGAATTATGCTACCTAGATAAAAATGAAGCCTTTGTTTTTAGTAGTTAGTTGAATTTAGGCAACAAGAAAGTTGACATGAATTGATTACATGGCATGTAATTTAATGTTTTTACAGGATATAACTTAAGCCTCTATGTGAAGGATATCCTTAAACAGGATAGCTTCAGGCCTACTTGCTTAAGTATAACAATGCTTTGGCAATTGTAAGAGAATTCCATTTTAAGACCTCTGACTTCACATGCCAACTTACCCATTGCCAACAAACTTAATTTCTAGAAATGAAAACATGAGAACTAACTTTGACCTTGAAACTTTACTTTTTACCTCTCTCAATCAAATGCTCAAGAGTTTGAGAAGGCCTGATTGTTGTATAAGAAATTTAGTCTACAGGACAGGCACAACTTCAACTACTCAAATATAAATTCCTACAACTACTATAGGTTTGTATTTAAAAAAAAAAATCTCCTCTAAAGTAAGTTTTCTATGGAAAAGTGATTGTCACTTGTCAACATAATTGCTGCAGCAAGACAAGTCTTAAAAGAAATAAAAGCAAGGAATAGCTGAATCAGATAGTCTTGAAGAAAACAACCAATGGGCAGGTTGCACACAATTTTCTTTTTCCAGAGCCCTATTTTTTCCTTCACTATAAAGTGTACATCTGAATTGACAATTACATTTCTCTCTTATACATGGATTTACTGTACACTACTCAAATCTTAAGGGGAAATCTAAAATGGGATATAAAGCAGAGAAACTACTTGGACTTTGCATTTAGGTGTCAATGACTTTTGTCCCTTTCACCCTATCAGACTACACTAGATTCTGGTGCGTGACATGTCCCACATCCTGTACAGGGGTGTGGCACAACTAAGTACATGTAAACATATTGCTTGACGTACCTATAATGGTGAGTAAGTACAGCATGCTATTTTAACAAACAAGCAAACGTATAATTTTAAGATATTTTATGATATGGAAATATGTCATAATAGCATGTAAATTACAGTGAAGGGATATGCATATGGAGAGCAAGCAGCTCCAGTATAATATTTCACCTAAATTTCCAAAAGCGTGCATTTGCCACATGTCAGGCACTAGCTGGTGTGGACAAACTTTTGTTTGATGAATTTTTTCAGGCACAGTTGTGACCTGAACAAGATCTGTTACAAGAGTGCTGTAGACAACTCACACTTCAAAGTACAAGCTAGTCTGGAAGAAGACTGCAGAAGGAACTAGTAACTCATCTCTGCTTCCCAGGCTTAAAGAGACTCCCCTTTGAAAATAAAGCCCTAATTCCACACTAGTCTATATTCCGTGAAAGCCTGTACACCTTTGTTTTGTTAAGGCATGGGCATTCAGAAGAGCACATTCTTTGGTACCGTTATGTCAACTACTGCAGCAGGAGGAGAGACCGTATCTGTAAAACCGCTTGCCGCTATTGCAGGTTAAAAGCCATATGGAATCAATTACTGAGACAAAGCACAAGTCCAAAATAAGTGAACCATCAGCAGTTCCCCTGAGCACAGCCACGCTGCATTTTGGCAGGCACCTACTCAGTTTTCTGGAAGTCCCTGTTCCAGTCTGTTTACAAGAATAAAATTCCACCAAGCACCAGTTTACACAGAGAGGCTTCATTATAACTGAGACTGTTGCAGACAGGCTTTTGTACATGCAAAACAAAGATGTGCACAACAGCCAGTTATTCCTAAACCTACAACACCGTCCTCTAACAACCCCACTCAGTCTATAAATATTTAAACAGATTAGTGCTTGGCCTAGTTTGTTTGGGGTTTTTTGTTTGCAAAGATCTAAATCTCTTGGTCCCTTTTCTGCTTCCCTACACCTCCCAAACACACGATAGCTTTTAAGTATAAACTCCTGTAATGGCCATTTTGCTTCTCATTGATAGGGAGTGGCTTGATTTCTGTCCACAACAAATCAATGCTGCTATTTAGCAAGAAACCTTTTTTTGTGAGTGAGGCACATCAATCTACCCTCATTTTGGGAACAGCCTCCTGTTTAGAAACATTCCAAACTGGAAGAAGTGCAGCTCCCACTGATGATGGTAGCTGTAGTGAACAAAGGCAGAGCTGCTCAGAGCATGTTGCCAAATCTATTTCAACTTTTGTTAACACACCAAGCAGGTGTTTCCTCAGTGCCAGAGGCTTCCCACTCCCTCTCATGGGTGCCAAATGCCTCCTACCTACATGAGTACCAAAAGTTTCTAGTTCTTCCCTCCCCCCACATCCTACCACACTACACAATGTGGAAGAGAATCTTGTAGTATAGGGGTAGTATTAAATTAGGAGTTAGGGTGTGTCCAGACAAAGTTAGTGTGAGGCACGCCAGGGTGTAAACCTACAACCCACCACTTGGACGGTGCTAGTGTATACTAAAAGTTCTCTAATGTGTACTGACTTGACAACATCTAGAGAAGCCTTTCAATGGAGACTTGTATTTAAGATCACAATAACCAGAGTATTTCTTATTTTATTATTCATTTTCATATTCAACTCAATAAAAGCTTTTTTTTTTTTATTTAATTGAAACCAATGTGTCACTATACTACAGCATTCAGTGCCACGCTGCTGCTAAAACTCAAGTGCTTTGATATAGAACTGTGTGGCCAAACCGTGGTTCTTTTACAGCTAAAGTGTGGCTCATGGAGCCTCCATTTCCCCTCTCCCCTCCATTCTCTGCCTGCCAGTCTGCAGGGAGGGGCAGCCATTCTGCTCTGTGGGAGTATGGAGGGGCTAGAGAATTCTACCCAGTGGGGCAGAGGATCTTGAGGGGGTCAGTAAATTTGGCCAGCCCCTGCTATAGAATGTAGATGCAGTGTGGTACAAAATCCACAATGCTTTATCTGGGTAAATCCTCAGAGGGTCAGCATTTATTTTTGGACACTTCTACAGGAATTGTTTCCTTTTACAAACCTCCTTAGGGGAAAAATCACATATCTTGACCCTCACAAAAGTCTGCATCCTTTGAAAGGCAGACCCCTAAAATTAGAGGAAAAGTCTGCCGGATCCACCATCACAAAGAGTGACCAGAAGGCTAGGGTAGCCATAGCGGCTAAGAGCTAACGGTAACATCCTGGGCTACGCCACCGTTCCTACTTGCAGCCAGCAGTCCTCTTATCCAGAACACAGGCAGTATGTAACAAATGGAAAAATGGTATTTTTAATTGCCTTTGCGTGGCCTATCCAGCCAAGAGTCAACAGCAAAAGACAGGAAGAAGCCAGCTGGGAGTAGCACTTGATTTCCATAAACTGTTTCCTTCCCTATTCCATTGAAGCATATCTCCAAGGGATACAATTTCTTCCAGTGGTCAGAAGGCAGCCTCTGACTAGGAGGAATCTGCTGAGTCCAGAAGTACTGCTTGCCAGGTTTTTTGCTAGTCCCAGGAAACCCAGTTTAGTAGGTTTTTGGCACTATACATCAGATTGCCAGCATAAATATGTGATGGCCAGGAATTCAGAATAAATTAGTAATGTCTCAGTTTCCCTATTTTGTGGATTACTGAACGGGATCAAATACAGTAACACTGTGTAGTGAAGAAATGAGCTAGCCAACATAGCCATAGTACCGCTGGCAGGGCAGACCAGGACAAGTTGTGTTCAGCATGTCACCTAATCATTATTAAAACACTGGTTCTTAAGCTCAAAGGCAACTCAAACTCCTCCTGTTTTTGATTTTATGATGAAGAAATCATAATTAAACAGACATGATGCTAAGCACCCTTCCTCTGGGTCTGCCGACTGCAATGTCATGGTCAACATCATGCTGGCTAACTGGATTCTACACAACTACCTTCAAACACAGGGATATTCTGCAGTATAGACCGGCCTCTAGAGCAGGGGAAGTTCAGTTTATGTCTTTTTGCTTTGGTGGCACTTGCTGTCTCTTACATGTTGGTAAGTGTAGGCCATAGGAGTGGAATTCTAGGGTGGGATAAGGCAACTTTAGAAGTTTCCCTTCTTCAAAGAAGAAAAGGGGAGGAGGGAGACATTTTTGTTTTGGGGCCCAATTCCTTGAAGAGGCCTTGGTGTTGCTGTTTTCACTGAAAGCGCGTCACACCATTTGAAGAGAGGCAAAGGAATTACTTAAGGTTCATGCTTGAAGCTTCATATAACCATGAACTCACATCAAGGACATAATGGCTCGCAATCCTCAACCTCAGTGGAATTAGGCATTAGGTATGATCTAACTCCTTAAACTCCAGGCCCTTCAGATCCCTTGACAAACAAAGAACAAGAGCCACCAAGGCTACTGGATCAGCAGAGCCTTGATAAGGACAAGGTGTGGTAGTGGAGACACTACTTCACTGGAAGGTACTGAGTATTAAAGTAAAGCACTGGCTCTGCTACAGCTAAGGTCCACCTAATTTTTAAAAAAGTACTTCCTGGATACAGATATCACAAAAAGAGTTTGCAAGGGAGGCCTGTTGGATGCTTATGTACACAGTGCACTAATCTGTGCACATGCACATTTAGTGTCTTTTTGGGAACTTTCCGTCGTGTTGAATCCTTGAACTAACAGGAGACAAGCAGCTCCCTTTCACTGTCATACATGCTTCGTGTCACAAAATGACATAACCCACTGTGCTACGGGCAAGCTGCAAAGCGCTTAGCACAGGACCTGAGCCATGTTTGCTCTGACTTTACCGAACAATTTAGGTCTAACAGTCATTTAACGATGTGTGGAGCTTCACTTCTAAATTTCTTAGCCCAACTATTATCACTGCTGCTCTTTGTGAATATCACAGGGCAGAGGACAGACCAAAGTGCAATGTTTTTCTTTGCAAGTGATTATTTCTGCTGGCAAACCACAAGCTGCTGCTGATAGCACTAATGGGAAAGAGCTTATAAATCTCTGCCAGATTCACCAGTGTTATTAGGCTTCCTGCGGAAACGCTGATAAGAGTATAAGCTAGAGTCTTCATCACAAACGTCACCTCCTTTTGATCACAGGGTGGCCAGAACTCCTCTCCAGCTTCTTACTATGAAGAATAGGGGGACAGAGCACTGAGCACCTTTCCTGCAACACAAGGTCTATTGCCAGAACTTTTGGAAGTGAGATATCATTTGTTTCTTGGCATCTTGATATCTGTGCTGCATTTATATACTGATCTATCTGAAGTGGACTGGTGCCATCTGCTTGTGAAGAGTGATAGCCAGCCCTTATTTCTACGAACCCTGCTGCAGTCATACAAATGGTTTGGACCAGAAGGTGGGACTAGTTCCATTCCTGGGCCTAGTTTCCCCTGGATGTTCCTTGCCTAGGTTTACCCCTGGAGTAAGGAATCTCTTCTCTGGTACCTTTGCTATGGACAGAAACTAGGAAGGCTGGTAGCCTTTTCTGGGTTTCACTGTAGGGAGTGAAATCTTTGACTGTTGTCAAGCACCACTTTCTTAACAAGCCTCTCCCCAAACAAGATTCCACCTGAAAATGTTCAGGAACTAAGGAGAAAAGGGAACAAAAATCAAGAATGTAAAATCAAGCAGCTGTTTTGAAGAGGGATATCACTGGAAAAACAAACAGGTGGGAGCAGGAAAAGGAATATATTCGCCTTATTCTCCAAAGTGTCTGCACTTATGAAACTACCAACATCCGAAGAGGGTCTTCTGAGGATTAAGGCTTGTGTGGCACGTTGAGTGAGAATTAAATAGTAATACTATGCAGTTCTTTACTCATTTTTCCTCCGATACAGTAAAGCTTGGATCATGGTGCATCACAAAAGAGTAATCAAATAACAGCCCTACAGTGTTACCGAGGAAGAAGTCAATTGTAACACTATAAAAGCAACATTTTGTAGCGCACCAAACAGAGCAAAGCAAAAAGTAAACAACTAAAGAATCTTTTCTAGTGTTTCATTTTTAAAGGAAAATAGTTTTTGATAACCCATGTAGTTTTCTGGGCTGACAATAAAACAAACAAAACAATAAAATAGGACGTAATATCAGCAGGGATCAACTTTCTAAATGTTGATAGCGGAGGCTCTGGCATCAAGTTAAAAAGTTTGAAAGAATTCCCTTCAAAGCTTTACAAAATACACGATTCAGATTCTATGCTTCCAGTAAATCAAACTGCATGCAGTGTCCCTAAAGGATCTACTAGAGAAGAGTTAGAGCATTAGAACACAACGTTTTTACTTGTCAGTAAACAATACACAGACATTCCTGAGTGCATTTGGCACTGAACTGAATCTAATGGTCTGTGGATTCCCTATTCAGAACACAAATCAAGTCCCTTTGCATCTCATATTTAAAAGAAAGATATGGGAAGTCAGACTGTCAGGAAAACAACTTTGTTTCTTTAGATGTCTGTTTCTTTAATCTGGAGAAGAGAAGACTGGGGGGGGACATGATACCACTTTTCAAGTATATAAAAGGTTGTTACAAGGAGGAGGGAGAAAAAATTGTTTTCTTTAAACTCTGAGGTTAGGACAAAAAACAATGGGCTTTAATTGCAGCAAGGATGATTAGGTTGAAATTAGGAAAAACGTCCTAACTGTCAGGGTAATTAAGCACTGGAATAAATTGCCTAGGGAGGTTGCGGAATCTTCGTCATTGGAGATTTTTAAGAACATGTTAGACAAACACCTGTCAGGCATGGTCTAGATAATCATAGAATATTAGAATTGGAAGGGACCTTAGGAGGTCATTTAGTCCATCCCCCTGCTCAAAGCAGGACTATCCTCAGCTAAATCATCCCGGTGAGGGTTTTGTCAAGCCTCAGCTTAAAAACCTCTAAAGCTGGAGATGCTACCACCTCCCTAGGTAACCCATTCCAATGCTTCACCACTCTCCTAGTGAAAAACTTTTTTCCTAATGTCCAACTTAGACCTCCCCCACTGCAACTTGAGACCGTTGCTCCTTGTTCTGTCATCTGCCACCACTGAAAACAGCCTAGCTCCATCCTCCCTGGAACCCCCTTTCAGGTAGTTAAAGGCTGCTATCAAATCCCCCTTCATTCTTCTCTTCTGCAGACTAAACAGGCCTAGTTCTTTCACCTCTCCTCATAAGTCTTGTGCTCCAGCCCCCTAATCATTTTTGTTGCCTTCCACTGGACTCTCTCCAACTTGTCCACATCCTTTTTGTAGTGGGGGGCCCAAAACTGGACACAATACTCCAAATGTGGCCTCACCAATGCCGAATAGAGGGGAATAATCACTTCCCGTGATCTCATGGCAATGCTCTTACTAATGCAGCCCAATATGCCATTAGCCTTCTTGGCAACCAGGGCACACTGCGACTCATATCCAACTTCTTATCCACTGTAACCCCTAGGTCCTTTTCTGCAGAACTGCTGCCTACCTCATTGGTCCCCAGTCTGTAGCTGTGCATGGGATTCTTCGTCCTAAGTGCAGGACTCTGCATTGTCCTTGTTGAACCTCATCAGATTTCTTTTGGCCCAATCCTCCAATTTGTCTAGGTCACTCTGTATCCTATCCCTCCCTTCCAGGGTATGTACCACTCCCCCTAGCTTAGTGTCATCTGCAAACTTGCTGAGTGTGCAATCTACCCCCTCTTCCAGATCACTAATGAAGATGTTGAACAAAACTAGCCCCAGGACTGACCCCTGGGGCACTCCACTTGTGACCGGCTGCCAGCTAGACATGGAGCCATTGATCACTACTCGTTGAGCCCTTTGCTCTAGCCAATTCTCCATCCATTTTGTAGTCCATTCATCCAACCCATACTTTTTTAACTTGCTGATAAGAATACTGTGGGAGACCATATCAAAAACTTTGCTAAAGTCAAGGTATATCATAATACTTAGTCCTGCCTGTATGAGACGACTTCCTGAGGTCACTTGCAGTCCTACAATTAAATGATTCTGTGTCAAAATGAATCAACTTTGTTGACTTTGTTATGGAAAAGAAAAACTGATTTTACTATGGCAACTTCAAGAATTGAAAAAAAACCCTGACCTTCTCTAATCACAGTTGAAATTAAATCAGGATGTACATTAATTAAAGCTGACTTTAAGTACAAAATCTTCCCTGCCCTTGTACATTTTTAAGACTCTCTCCCTAGCTTCTTTCCAAAATATTTTCTCCTTTGCCTTTGTAATTAAATGCTAAGGACTTAACTTCTACAAAACTGAAGTTATGAAGCAAAAAATCTCCATTTTCCCTTGCATAGTATTTTGATAGTCATCATTAACTGATATAACAAGAGTTATAGATTTTTTGAGGCAAACATTTCTGCTTTGAATAAGAAACTGAGCATTAAAATTCTTATAAGATAATATACTGCAGTGTTCAGGATTTCTGTTGTACAAACGCTACTCTTTTTGGTTAAATAAATTGGTTATTTATCATCAAGGAGTAAGTCAAGCTCCATAACACATTTTATTTCCAAATTACCAAACAGCGTAACTGTGAAGTAGACTTAAAACGCTTTCTAAATGAACTGGGAAAAGTTTGTGGTTTTCTACTACAGAGAAAGCAGATACTTGAAAATATCTGGCTTGTGTAACTTTATAGTACTTTCAGAAGGATATTCAGAACCAGCTTTGGGCCTTTCAGATTCTTAGTTTTCTCCCAACACAAGAACGCACACTTTCATTACATCACAAAGAACAGAGGTTAGTCACAGAATTCGTGACTTGTACCACACTAACATTTCATAAAATGGAAGTGTTAATCCAGCATACCTTCAAAGACATCTGTCATTTTGCAGATGTGAGCAAAAGTAGCTCCATTTGCCCATGTGTATACTACATCCATCAGGTTGGGTCTGAAGGAGTTTAGGTAATTTTCCTCATCAATTTCCAATTTAGCTTCTGCTGAAACTTTGGCAATTCTTTTAGCACATTCCTTTAACAATAAAAGGTTTAGTTATAAAATCAAGTTGAAATGCAACAAATTCTTCAAAAACAGAAACTCACTCATTGTTTACACTAGGATTTGAAATCTAATTTGAATAAATATAAATGTAACCAATGTAAATTGTAACCAAGCAATTAACCAAGCAGTTAACAACCTATATGTAAAAAATAAGAATGATATATGTTAATTGGCCAAGCTCATCAAGGGCTTACGTGCAACTTGATGGCACTTCTCTATTTATATGTATCTGAATGTAACATGATAACTCTGAATTCTGCTTCTTATCTATTTCAAAATTTCAGGTAATGTTCTAGGCTATCAACAGCCAGAACCCTATTGATTTTGGGGAAAACCGGAAAACCAAAAAAGGGAAAATGAGGGACATGTGGAGCCCACTGCAGCTCGTTAGCAGAGCAACAGCTTCAAGGATGTTTGCAGTTGTTTACAGAGCAAACAAGTCATCAAAAGCACCCAAATGAATGCCTTCCAGCACACCACTGTGTTCATCTTCCCACAGAGTTTAACATGGTGACACCCTGAACAGCTTTTATCCCAGACTAATAACAGTACGCAGTGGAGGGAATGGGGGCATGCACTAAGCCCCTAGAATAGGGGAGGAGGGAAACAGGGAGTCTTATTATAGGGAGCGAGAGAACATGGGGCACACAACCCTGAGTGGCAGGAAGATTGGGGGATCATGGTATGGAGACAGGGGCACACAGAACAACTGGCTTGGGGGGGAAGGGAGAATGGAGGGCATCGGAGTTAACAAAGAACCCTCGGCTGCGGGGAGTTGCAGGGAGTCCCTAAAATAGAAGGGAATGGGACGGCGGCATACAGGGAGCTCTGAGAGGGTGCGGGATGGAAATGGAAGAATTCACAAAGAGTTCTGGTGTGTTCAATGAGCTCAGACTACAGAAGCTATGACTCCCTACTTACAAAAGCCTCAAAAACAGAATTTATAATAAAAACCAACAAAATCCACTACTATGATGGCAGTCTTGTGCTACTATAATTAGACAAAACATTCACCAATTTTACCAGAATGAAGTCTCATTCCTGCACTTACACATATGCTCAACATTATGCATGTGAGTTGTCCCACTGAATTCAAAGAGATTTGCACTGGAAAACTACCTGCATTTGGCGAAGTGGTCCTGCCAACTGCTCAGTCAATTTGGGCATTTCGCTGGACTGAAAAAGAAAACATTAAACAAAACTCATGAGTTCCATATCCTGCATTTAAATCAAGTTAGAAGCAAAACCAGACCTGCAACATTACCAGATATGTCAGTGCCATATTAAGCCTTTCTAATGCCCTCTCAAACCTGTCATCACAAATATGAGAATCTACTTCAGGTAGGTTTATTTAAAAATAGAGCATCTACCCTCTCAGTATCCTTCACATAAAAGTTAAAATACAAATAACTGAACACAAAACACTTTCAATAAAGAAAACATGGAAAGAGGAGTAAAAGGCATCCCTTTTCTGTACCAGATCCACTAAAGATAGTCCCTCTGCTGAAACTTGTTTGGAAGTCTTCAGTATAATAAGTAATTCTAGAATGTACCAATCAACTGTCATTTTATTATGAATTTGAAGTGTTTCTTTTAATTAAGAATGTAAAAAAGTGTGTAGCCGGAATTTTTATTTTTAAAAGAATGATGTGTAAAGTGTCAATGGGTATGAAAGAGAATCTCTAGGCTAATCAAGAGCAACAGTCTTGTGTGTCCTGCTTTGAGCCTGGATTCACTATTGTACGATATATATGTTATCATGTGTTTTATTACTTAACCTTCTTATTGCACATGAGCAATAGCTTACACATAGGCATCATTTCCATTACAGTAAATTATAAGCATCTGCTACTTTCCACTTCTTGAGTCATTTAGAGGTGCCACATTTTGCTATCCATCTGTAGCGATATCTTACATGAATGATTTTGTTAAAGTATGTTCATGATACTACGCATTACCACAGGAAAATACTCTGAATTTCTTCAAATGCCAGCTGCATAAATAGTGAAATACTGAGCATCTCACATAAGAAACTACATGACATTTAAAGGAACTGGCTTTACCACTTGTTGTTTGAATATTTATTTTGAATTTCAAAGGCCATGACAGCACAAAGTCCTTACCAACCATTAGCAATATGAAGTAAATTAAAAATAAGCTTCATCTTGATACTTTTATAAAAGAGGAAATATTAAAATTCTGATTAACTCATACCCAAGTCCATTATATACCGTTGTTACTATGACTTACTTCTAATCCTCTTTGGTCCGGTCTATGCTTACCTGGTGATTCGGCGGCAGTCAACGGGAGTTACGCAAGCTACACAGAGTAGCTTGCGTAACTCCTGTCAACTGTCGTGCTTCCCTTCTGCGCGGCATCTCCACTGCACGGTGCCGAAGGGAAGCACGTTCCTGTCGATGCAGCAGTACGCCACTTAAGGGGGTGGTTTTACTGCGTCGACTTCTGGATTGATTGAGCGGGTCTTCACTGACTGCTCAGTCGATCCAGATAGGTCAATGTGACAGCAGCGACTTTGCCACTGTCAGTTTAAATGTATCCATAGTGAGGATTCTCCCTTCCTCTCCCCCACAAAATACTGGAGTAAAATTAGAAAAACTCGTCCAATTCTAAATGGAGGAAATCTTTGTGAAATGAGTCTAATTTTATAAGCCAGTAAACACATGGATGTTGTTTCTGCCAAAAGTTGTATTTACTCTTCTCTCAGATGTTTTCCTAAACATATCAGCAATCAACATTTCCACAGGGCTTTAAGACTAGAACATTAAGCACAGAAACAGATGATTAAGCATTGCAGATTATGTCATTGAGCTTTATTTAGTAAATCAGAAATGAGTATAATCTGGCATCCATGAGA
Source organism: Mesoclemmys tuberculata (assembly GCA_007922155.1). Lineage (NCBI taxonomy): Eukaryota > Metazoa > Chordata > Testudines > Chelidae > Mesoclemmys > Mesoclemmys tuberculata. Next base: position 29,833,489 of record ML675629.1, on the reverse strand, counting down.
AGCTGTGAGATTTCGGAAATCTGGCAGGGAGGCTGGGTATTCTGAAGAGGTGACATGGCTCAGCTGTTATAAAAAGGTGTATTTATATCTCATCATATTTTAAAAGATGGCAAACATACCAGTACAAAAGTTAAAAGGACCAGGACCCTCCACGACTGCTATAAATCTCAGGCTTTTACATTTTATCTGAAGAACTTCCTTGATCATGTATTATGTTTTCTGCTTTCTGGCAGCTCTATTGGTGTCCACAAAAGCACAGATCAGGATTCTAGACTTACATGTGAAAATCACAAATTCCCTGCAGTTTTCAGTAGTGGCAACCCTTCTAACAGTTTTGCTGTAAATCCAAATTTGTTACCTATATTGGAACCACAGTAGTGTCTCGAAAGCTAACATTTCCAATGTAAGTATGATTTTTCCTCAAAACAGGGAGCAGATCCTGTTGTGCTGCTCCTCCACTGGAATCTTCACTATAGCTTCTATGGAGGGGACAGTACGTGTGTGTCAGGCATGAGACTATTCACTAACAGCTCCACTGCATGGGGAGCAGACAGCAGCAGATTCGCCACCCCAAGGGGCTGAGAGTGCTGAATCTTCATGATAATATTTTAACAAAAAATCCATCACGTAAGATATGCTAACAGACATTTTCAATTCCAAATTTCTCCAATAAATTAAAAAAAGATTTCTTCTACTATGGATTGAACTAAAAAGAGCTTCCACTTTTGTACATCAGAGGGCGACAGACCTACTTGGAATTTTCTTGAGTTGGGATCAAACGCTTAGATTCTCAGCGTTGTTAGCTAGGACCTCATTAGTCTTCTCCCTGACAATTTTGAGTTATGCAGCATTAAGACGATATTTATGCCTGGCCACTGAGCTTGCTGCCAGGCTTTTTAGGTCCCTGCTCTAGAACGTTATAGTTCTAGTGAAGTCTATGGTTGCCAATGAGTCTACAAGGGCTGCTGAAGAAGTTTAGAAGCCCTTCTTAGGGTGACTTCTTTTAGACATACTGCAGAAATGAGCCTCCCTCTGGTGTTCTTAGCAAGGCGGAAATTGAACCAGGGAAGCAGAGGAGGGAGCCCTAGAGAAGGGGAAAATCCTGGATGGCGACTGGTCATCATTCTGTATGTCTGAGTGAATGAGGAGGCAGAGTTGTGCATGTGTGCTGTTACAGAAATTCTCTTCATTTAATAAAAGCCAAATAAAAAAAAAAAAGCCAACTCTCCCCAAAAATGAGACGCTTCCACAGAAACTTGGTTTATGTAGTCCAGCCCTCTTTATTGCAGATAACCTCCATATCTCTTTTGACAATGAAGTTGTAAGAACCTTCAGTATTCCCACTGACACTCAGAGAGATTAGATTAGGTATAACCAATTGTATCTTGTATTCCAAATATTTGGTATACCCACCTCCTTTATACTATTTGTTCCTGAGTAACACAAATTAGATTGCTATACTTTTCAACCACTCTCTGGGAGCAGTCCCTTCCTAAAATACAGTTTCAACCTTTTGTCCTATAGCTTCAAATCATGACTATGTACAACGACCCTTCCCTGTAAGTATGTTTCACCTCAGAGTCTTATGTCTTTTTTACACAGGGTACCAATGGTGAAAGGCACTTTGGAAGTACTCAAGTTAGACAGATAGATTATGTATGCGTGAGAGAGTTAGTGAGTTCGGTTGTGTTAAAGCAACATTGCCACGGTAAGAGAGGGGTGGAAGTGCTACTTGTTAGAGAGAAGAGGGATTAGAGGAGATAATCAGAATACCAAACTTTGCTAAAATGTGATTTTAATCACAACTTGCTAAGTATGTTTTCTTTAGTTATAATGAAATCACTATCATCAGCTGGTTCAAGAACCTTCCTGTGCTTTCCCCTCATTCATGGATATCCTTTAAAGACTGCTTTAGGCAAACAAGCCAGATCACAATATTCCAGATGTAGCCTGACACTTTTCACAGGAGATATCATTTCTTTTCTTTTCCTTTTCATACAACCTAATATGCTGCTGGACTCAGTTTGTGGAGCTGGATATGGCAATCTTCATAGTACTGCTCATCACACAACTCAAAACACATTTAACTGATTCTCCTCCCCCCTCCCCAGTTGTATCTCACCACATTCATAATTACCTAATTTTCTGGCAATAAAAATTCACTTGATTCTCCTTTTCTTGAGGATTTACTGTTATTAACTTCATGCCAATCAGCTTTTAATTTATCCTACTGGGTTGATAATGTTGCTTATGGCTTCAAAATCCACAATTATCTTTGTAATACCTTGAAGACTTTACCAGAAAAGCAAGGAAGACACAGTCTATTCCCAGTGAATACTGTGGCAGTTGTAGCAGAGGGAGGAGACTAGTCAATACTTGACCTAACTATAATTAGACAACTGAGCAACCCTCCCTGGTCTGTATTTCAGTAAAGCGGAAACCTGGAAATCTGATTTCAGTGGGGGCCTGGGGTTTCTGAAAATGAATTGGAAGTTCTACTATAGCTTTGTTAGAAACAAATCTATGATTTCTGAAAAGTAACTCACATTTTCTTGAAAAACAAAGCAGCTTAGTAATGCAGTCGCTTGTTCTGCAGATAAGTCATTGAAGAGCCCATTAAACATCATTTCTGTCAGGAGCAGTTCATCAGCACTATAATGGAGAAAACAAGAAGGAAACTTAAGTAACAGACCTCTTTAAAAGTAATATTTCTAATTACATGGTTTGTGCATTATAAAGTACGTTACGTGAATAAGTTATAATAGCTTTTTATTTTGATAGTTTACTGGAAAACTTATAATTAATTTTGATTTATGGGGAAAAGGAAAAGAGAAGCGAGAAAAGATGTTACTAAAAATTTCAAGTCTTTCTAAACCAAAAAAAGCTTAAATCAACCACAAAGACAATCTTTTGCCTGTTTACAAGTCAATTAAGGAAGCTATGCCCAGTTTTAGTCATCGCTTTGATAGACAGAACATAAAGAAGATTTTTAAAGATCCAGAGAAAAGACAACAGAATAATAAAAGAGAGTTAGAACATTTGGTCTTTGATAAAGCATTGAGAAACTGGGATTGTCGTTGTTAGAAAAGATGGTTAACAGGATTCAATTTGCATTTTCAAGATATTAAAGGGTATAGCAAACAGTTCAGTGTGCTCATAAAATCTAAAGCAAACTTGGTCATGGGCTATATAAAAAACAGATTGGCAGACAAATCATGAGTTTTCTTTGACCAGCGTTGTACTTTTACTTCAGGCTTTTTCTAGGCAAACATGTACAATGAAAATCAAAATGTAAAACATCAAGACAGAAAAGTAGATAATTCAGCAACCAACAACTTCTAAATTACATGGAAGTACAGAGTTTTGTAAGTTACCAACAAGCTCTTGTTATATACTATTTAATTTTGCTTTGTTATGTGATGTAATAAGATGCGTCAGAACAGCAAGAAAGAATTAGGGCAACAATTTCATGGAGCACACACAAAAACCAGCAGATCCAGTGGCATTAAGTTTTAAAAAGAGAGTTGTACTGACCAAGAATTACAAGTTATTAGTAGATACAGCCACTTGTACAAACCAAATCTGACAAATTTTCTGAGCTATTGAAGTTTGATTTAATTGTAACAGTTTCCAACTGTTTCTTTTTTGAAATACATGTTCTAGCATGGTACATGCCTAGCAAATGCATTACTTTTTTACAGTCATATGTATCATTTTTCACAGGTCTATTCCTGCAGCCAGGTGGCACCAATTAAATTGTAGTCTTCAGTAGTGTCAATAAACTGGTATTAGAATAACTGTTGCTGCAACTAAGAGTTTACGGGCAATCTGGATTAAGGGAATACAAAACACTGGGCTACAGAAATTTAGGGGCCTTAATTGTCATGGTCTAATGTATGATATTAGATATTTTAAAATATTACAGGAAAATAGAGTCCAGGCTTTGTAAAGACAAGCCATTATCCTGGCCTTTTAACAGATCTATTTTCTTATTAGTTCATATTTCTATTGCATTTTATCTTTAGGGTACTAGAAATGTGTTGCTTTAACTAGCTTATTCTTCTTTCTTTGGAAAATATTAGAGAGTCATTATTCTTCATAATACACAGAAAATGTATTTTTAACATGTGCATTCCTATTAAAGGTTTTTAAAAGTGGCCTATTAGGCTGCAACTAGAATAAGAAACTTAACATGTTAAGCATCAGTGGGGTTCAGCAAGGCATATGTCTCTATAACACTTTCATAGTAAGCCTCAGTTACCTGCTGATTTCACAAGCAACTCGCCCTTTCATCTCTATGACGTCAGAAGATGTGGCAAAACCCAATCTTCTCAAAACACGTTTGCGGCACTTGAGCTCATCCATTTGTAAGACAGTTCTGGCTTTCTTCAGTTCTCGCTTTGCTGTTCTAATATCCACTGCAATCTGTGAAATTTTATACAGAAATGTATAAAAACTTTCAGAAGCTGCGTACTTAATACCGACACTTGGATACCTTATATACCGTACAACATAAAGATTCAGATAGTTGTATTTTAAAGACATGTACTTACATTGTAATATTTGAACACCACAAACATTAATTAATTTAGCTACACCCATAAGAGGATGGGAAATATTATCTCCATTTTACACATAAGGAATTGATGTATAAAAAAATTAAATGACTTGGGAAAAGTCACAGATGAAGTCTGTGGCAGAGCTGGAAATTGAATCCTGAAGATCAGGATTGAGTCCCACACCACTGCCTTCACCACAAGACCATCTAACAATCGTCAAATACAAACAAACTGTGCCATAAAACTTGTAATAAATGGCTCCAATAGGATGACAGATACCTTCTTGAGAATAATTGTAGGTTAAGATAATCAGTTTCAAAATGAATATATTTCAATCTTTTCATGCAAAGAGCTTTCCAACACTGCTGTCCCCAGCCCTCTTGGCACCACACAGTTAAGGAAGACTAGACTGGAGGCCTAATTCAAGGCTAATCTGCAATCAGCGCCAGACTCCAATACCCTCACAGGAGCCAAGTAGCACTTTAGTCCAACAGTCCTATTCATTTTAATGAGTATACCAGCAAAAAGGGTGCTATTCCAACATGAATAAGAATGGGAGAATTGTGCACTGACTGACTTCTGTGGGATTACGCAGAATGTAAGGCAACAGACAATTTGCCCCAGTGTGTGATTTCACTTATTTTGATTACCAAATATTTTATACTGGATCAGTTTTTAAGTAGTCTTTTACACCATACCCATCAACCTTTCTGAAATTGTTTTAGGAGTAGTCTGAAAGTGTAGATAAACTGGTCACTTTTAAGTATATCTGGCATATGTGAAAATGCACATTATTTGTATTATGCACATTACTACTTAATTTTCCTTAATGATTATGATCTAGTGACAACTGAGCCACCTTCTGGTCCATGTCAATTTTCCTGAAAAAGAATAATCTAATCAGATTTGCTTACTTTCTATCAAATACTGCAAAGAGCTAAGTGCACTTCATGAAAACTCAGCCAGAGCTACTGAAATTCTGCAACACTAGATTTTTTTCAGGGGGTTGGGGAAGGAGGATACGACAGACATTTTGCTTTCTAGATAAAATGTAATCAGCGAGTAGTGCATGCTTATTGGCTAAGCCTTCAGCTACTTGCTGATATAGACCATCCCTCACCTGTGCTTTTCTTTCACAAAGCTTATACACAGTCTCCAAACTGGAATCATTGTGAAGTGGATGTGAATACATCCTGTGCTCAAAAGCCTCTATTTTTTGGATGACTTTTTTCAATCCTTGGTCTTTGATGCCCATGTCATCAATGGGGTCCAATAATGGTACTCCATCAGGGAACCGCTTCTGTACTTCCTGAAACAAAAAGATGTAAAAATGCATTTTTTGTAACACAGACGTTAGTAGCAACATGAGATTTTACACATTAAAATGTACATTTAAAAAGGACAGACTGAAAAACTGGAACAATTAGACTATTTAGGGGATGTATGAAACCTCAATAGAAGTTTCTTCTATGCTGAAATTTGGCATATTAGATTTCAGTTTTTAAAATAATAAGGTAAGTATTTTGTTTGTTTCAATATTTTACATGTACTAAGTTTCTAAAATACTAGCCTTAGATAACTGAAGACATGAAGCAAACGTGAATGCGAATGTAAGAAAATGTTCTCATGCCCTATTGTGTCTCACTTTTTAGAGTATATTGCTTGTTTTGTTTTTTAAAATTCTAGTGGAACTCACGTACCTGTATAGATTTTAACACACTTTGCCTATTGTCGATGGGTCTCAAGTCTTTGGGTATGTAAAGTCGGACACTGCTTATAGCTGAGAGAAGATGCACCAAAACAGGAACAACCTGACAACAGCAACAAAAATAAGAGTTTGGTAAATGATAAAGTAGTAATATAGGAGGTTTTTATTGATGTCTTTCATTCACTGTAGAATTAATTTTTCATTAATTTCTAACTTCTTAGCAGAAAGCAAGTTGTGTTTTCCTTTGCATGTTTCATTATTTCAGAGCTGTAATAACCGTACATTGTACCTGGAATAGAATTAATTGCCCATGTTGAAATGTTGGCTATAGAATTCTTTCCCCCTGATTTTATTACAGATTTTCTGACCACATAAAATAGACCGAACAGTGGTAGCATACTCAAATTATAATGAACTGATTGGTTCCTCAGTGTAATGTTCATTATTACTTTAGTAGCTATTTATTTTAGGAAAAAGGCCCAGATTTTTAAAGTTATTTAGGCTTCTCTTTGTTCAGCATTGCAATGCTTAACTGATTTAGGAGCCCAACTCTGATTTTCAAGTTTTAGGCACATGAGATTTAGGCTAAGAGACAATCTCCTAAAATAGATTTATGCTCCTAAATCAGTTAGGCATTGCAACGCTGAGCAGAGCAAAGCTTTAAAACCTTTAAAAATCTGAGCCAAAGTCCTTTAGGAAAAACTGTACATAAAATAAGGCCCACTTAAAATTCATTCTACTCATATTTTGGAGTCTTGACTTTTAAATTTACAAAACACACAATATTCTATCATACAAATATGAATAAGTGCGGATTTACATTTTTTGCAAATAATATTTTAGCTATGCATGTAAGATGAGAAATGTCTTGGCTGAGTACATAATAACTGAATAGATCAAGCCCCTTATTTTCTGGGTTCAGTACCAAAAGTTAACGTATTAGTTGCTGCATGTTTTTAAACTGCTCTCTGTTTGTTTAGTGAACCTTGCTTTATTCTATTTTAAACAGCTCAACCAATGTATTTATAAATAACTTTCTTCTGGATCATTACTAGTCTTGAAAGGATTAGATTTTTATCAGTAAATGTTGGTAAATGCCAATTTCACCATGAATACACAGACAAAAATATTTCCATCAATAACTGAAATTTACAGACAGATAAAGAAGGAAAAAAATGCTGCCTGAGACCATATTAGAGTTTGATTTAAGGATATTTACTCTGTATATTTTGACATGTGACATTGACAATGTGTGTTTTTATGGTTATAAAACTTCCACTTTTTGAATCTCCATATCTACCATCATGAAATAATTCCCTGATCCCCTCCCCTCTTATCTGACCCCCTCCATAATTTCTCATGGCTGTGAAATTAAAAAAAAAAAAAAAAAAAAATCAATAAAAACTGAAGAAAGCAAAAAAATAAAACTGCCTGCTAGGAAAAAAGGTTGCGGACCAGTCAAGACATCTACAAAGATGTGCGTGCAGAACCCTAAAATCACAGAAAATGGTTGTAGAAGACAACTTTGGTTCAAGTGATTGTGAGTTAATTCAGTTTAAACTAAATGGAAGATAAACAAATACAGGTCTGTAACTAGAACCCTTGATTTCAAAAGTGCAAACTTTTTTTTAAAGTTAAGGGAATTAGTTAGGGAAGAGGATCGGACTGAGGAACTCAAGGATCCGAATGTGGAGGAGGTTTGGAATTACTTTAAGTCAAAGTTGCAGAAACTATCTGATGCCTGCATTCCAAGCACAGGAAAAAGTTTGTAGGGAAGGGTTGCAAACTAAACTAGATGAACAAGTATCTCAAACAGGGTATGAAAAGAAAACAGATAGTCTACAAGGAACAGAAGACCACCTCACAGGGTCCAGGCCCAGGCTCTGGCCCGAGCTTGGATGTCTGCACTGTAATTAAACAGTCCCACAACCTCAGCCTCATGAGTCCAAGTCAGCTGGCGTGGGCCAACCATGGACTTTTAATTGCAGTGTAAGACATACCCTAAAAATGCTGTCTTTGTGGACGCACAAATGTCTATTACCCAGCTCAGACATCTGTAACATCTCAGACTAATATTAATATTCTAATCCATATATTGAATAAATTAAGAAATTCTGTCAGTCTTTGATACCAACACAATTGTCCAAATATCTATGGAAGGCGACTTGTGATGCAGTAGCTATATTGGCTTTTAATACTGGATTTTTATCACTTTTTAAAATTTCTTGTGTAATACTTCTTCCCAAAAGCTAAACAGAGGTATAACTGTTAAAGATGCAGTAGTAAGAATAGCTGCTGATGTAAAAAATCTTATCTGGCAACCAAATGAGCACATGAACATTCAAGAGTACTAACAAGACAAACATGGAGGAATCAGTGTTAAATCTTCAGCTTAATCAGAATTTATGGAATAAGAGGTCAAAGACATAAAATACACAGCAGGTTGAACACCCACCTCTGCAACCTTAAGATTATATGGTTGGTATCATTTTATGGAGTTGAAAACTGCCAAGTTTGTTGGAAGTGTCACTGCGTTTTCTATTAAAAAATGTGCTATGTATTCTCCTGAATTGTGGTTCTTATCTCAAAATCAGCATTGCTTTTTGTTATAGTATGAAATGGAAAATGGATAGAGGGTTAAGTGTTTTAGAATGGAAACTAGAATAAAGAGGTCTGACAAGGCTCATAGGCTGAAGGTGGAAAGAAGAAAAATCATATTTAAATGAAAAAAGCAAACATTTTAAAAGATAATGGTATTCAGAGATGAATAAGACTCACAAGATGAAGTTAGCATTCGTAGATCTGTATGATCATGTCAACTACAGAGCTTGAGATTTTCAAAGCAGTGTAGGGAGTTTAGTCACGCATCTTTCATTACATTTAAAATTGAAAATTTCAACTGGATACCCTAGAGAAAGCAGTAATACTTGTGCAGCTGGAGGCTATATAATTCTGAGCACACTTCTAAAACTTTATAAAGTACCCTGAAGATTTAAGAGTCTTTCGTCTAGGGATTTCAAAGCTTTTACAACACGACAGCCTCACCTCACAACACTCTTCTGAGTTAAGTAACAGATAGAGAGGAACAAGTTCATTCACCAGGGAAAAGCAGCTTCCTCTGAAGTGGAACCTAGCAGCTGTTTAAGAATATAGAGCTGCATCAATCAATGTATTTCCCTTCATTTTCTTAGTGAATAGAATTTCCCTCTTTCTTCATGTTTGGAAAGGCGTTTATGATATTCTCTGGAAGATGCTATAAAAATATATTTTAACACACTGTTGATTTTTGACAGTGAAACTGAATTACAAACCTGCATCTCTCCTTTTTCATCAGGGTTTGCTGGCTTTGCAGCCTCAGTAGCAGAATTTTTCAAGCTCTCCTTACTGCAGTGTAACAGGACTTCAACCACATATAACGGGTCCAGCTCCCCAGAGCTAGGCTATTGTGGAGAGACACAAAAACAGTAGCAACAGTAAATATCAAATTTTCAAATACTGGTAACAGAAAGGAAAAATGTGGCTTCAACTGACATTCAAAAATGTTGAGAAGCACTGCCCCTAAACTGCAGCACAACTTTACCAGTTCAGTCCTTCGCTCTTGAAATCAATACTGAGAGAGAGAGAGAGAGAGAGAGAGAGAGAGAGAGAGAGAGAGAGACTCTCTCTCTCTCCCTCTCCCCTCCCCCCCCAGTTTAATTACATTCACCCCTTCAGCTCCAACCAACACCTGCCCTGTGCAGAACTGCTTTCAAGTGAATGTTTTAGAAATGTCAACATTTCCCTGCAGTGCCAGAACTAACAACTCCTCCAAACCTATATAGGCATCTATACTTCCTGAGAGAAGTGTCTGTAAATGGGAAGGGGCTCTACATCTATTTTGGAGTCCAAATCTCCCAAATTCTTTACTTTCCCAGGCTTCTGCATCCCTTTTTCTGATAAGGCACTGAACCCCATTTGAGCCAGTCAATAATGGCACTCAGTTGGTCAGGCAGCCTCTGTTGTTCCACATGCAATACACACACCACTGGGTGAGAAAACAGCCTGAGAACGCCTAACTCTTGTTCGTTTGGGCACCAAGAGACCAACAAACCACAATTACCACATTATAGCACAGAACACTTGCATGATACTACCAGGCAACATTTATATTTAATATTGCTAAGGGTTTTAACAAGAAAGTTAATCTGCAGGTTTGCAAATCAGTATTTCTCCCACAATAAAGGTAATTCAATAACAAATCTTTTCAGCATAATATTTATTTTGGGGGAGAGGGGATAAGGAAGGGCAATTACATCTTGTGGGCCAAATCTTCATATGATTGAGTTAGATGCACAAATATCTAGCTTATATTTGCACCAGACACAGGGCTGGTGCTAAACAGTCAATCTTGATGTTGTAGTTGTCTATGAAAAAAATTACAAGTTGTCTGGAACAATATTCAGCAGTGTTATTTGCTTGTAGTAGGTCTTCATTTAAACATTTACTTGGCAGTAGAACCAAAGTACAGAACCAAAACAGAAGCTCCATTTTAAACTATCATGTACAAGGTTTTTTTTTTAAAAAAAATCACAGATTAATGTAAATGATCTAATCAAAGATCACCTTTAAAAGTGTATTGAATTGCTGTGATGAAAAGAAAAACGTCAAGCAATTTCATTTTATAGGTACCCGAAGCAGAATATAGGCAAACAACATTCTATAGGAGGTACTCACTGCACTGTGAATAACTTTAATTTACCCATTTGTAAAAATAAAAAAACAGACTGTCCTGTCCCACAACTAAGTTATTCTACAATAATTTAAGTCTTCATTTGTGGAAAGATTGTTTCTCTTAATTCTGTACCATTTTGTACAAAAGATGCTTACAGCTGTTTTAATTTAGATTTACAAAACCACCATGACCATTGCCATCAGCTATAGTTGAAAATGAAATCCATATGCAGTAAAGTGGTATCTTGCCAAAATTGAATACAGTTCAAGCACCAGAAACTCATGTAGCAGCAAACATGATTAAATCATCTATGGGAACCCGCGGTGTTCTTGAAAAAGATCAAAATTGGAAATGTCATAGTACTGCATAGTTAGGAGGCTTTTTATCCCTTGCTCTGAAGTATATGATATTTGATGTTGCTGGAAAGAAGACAAGAACAGGTGGACCACTATATTTCCAATGAAGGAGTGTTGTCAGGATTTGAAATTCAGATTCCTGGATGGATGATATTCTTATTTAAAACCTCTCAGATCCTGGCATATCTTGTTGAAAAGGGCTCAGTCTTCATATACTATATGAAGGTGTATTCTAAATGCAGCCTTTTGAGATAGGGAGAGCTAAAGAGATATAAGGGAGAGATTACATTTTAGAGGGCACAATGTTCTCAAGAGAAAAGTTTGAAACCCACCCTGCTACGACTGCTATCAGGAGTCTCCAGATAAGAAGCGATACTACGGACTATAACAACAGTGTGACTATAACAGCAGCAGACACAACCTCAGACCAGTAAGAAAGGGGTGAAACGGCTGCTCTGGGCGAAGATAATCCCACCCCCCAATACCTGCAAAGAATGCGTGGCTTGGAAGAAGAGCTCAAAAGGAGAGCAGGCCAGCGGAGTACAGCAGCGGACAGTAGAAGTGAACTGACTGACACCCTGAACTCCTGCTGCCCAAGTCTGACTGTAGTGATGTAGCCAACCACGACGGGAAGAGATCTGAGATTCTCTGAAGATCTGAGACTTTCTCTCTGATTTCCAGTTACTTAATGTCCTGTCTCTACCTGTGGGAAAGGGGGGTTGGAGAAAGTGATCCAGGAGGGCAGCAGTATAGCGTTTGGTGGTACAGGACTCAGCTGCTTACGCTGGGTCCTGGTTCAGAACCCAGTGGAAAGGGTGGGCCTGGGTTCCCTTACCAAAGCCTAGGGGGTGCCAAATGCAGAAGCTGTTCCTTGATATGGGGAGTCTATGGGATAGAAGGTCCTGAGGACTGAAGGGTCAAGACCTCAATGTAAGGAGATACACCAAGATCCTTTCTTAACCCAGAGGGCTACCCAGCTGCTGGGCTCTTTATATATTCCAAAAGGGGTGGAAATAAAACATGTGACCTGGCCAGAAGTCTTTGTCACACACCATCAGACTAGACTGGCTGTCAAGTGGGGTGCCCTGAAAAAAGAGAGGCCCTGCCTGACCACCAGGTGACACCTGCAGTGCATGATCCCCTTCACGTACAGCAATATGCAAGCATTGCGGTGTATTGGAAATAAAAATTCTTAACCAAAACCAGCCACACTTCAATTTTATGTGCGCCAAAGCACATTTTTTAGTTTGCTACATATTATACAGTACAGCACAGAGCACGCATCATTTGAAACAAAGTCTTCAACGCAGTAATTCACAATAAAGCTATAATTCACTAACGAGGTACATTAAGTCTAACACAAATACTTCCCTAGAGAAAAAACAACATTACTCAACTTTCATACAGGGAAGAAGCTGACTACTGAAGAAGCTGGTAGCATTAATGGTATTCATCAAGAAAATTGTTGTGGAAACAGATAGAACTTTCCCAGCTGAATTCTTATGACACAAGTGGAGGAAGGAGTTAGAACAAAAGTTAAAGAAAATATCACCATCGAAGTAACCGAGTACGTATTAAAACAACAAATCTATGAAAAATATTAGATGGATCAGCATCTATATCCCAGGACAAACTCATAAGACAAGAGGCACAGTGGTTTTCACTACTATGTGTATTAAAGCAGTTGTTTATTATCTCTTTTTAAAAGATAATTTGTGTTGCATTTGCCTCACAGACAAAAAAATGTCTTTTCCATATGAATGCTAGGAGCTGCATAGTTCTAAGCCTGTTCCATCATTTTCAGTATCATACTTTCCATTACACTCTGAAGGAAAAACTGAACAGCTGTCACAATGGATCAGCTAAAAGTTGCTGTTCCAAATGGAACTACGCTCTCCAGCACAGATCATTATTTCAATACTAATATTAAATCCTAAGAGTTGCACAAGACTGAGATGGGCCAAATACGAGGCTTTTTTTTAAAAAAAAAAAAAAAAAACATGACAGAGGTAAAAAGACACCTCAGAATAACACAGAAGTTGGAAACATTAAAAAGACTAAGGGGGGAAATGTCTGTTTTACTGCTTGTCAAATGGTTCAGAAGAAAGCAGTTTAAGAAACAGCCCTTATAGTGTACAATGGTTATTTTTCATTCCACTTTCTTAACTTGAATGGAATAAAAAAAAAAAAAAAAAACAGCAACATTGCAAAAGGACAATAAAACTTATTAAAAGAAAAAATGGTTACTAACCTTCCATAACTGTTATTCATTGAGATGTGTTGCTCATGTCCATTCCATGCTAGGTGGAGTG
>ML675629.1:29747040-29819443 GCA_007922155.1 Mesoclemmys tuberculata | reverse complement strand
GTTAAAGGCCTTTTTCCCTGCAGGCAGGGGAGCGGTTACTGCAAGTCATTTAGAGGCACTTGGGCCCAATTAAAGGCTACTCCAGGCCTCCTAAAACCCTGCCTCTGCTAGAGAGGGTGGGGAGAGACACAAGCTGCCAGAAGGCTTGCAGCAGTAAGAGGAGAGACTCCCCCCAATAGGAGATAGTGCTTCTCCTCACAGGGGAAGCAGCAAAGGGAAAAACGCAGGAAACAGCTTGGGGAAAGAAGGACTGAAGACCCCCAGGCCAATACCACTACAACTACAGCCTCATATGGAAAGTTACTCTCCCCGGGGTCTGGGCATTACAGACTTACAGACTCACCCCATCCTCATCAGATGGAGGGGCATTCCATAGGCCCAAACCAAGGCCCACCTCGAACACTCCAACAGAGAGGCACTGAGGGGAGAGACAAAGGACTTGTCCAGGGTGGGGAGGATTTACCCCAGACCTGTCCTGCCAGAGGAGGTAGCTGTTACCTGGCAAGAATGAGGGGGACTGCATTTTCACAACTGCTATTCTGAAACTGGCATCTAACAGGGCTGTTTGGTGATGGCATAGTGGGATGTGAAGGTGTGAACTGACAAGTTGCAGCTCTGCAGATGTCCTGGATTGGTACCTGCATAAGGAACGCTGCTTACGAAGCCTTGACACTCATGGAATGAATGGTCACAATGGCTGGAGACAGAACTTTCATCTGCGTATGGCACGCTTGGATACAGGACAAGATTCTTTGTGATGACACAGGTAGCCCTCTCCTCCTTTCCACTACTGCTACAAAGACTTGTGTGGACTTGCCATATTCTCTCAATATGAGACGAGGGCCCACCTAACATCAGATGTATGGAGCAAACATTCCTCAGCAGTCTTGCAAGTTTTCGGAAAGAAGACAGGAAGAAATGTCCTGGTTTAGGAATTGTGACATCACCTTTGGTAGGAAGGCTGGATGGGGTACAGCTGGACCTTGTCCTTGAAGTATACCATATAAGGGGATTCTGATGTCAGGGCTTTGATCTCAGAGACCCTTCTGGACAAGGTGATCACCACCAGGAAGACAATCTTCCAAGACAGAAGCTGTATGGGGCACAGCTTGAAGAGAGGCCAGTGAGCCTTGACAGGACCAGGCTTAAGTTCTATGGGAGTTTCTGAGTATGAACCTGAGGGTACAGTCTCTCCAGCCCCTTGAGAAACCTGACCATCATCTTGTGGGAGAACACTCCTCTGCCATGCACTAGAGGGTGGAAGGCTGAGATGACTGCCAAGTGAACCTTAACAGATGAGAGCTAGACCTTGATGTTTTAGGTGAAACAGATAGTCCAAAATAGACAGCACAGAAGACCAGGATGGACAGAGATTCTGTTTGGAGGCACAACAAATGCAATGTTTCCACTTGGCCAAATAGGTAGCCCAAGTGGAAGGCTTTCTGCAACCTAGCAAGACTCGCTGAACTTGTTCCAAGCAGACCTGCTTTTCAGGGTTCAGCCACACAGCAACTGTGCTGTCAGGTGCAAGGAGGTAAGGTTCAGGTGAAGCAACCGGTTAGGGTCTTGTGAAATCAAGTAGAGACAGTACGAATGGAGCTGCGACCGAGAGGTCCAGAAACATACCTAACCAATGCTGGTGTGGCCATGCCGGAGCTTTCAAGATAACCTTCACCTTGTGCTGTTTGATTTTTAGGAGAACCTGGTAAACCAAGGAGATCAATGGGAAGGCGTGTAGTAGGTAGTCTGCCCACAAGAGCAGGAAGGCATACGAGAGGGAGCTCATGCTGTGTCCGTGCAGCACAGAGAACTGATGGCATTTCCTTTTCTGCCGTGTGGTGAACAGGTCCACCTGAGGAGGCCCCCACTTCTGGAAGATGACGCTGATGTCCTCCGGGTGAAGAGACCACTCGTGGTGAGAGGAAAAGAATCTGCAGAGGCAATCCGCCAGTGCATTTCGGGCTTCTTGGAGATATGATTCCTCAAGGTGAATGGTATGTTTCATGCAGAAGTCCCACAGTCATGCAGTTCAGCCCTGGTCCAGGGCTGAAAATTGAGCCTGTCACTGCTTGTTGATGTGAAACACTAATGCAGCATTGTCTGTCAACACCTGCGCCACTGTGCCTGAAATCTGGGGAAGGAATGCCTGGCAAGCCAAGTGTACCGCCTTGAGTTCTGTAACATTTATATGCAGGTAGAGTTCTTCCTGGGACCAGAGGCCCTGAGTCCGCAGACTGTCGAGGTGGGCTCCCCACAATAAGTCTGACACATCTGAGATGAAGGTTACCGGTACCCCTTTCATTATGGATCCTGGGTCTCTGCACCAGGTCAGCGAAGTGAGGACAAAGACCAGAGGCAGAATTGTGAGTACTGAGTACAGGTGGTGCCTACTTGGTGAGTAGACTGATGCCAGCCATATCTGTAGGGGTGTAAGGCATAGCCTTGCATACTGCACAACGTAGGTACATGCCACCTTATGACCCAACAGTTTAAGGCAGACCTGAATGGTCATTAGTGGATGGGTTGCGACCTTGGAGATCAGTCCAACATAGCTCAGAATCTGGCCTCTGGTAGGCAAGCAGTGGCCTGGGTCGAGTCGAGCACTGCCCCAATGAACTCTATTCTCTGAGCCTGGACCAGAAGGGACTTCAGCTCATTTATCAACAGACCCAGTGCCTGGAAGGCGGCCCATACCATATCGATGTTGTGCTCGACCTTAGCCTGCAAGCAACCTTTGATCAGCCACTCATCAAGATACAGGTAGACTTGCATGCTTCAGCATCTGAGGAAGGCTGCTACCTCTGGTCCTTCGTGAAGACCTGTGGGGCTGCCATCGGGCTGAAGAGAAGCATGGTGAATTGATAGGGCATTGACCAACTACAAACCTGAGAAATCTCCTGCAAAAGATGGAGATGTAGAAATAAGCGTCTTTTAAATCGAGGGCGGTGTACCAGTCTCCTGGATCCAGGGAGGCCATACAGAATCTCAGTTTCTTGAGGTATTTGTTGAGGCGACAGGATTAGGAAATATCAGGAGTAAAACCCTTACCTTTTAAATCTTGAGGAATGTCCTCTACAGCCCCCATTTAGGAGAAGCTGCTTGTGAGAAGGGTCCCTGAAGGAGGACGGGGTGGCAGGATGGGATGGATGGGTGGGTGGACGAAAATTGGAGGGTGTAACCAAGTGTTAATGGTCCGATTTTGTATATGACTGGGCTGAAGGGTGACAGGAGGCCAAAAACAAAAGGGGGGATTGTGGACCTAGCATCGAGACTGGTATACTGTCCTCGGACGTAGCTCCAAAAGGCCTACCTGGCTCTGCCAGGATATCTATATGAGCCTGACTGAAAGGCTGAGGTAGAAGGTAGGGCTGGTTTCACTTATCACCCTTTCTTTTGCAGGGCTCCTGCCTGGGAGGTGCCATGAACCGGAGGCTGCTGGGGCCTAAAATGCTTTCTGGAGGCAGGAGGCCTGTAAAGGCCCAATGATCACAGAGTGGCTCTCAAGTCATTGAAGCCATGAAGCTTGGAGTCCTGGAAGGGGAATTCATGGACGGACTGCTGCACTTTGTGAGGGAGGCCCGATGATTGGAATCATGAACAGTGACTCATGGTGAGCACTGATGTTATAGTCCTGACTGCTGAGTCAAACACATCCAGAGTCACCTAGAGGGAGGTTCTGGCCGCTGCCTTGCCCTCCTCCAGGATGGCCATGAACTCCTGGCCTCGACTTCTGCGGCAGGGAGCCTTTACATTTGGACAACGAGTCCCACAGATTAAAACTGTAACCCCCCAGCAGAGCCTGTTTGTTGGAGATATGCAACTGGAGGTTGCCCGTTGACTAAGCCTTGCGTCCAAATGCGTCCTGTCCTTTGGCCTCTATTTTTTGGGGAGATAGCACTCGACTGCCCGGCTGTCCAGCTCATTGGCCACCAACACTACCAGGCACCCCAGGGGATGGAGGTATGTGCGAGTAAAGGTACTTAAACCCACTGGCTGGGACATAGGATTTCTTTGCCCTTTTTTAGATGTGGGCAGAGAAGAAGTGGTCTGCCATAGTGCCCAGACAGGTCCCATCACTGCCTTGTTTATGAGTAGGACCACTCTGGAGGGATCTGCTGCAGCTAGGATGTCAGTTAGGTTGTGTGCAGTCTCCTTGAGCTCCTTGGACTCCAGTCCCAAGTTTGTGGTAATCCTTTTCAGGAGCTCTTGATGGGCCCTAAAGTCATCCAGTGGGAGCAGATTGCTAGGGTCGGCGACTGCCTTGTCCAGGATAACAAGAAAGAGCCCTGTCCGGGAGGAGTTGCCTCTTCCTTCCTCCACCTCCAGTGGGGCCATTTCTTGGATGTCAGTACCGCAGTCAGGATCCGGGGCCGGATAGGATGAAATAGTGGCTTGTCTTTCACACACTGCTAAGTATGAGTGGTGGAAGGGGGCCTGGTACCGGGAGAAACGTCCACAGGTTCCAATACTGCCACTGCATTGGCCAATGGCCCGGTGGCCATGCACCAGCCAGGGGGTCAGTACTGAAGTCTGGTGTGTAGGCTGGGTACCAATAAGTCTTAGGATTCCACTTTGGACTCTGAAGAGGATTCTTCACTTGGAGACCATGGTGGTGCAGTACCCACTTTCGCCCCAGCACAGTGCCAGGGAACGAAGGACTGGTGATGGGCCAGACTGCTGTACTGGGATCATGGAGGGTTTGTGCCTGGATGGTGCCATGGTGGTTGGTGCCACAATGGAACTCAGTGCCCCTTGCTCCCTTTTATCCCCAGTCGCTTTGCCTGGCCATAGGCCTTGCAGGGTTGGCGGGATCAGGAGGGACATCTGAACCTTTGACATCTGAAAAAACCTCCAGGATCGAAGGGGTCCACATGCACATGGTCCCACAGCTGCTCCCAGGAGTTGGAGGCGGGTCCCAGATCAGACTTGATGCTCTAGGTGGAGTTGCTAGAGCCACTGACAACAAGGGGCCTGGAATGGGTCTCACTATGCTGGTTGTTCCCCAATATTACCTGTATGGCCCTGAGGACGTCATATGGGCTGCAGCTGTGTGATGACTGGGGCACAAATGACCCACAGGTTCAGAACCACCGTTGAAAAGCATTGTCTGTGGAATCACTGAACAATTTCAAACCATCAAAGGGAAGTTCCTCTACTGTGCTGTGGATTTCTTTGAAGCCATGAGACTGTACACACAAGTACAGCTGTGGACATGGAGCAAGCTTCCGTATCAGATGCATCAAGAAGCTTGCAGGGTTGTTCAAAAGCTGCCCCTCTGCAACAACAGCTTGAAATTGCTCTTTGCTCTTGTGGTAAGTGTTCACAATAAAAGAACTAAATGTGTAATTGATGTGATTATATTTTGCTTGAGTCACCTAGTAATTAGCAATCAGGAATTGTAGGGCTGAAGATGAATAACTTATGTAACCAAAAAGGTCTAAGCATTTGTGATCTTTATAATGTGGAGTCACCTTTGAATGGTGTTACCTGTTATATTCATTCACAGCATCCATGACTAGGGAACTCGGGGCAGGATGAGAATGTAAGAATTGTGAACCCCAACTCAGGACATAATATCTTTTATCTGCCCTCCTATTTCTTGAGAATGAGGGGGAGGGGGTAATAGTGCCTTATTTATAAGCAAAGCTACCCATGCTGATGGTGGTAAGGTATCAACCAACTTATGCTGGGTCTCTTGAACTACTTTTAATGGAATCTGGAGAGTGTCTACCACTCTTTGCATCAAATCCTGAAATGGCTTGATGTCATTCACATGAGTTGGTAGGGGTATGACAGCCTCATTGGGGAGGATGAGGATATATTAATCTGTGGAGTTTCACCCTGTAGCTGATAAGGAGGAATCTGTGCAGACGTTTGAGTCCTGGATGTTGAAACTTACAGTACCAAGACGTGTACAGGACACTCCAATTGTTGCTGTGCTCTTGGTACCAAAGAAGCAACTGGGGATGGTACCAAATTCTTCTAAGCCAACTACCTGGACCCAGAGGCACCTCATTCAGGCTTTGATGACACCAAGGACTTGGATAACAAATGATGGGCACCACGTGTCTTGGACAAAAGTTTTAGCATGGAGGGAACCTGGGTACTGAGGCTGTTTGAAGCCTCCGCAGAAGCCTTTAAGGGGCACAAAGTCTTCGGTACAACAGGCCTTATAGGAATATGGTGTCTCTGAGGAGATCTACCACTCCTCTTAGATGAGGCTTTCCCCTTTTCACTCAAAGTTCTGCCATTCGAAGACATAGAAGGTGACTGAGCTGTTGAGACTGATGGGCACTGTGGTGGCTTGGAGGCTGGTGTCTGAGAGGGATAGGTGGATCTCTGGGCCTGGATCTGAACCAGATGAAGCAAATGTTCCTTTATGAGGAGCTGAAGTTTTATTTCTGTCCCTCCTGGAGCAATTCTTGAAGCTCATCAGATCTTGCACTTTGAAGGCATGTGCATATCTCCAAGGCAGTGGATACAGTGCAATTGCCTGTCACTAACAGGGAAGGATTCCCAGCAAGTGAGACAAGGCACACACCACACGAAAAAAGAAAAAACAAAAACTAGCTTTGTTGAGAGGACAGCCTTGTACAATTGGGGGAGGGGCAGGGGGACAAAGTGTCAATCAAATGAGATAAAAGAACTCTCAGAACTAATAAAATAAACACAAACTACAAGAGCTACAAAGAATAAAACTGAAATAAAAGAAATTTGATATAAGGAACTAAAACTTGACAAGGTGAGTAGCTGCACAGATGAGCACTACCAACTACTCCACCTCAGGTTGAGATGGTTGAGGGTAGTCTGTCTGTCACAATCCTATGTCACCTCGGCACAGGGCGTAAGGACAGCTAGAGCATTTCCACGGGCCAAATGCACGTGCTGTAAAAAATCTCTGACAGAACGCTCATGCACACATCAAGTGGAGCACCCATAAGGACACTATTCAAAGAACAACTTCGTTAACTGCTTCACAGTAATTTATGCATTGCAGAAATGGTGAAAATTTGCACCCAACATGGTGGGAAAGTGTTTGCAAGAATCTTCTCTAGGGAGGTCATGCAGCTTGTGGCAGTGTTTCCTCCACATTTTCCAAGGCCTATCTTGCCCTTTTGGTGTCTCTTCTCTTTCCTTGCCTCACCTCTCCCATCAAATTCCACAGTGACCTACTAAAGAAAGATGTTCCAATGGTTAGGGCACTATCCTAGCACTTGGAAGACCCAGATTCAATTCCTTGCTCTGCCAGATCTCCTGTGGGACTTTGGGCAAGTCACTTAGCTTCTCTGTGCTTCAATAACCCATTTGTAGAATGCAAATATTTATCCTCAGAGGGGTGTTGTGTAGATAAATGCATTAAAGATAGATATACTGGGGTATCTCAAAGCATCCTTCCTGCCTGTGGATTGCTTAGGATGGAGCTGTAGTGCACCATAGCTCTCAGCAACCAATTCAAGTAGTCTAAAAGGTCTTGTGTTGTTCAATACACTGTCACAATGTCCTGGATAGACTGTTTACCAGGACACTACAGATAACTCCATCAGTTAACAGAGAACCATTAAAGTAAAAAAAAAATAGGACTCAGGGTAAAGATCTCTCTCAACTTCCAAGAGCTTTTTTCTTTGCTCCTTCAGTCTGAAGAATCTACAAAGGCCTGGGCCTTTTGTAACTTTTTTTTTAACCAAGGTGACAGACATTTATTTGCCTGTGAAAAACAAACAAAAATGCAAGTTTTTCACCTCCATTTCTTCTTTCTACACATTTAGTGAAAATATGCATCTTTTGCCAGTAAAGTAAAAAGTGTATTATTTTACCTTCACATTTGATTTCTTGGAGAAGTTAACAACCACTCCCCAACCAAAATCGTCATCTTCATTTTTTACCTGAAAAGATGAAAGTATGTTAGAAAAATAAAAAAAATAATTGCAAATATACTTTATGGATTGCTGTTTGCAGTGTTGCTGTAGCTGTGTTGGTCCCAGGATATTAGACAGAAAAAGGTGGATGAAATAGTAATCTTTTATTGGATCAACTTCTTTTGGTGAGAGAGATAAGCTTTCCAGCTACACAGACCTCTTCTTCAGGTCTTCTTATGGACTGCTGTAAATTACAACAATGCTGACTTTGAAGCAAACCTTATTAAACACTCAACCCTAAAGGAAGGTTAAAGAACTACAATTAAAGTCAAATGTACTATTAAACTGGAATAAATAAAATTTTGCCAGAGAATCAATTGGTAAACAGACACAAGTCTTTAAAGTTTGATGGGCATGGGGAGATGATAAAAGAGAAGCAATTTACCTTTACCAGCCTGCCTGGCTGTAAAAATGGCAAGCAGTATTTCGGCTTGTGAATGTATTCTTCAATTTCTTTACCCAGTTTAGCAAGCTGCTGTCGGATTTTATAGTAAATGACCACGCTTTCCTCATTTGGAATTTCTATGTTGTTGTACTGTTGTTCCAACTTAGTCACCTCTGCAAATAAAACAATCTATCTTGTATAAATGTACAGATTCACCCGTTATCGTAAACAATATTATAGCAAAGACTCTTTCAAATAAACACATAGTTAAAAAGTATTTTGTCACATTCAGTACAAGTTTTCTGACTATTTAAAATAAATCAAACTAAAACACACCCCTTTTCTGGAGAATTTATCATCTACAAGTTTGCCCTTTAATATTTAGCTGCAAATACAATTAAAAGGTATAGACTAGGAGGTCATATTTAAAACACATTCAGCATTATGAACAAGCTTTGTAGAATGAGGGGATTTGAGATATTATTTTCCCTGAAATCCCTGGCTAATGGCTGCACAACAATCCCGTTAGGACCTGTGATCACCAAATTCATTTGTGTTCAGCAACACAAAATACTCCCTTCTACCTCTCACTTGCCCGTGGGAGGCAATTGCAAGGTTGATTGCATGGTGCACAGAACAGAACACAGGACCAGGAGTCAAAAACTTGTTTGTTTCCCATCTCTACTAACCTGTTGTGATCTAGTAATACCTGCTCCGAACCTCATTCCCCTCCCCTCTCAGTTTGTAAAATGGGGGGGGGGGGGAATACTCTCCTATCTTTGTGAAGTACTTTGAGATTTACAAGCCTCAGCTGGCTGGGCTGCAGAATGTTGAGGAGGTTATGGGACTACAATGAGTTCTAGGTCTAAGCCATCAGTTAGTTCCAACAGGTCTTGGAAGGGCTTCATGCCACCAGAGGGGGAACCAGTTGGTGAGGAGCTCACAGACCCATCTGATGCAGATGAGGATGAAGGTGTCCTCTTTGGCTCACCAGCCATTCATCCTCCTCCATTACTGACCGCTCCGATTGAAACAACAGCCATGAGGAAGTCAAGTTGTTTCCAGTCGGAGGACGGTAGTACAACATAATCTCCATAAGACAGAGAGACCCCAGGGATAGGGTACAAGTCAAGCAGATGTCAGTCCAAGATAATGACTTTTGGGGCAAAATATGAGCATAAGGCTTAAATGGGTCACAGAAAAAACCTGGCGTGAGCCTTAAGCTCCATTCTTGTCAGCACTTGATACAACCACTTCTAAGATACATTTACTCTGGCACTGAAACGGATGGTGAAGTAACAGCGAGAAGATACCAGCCAGAGTTGACACTGATAACAATGGAGACACAACCAACACAGATTCCCCACTCCTCTCGGTTTCAGAGGGAACATTGGCAGAAGATGTCAAAGGAGCCAATGATGACAGAACAGGAGCAAGGAAAATTGCTGGTGTTCTGTCTTCTCTCCCAGCCAAGGGATAAAGAACCCTGATGTGAAGAAGCCAAAGCTGAGTCACAGTATGGCTTGTAATATACATCTATAGAACGGACTGCATCTCCAGCCTTAGTAAACTCTACTCCACTTCACAAAGTTAATTGCAGATAAGGTGCCTACAGAATTATAAAGCACAGTATGGTGCTTGGTACAACAGCTCACAGGAGGTACCAAAAATACACTCACGCAGTTTTCTGAAGCAGTGCTGAACTCTAAACTACAGGAACAAAGATTTGGGCATGTGTGATGCTGTAAGATTGAGATATGACCATTTATACAATTAATATTGCCACTGATTTGCAACAAATCTGGTACGAAGTTTTGTTCCATTGGCATGTAAGATGCCAATGGAAAAGTTATGATTTGCTGAGTATGATTATCTTGTTTATATGCACATATTTTTGTATCTGAAGTTATAAATATTGACTATGTACTGGCATCCTACATATGCGCTGTATTTCTGGGTAACACCCCACCAGGTAAAATATACATTGAAGCCAAACAGCCTTGTGCTGATGTCCCATCAAAGGCGATTGACTTATGTGTGCGTCATAAAACCAGCTTATCCCTCCCCAGTGGATGCTTTTGAAAGAATATGGGCAATGGCTACTCCTATGAGTCATCAAAGCATGTAAGGGAATGTGACTTGCTCATATGACCCTGGATTCCATTTTGTGCCTTTACTTTCCCACCAACTGTGCTGGGAGCTTTGTTTGGGACAGTAAAATTCCATCCACATGGGAGAGGTATAAAAGACCCTGGAAAGATCTCCATTTTGTCTAAATTTTCTGCTTCATTTCTCTGGACTGGATTTCTAACAAGGAAGCTCTAAACAAGGACTGATGACCCCCAAGTTGTTTGAGTATCCAGAGAGACATTTGCAAACTAGCAGTTTATTCTATCACTGCTACAAACCTGATATAAGAACTTTGTAATGATTGTATATAGACGATCTATTAACCATTTTAACTTTCTTTTCTCTGATAAATAAAAAGAATTGAGAGCAGCGTGATTATTGGTAAAATCTGAGTTATATATTGACCTAGATATGTGGATGATCTTTTGAGATCAGAAGAACCCTTTGTTTGATTAAATTGTTTTTCAGTAACCACTCAAAGTCTAGTGTTTGGATGGTGAAATAAGAATTGGAATGCCTAAGGAGAATGCATTTTTTACTTTGTTCACCAGTGTGGTGAGACAGAAGTTTACTTTTGTTACTGGCTTGGTAGATCTAATAGTAGAACAACCACCAGTTTGGGGTGAGTCTATCCTATCTCTCAGCAGTCAGTCCTGAATTTGGTATTCTCAGCTGTGGGCCACTGATGCATGGTGACAGCATTTTTATGGGTGCTAACTGTTCTCTGAGAAATGCACATCATATGCAACTACTGTCTTAAATGCCATCCCTGCAATCCAACACATACACAGTGGACTGGGGTGCCAAAAACCAAATTCCAAACCTGGTGTGGATCTATTATTTTTCCCATTTACAGGCACTGAGGAGGTGAATTGCTCATTCTTCTCTGGCAGATGATGTAGATACATCTGCTGTGTTTTTGAGATTCCACTGGGTAAAGCGCCTGGAGGGGTTTGAACTGTCAAAAACTGATTGACAAGAACTTTGGAAACTCATCTTGGCTCATGGAATTATAGTTTAAAGCAGGCAGAGCCCAGCCCACAAGCCTAACCACTCAAGGGAGTAGAAAACAAAAGTCTTGTTTCCATCTGGATTTTGCTTCACAGTTGAGCAACTTTCCAGACTATTTATAAAGCCTGACTAGGGTAACTTTTTTTCTGGTGCTTTAGACACCATAAGCCTTAATTCTTTTTTAGATACTGAAATATGCATTAGGATTCATTCAGTTTGATTTATCTGTGTTTTGAACATGGAACAGAACACTTCTCTGCATCTCCTATGAGCCCCAAGAGACTTATTTTGCTCCTCTTCCTCTCCTACTCTCACCTACAAGGTGACCACCCTTGTCTTATCTAGAGGACCAAGTTATCCCCAAAGCCAGTCAATCCTGTTCCCAAAAAAGGCCCAAATGCTACTACAGAACAACATAAGATGGCTTCCCTCCCTGCAAACCCCTCCTGCCCACAACCACAACTCCAAATGAAACAACTGCACAAAGCATTCTGCTGCCAGGAAAGGACAGGCTGTCCAACCCCACAGTTAAAAGTATCCTTGACATAGTCTCTCACATAATACTTACTTTCTACAACTCCTGGAATAGCTCTGTAGTGTTGAAACTGGTAGAAGGATTTTTCTAACATGTATTCAGGGTTAATTTCCTCTACTCGGAGCAAGTTCAATACCATGTTGTACGTCAAGTGAAAAGCACTGTTTAGAGGATCAGCTGAGCCCTTAAAAAAGACACCCCACACACAAAGTATTAGTTTCAGAACAAGGAAAACAATACACAAGACATATTTATGATGCAGTGTCTTATGTGAAAAATTGTTAAACTGATGCTTTGAATAACTGTTTGGATAAAGACTTTATAAACTCTATAATATTCTTCTAGATCTCACATCAGATCCTAACTAGCTGTATGATGAACATCCAAGAAACGTAACAGTGCTTTACAAACCCATGAGGCAGGTAATGCCACTAAGGCAATGGTAAGTGGAATCTTTTATACAAATTTTCCTAATAAACTCAGGAGAATGATTTATTTGTATAAAAAATAAACTAGTGTCTCCTGTAACTTCTTTATATATATATATTCATACACATACACACAGTTTCCCACTCCTTAGCATACCTTTGTAACTATTTAGTTACAAACAATGCTTCACAGTATATCACCAGAGAAAGGTTTTTGGTAAGTGAAGTGGAAACATTCTAACAAGCCAAAACCTGCAGGATTGGCCCCCACATTACACGCAGACAGCTGTGATAGTAGTTGCTCTGTTATGCTGCTAGGGATGAATTTCCATACTAAAGAATAGGACCTTTATAGATTGAAGGTACTTTTGTGTACATGGAATGCCTATGTTTTGGAAGGTCTTCACAGGTTGTTTCACTAGGCCAATGAAGTATAGGTGTGTTATAAAAGTAATTCAGTTGTTTGTCAAGCAGGTCCAGTGAGGCATGCTTGACTCGAAAGCTGAAATTCCCAGAAAGCCAATTTGGCAGCTGTGCTTCCCTCTCAGGAATACCACCTTTCCCACTTAAATTTCAGGGAGCTGAAATTGATATTCATTCTACCAATAATTAAAATAACTTAATACTCTCAAGACATTTTTCATTTTAATTTACTAAAGAATAGTGCACAACTGAAGGCTCTGCAGCACTTGACAGGTATCTTTCTCAATTTGTAAGAGATTGAACAGAAATTTCTACACTCATCTACACACACTGTGTGAAAGTGAAATATGAGGTCATCTGATTCGATGAAAAATATTCAATGGCTCAACACAGACTGGTGATGATAAAAAGCAATGCTTTAAAATGGATTTATTTGTGAAAGGAAAATGAAATGAAAAATAAAACCAGTAGACCACTATATTTGCCTTAATACCATGGTATCAAGATTAAAGTGAAAATAACCAGAGTCCTGTAGCACCTTAAAGACTAACTAATTTCTGTGGGCATAAGCTTTCGTGGGCTGCAACCCACTTTGTCAGGTGTGATGATCTGATGAAGTGGGTTGCAGCCCACAAAAGCTTATGCCCACAGGCATTTGTTAGTCTTTAAGGTGCTACAGGACTCTCGTTGTTTTTGCTGTATACAGATTAACACAGCTACCCCCTGGAACTTTTCACCAAGTGAAAATAAGTTTCCTCCAAAAGTATAAACTGCACATTATACTACTGTAGGATTTCTACTGATTGGCTTTCCATCACAGCTTAATTCTGGGATGCTGAAATTAGAAAATTCATATAGAAATCTGATTTTTGCGTTCATCATTGGAGGATTTAACGTTTTCTGCCAACTAGTGTCAGTAGTTATTCTGAATTTGCCAAACAGCATCCTAGTTGCTGTGGGAACTGTGAAACAAGTCACCTCTGTCCAGCCCCATTCCAACCAGCCTTTTATCATAACATACTCCTTCAGTTCAAACTCCTTACACGTTTTAAGAAGAATTTGAGTATCAATGAGTAAATCACAATACTTTTTATTAGAATAAATGACAAAAAATTATTTACCAATCATATTGGTGTGAGACAATAATTTCAACCATCAGAATCTAAGGCTGGGTCCACACTGACGGCGATCGACCACTGTGGATTGATTGAGCGGTCTGTGTAGACCCGCTCAGTCGATCCAGGAAGTGATGCAGGAAAACCACCCCGGTGAGTGGCTTAGCGGTGCGTCGAAGGGAACAGCGTTCTCTTCGACGCAGCGCAGTGTGGACGCTGCGCAGAGGAGACGCTGCAAAGTCGACGGGAGATTTTATTGGGACAAATTAGACGGGAGATTTTATTGGGACAAATTAGACGCATGGACTGTGGTTGTTTTTGGAATTAAAAAGGAAGTTTGTTGTAGAGATGGGGAATCTATGGTTGTCATCTCCCAACCACCTCCTTCCCTCAAATAAATAATAGGGAAAGAATGTAAGAAATTGGTTTAACGAAGTATTCACTTTTGTACAGTAAAAGAATGGGTTGAGTATACTTTACACTAATATTGTCTCCTTATACTCCCCCATTTGCCTGTATCTATCTTATCTCATCTTCTACTCAGATTGTAAGATTTTGGGGCAGGGACTGTCTTTGTTCTGTGTTTACACAGTGCCTGGCACAAGGGGGTCCTAGACCATGACTAGTACTCCTAGACTTTATGGTAATACAAACAAACTACAAATAGAAAAACAGTCATTTTCAAATTTCCAACTTTATCTGGACTGACACTCAGACTTTAAGGTCAGAAGGGACCATTGTGATCATCTAGTCTGACCTCCTGCGCATTGCGGGCCCCAGAACCTCATCCACCCAGTCCTGTATTAGACCCCTGACCTCTGGCTAAATTACTGAAGTCCTCAAATCATGGTTGAAAAACTTCAAGTTACAGAGAATTCAAACCTTTACTTTCAGGTTTGCTAGATGAAACCTGCAAGTGACCTGTGGTCCATGTTGTAGGGGAAGGCAGAAAATTCTCAGGGTTTCTGCTAGTCTGACCTGGAGGAAAATTCCTTTCTGATCCCAAACATAGCAATCAGTTAGACCCTGAGCATGTGGAGAAGACCCACCAGGCAGATACCTTGGAAAGAATTCTCTGTAATAACTCAGAGCCCTCGTCATCTAGTGTCCCATCTCTGGCAATTGGGAATTTGGCAAGGCATTGTAGGCAGCCCCATCATACCATCCCCATCATAAACTTATGAAGACACCTAGGTGAAAGTATATTCATTTAGCAAACTAGACAATATGAACTACCTTTTACATATGCTTAGTGTCTGCTCAGAAAAGCCATATTGCTGAAAAGGCTAAAGGTTTTATTATTTCATTCTAATGGCTACAAGTCACATTTAGGTAACAAACACTCATGATATATTGTCTATCTTACAAAATAACAGGAGGAGCTAAGTCCTTCAAAACTGAGTATTAAAAGAACAACTATTTTCTCACTTCCCAACATTAATTTTTTAAATCAAATAAGTTAAAATAAACGTGTAATTCTGTTCCATGTTCTCTTAATTCTCTTACTAATCTAACATCCTCTCAATATGATCATTTCCTTTCACTGATCATCATAAAAGTCATAGTTATTTCCATAAGTCAATTCTGGCATCCTTCAATAATATTTTCAGGAACCTTTTACATTGAATTTTATATTAATTTCCTCTATAAAAGCTGTTAATAAGTGAAAGAGGATGTTACTTACCTGTAACTGGAGGGTTCTTCGAGATGTGGGGTCCCTGTTTGTATTCCAAACATAGGTGCGCATGTGGCTCCATGCTGGAGCTGGAAGATTTTCAGCAGCAGTGTCCATTGACCCACACGGACGGTTTACGTCACCATATGCTCCATGTGAGGTTATAACAAGTCACGCGGGACAATGCACCCTCAGTCCCCCTCTTACCGCTGCACAGAGAGTCCACAGCAGAGAAGAATGTGGGCGGGTATTGGAATAAAAATAGGGACCACACATTTTGAAGAACCTCCAGTTACAGGTAAGTAACCTCTTCTTCTTCAAGTGATGGTCCCTATATGTATTCCAAATGCAAGTAAATATGGAGCAGTGATCAGCTCGAAGGGGAGGGCAAGGAGGGCCTGCTTCAGGATAGCATGTCCTACAGTCACATCTGCAGCCACCTACTGGTCGATGGCGTAGTGCACTGTAAAGGTGTGGTTGGAACACCATGTAGCTACACCACAGATCTCATGCCAAGGGATGTCTGCCAGGGAGGCAGAGGTGGTTGTGTGCGCCTGCATGGGGTATGCCGGGATCCTGCCAGGCAGTGCATAGCAGAGAGCCAAATGGATACGCACTGCGAGAAGAGGGCCTGCCCTCTCAACTATTATGCGATGACTATGAAGAGGTGTGGGGAAGCACAAAACGTGCAAGTCCTGTCCAGCTAGAAGCCTGGATGTCCTCAGGGCACTAGCGAGTGCAGCATCCTGTCTATGGGAGTGGCGTGTGGTTTGGGATGGAAGACCGGGAGGTGGATCGATTGGTTGAGATGAAACTCGGAGGTGACCTTTGGGAGAAAATTAGGGAGAAGGCGCAAGGAGACCTTATTCTTACGGAAAACTGTATATGGGGGAGGGTCAGCCATCATGGCTGCCAATTCACTGAACCACCAGGCAGAAGGGTTGGCCACCAGGAAGAGGACCTTCATGGACAGATGACCGTTCAGGTCAACGTACACTGCTGCTGAAAAACTTCATGTCACGCATGCTCACACATGTTGGAATACATATAGGGACCATCACTCGAAGAAGAATTTCTCAAGAACATACAATGTGGAGTGTTAAATTTAAATTTTACCTTGGGGACCCTTAAGGAAATTCAGTGTAATGCTTTAACATATACTGCTTATTGTACTAAAAACTGGCTAAACAAGAGTTTTTGAATGTTGTCATTTCAAGTAGGTATACCAGTAAGCTTAAAGTTTTATGACAGAACATTTTAACCTTTGCTTAGGGTAAACCTCTCAGAGCTGAGAAATAGGTTTTAAACAGGTACAAAGGAAAGAGAGGTTCAGCTCACACGTGACTGCTCCTAGGATTCCTTCCTCAGGCCACACTCTAGAACAGGGGTTCTTAGCAGGTCATGACCCCCAGTTTGAGAGCATGCTAGTAAGGATGGCATGGCATGGGGGAGAGGGGAGTCATGACTTTTTTGGGGGAGAGAGGGGCTGTCACAGCCTGAAACATTTTCAAAGGGGATCCCAGCAAAAAAGTTTGAGAACCCCTGCTCTAAATCCTCTGTCTCCAGAGTCAAGCTCAACACCCTTGTATCCAAGGCTGTGTCACCTGCTTCAGGAAACCAGGAATCTTCCTTGGGGAGACTACTTGAGAGGGAGACCACTATGGGTTCTCTTCAAAAGGAACAAGGTTCTGTACACACAGTGAGGGAGTGCACTTCCTAGCAATCATTCTAGGCTCAATTAACAGAGGTCCAGATAAAAGCTCCATGAAAATACCACAGCTGCTGGAAGTTGAAAAGAAACTGCATCAACAAGACTAGAAAGAAGCATCTACAAGTCATCTCCAAACCTCTGCTTTAGGCCTGGGAAAAAGCTGTTCCTGGAAAAACAATAGATGCTATGCCCCCTTTAGTGGTCATAGATATATACTACAGACAGATACATATACAGTATCAACAAACTGATTTCAATGGACATTGAAACACCTTCAGGAAAATATTGTCTTCCAAAAACACACCTGCAATGTCTGAGAACAGCTTCTCTGAAATTAATGACCTAAACTTGAACTGACAAAAATTCTTGTGACAAAAGCAGTTGCCAAATGGAACATCAGTAACATCTAGTATCAGTTAAAGTCATTATGTTCATGTTTTCCTGATGAAAAATGCTAAAAGCCCAGAACATTGCAGCATTCAAGATTTTCCACAGGAATAATGAAGTCAAGAATTATCCGAAAATTATATCAACTATCCATTGTACTAATACTATGCATCTTAGGGTTTTGTATTGGTGTCCATCTTAGCACAAAATAGGGAATTAAGCATTTATTGTTCATAAAATATAATTCACTGGGTTGTCAGTTAACGGGACCAGTTTTCTCTCTCACATACATATATCTGACAGTGAGAGGAAAAGGGTAAAACAGAAGCAAGTCCCCAATTTTCCCTCATTTGAGCATGTAACGTAAGAGTAAGAACTAAGCAGGCAGCTTCCCTGCAAATCATCCCTAGCATCAATATTTTATGATGCCTTCATAGGAAACGTAAGACATCTGGAACCAGCTCACTTACATACTAAGAGCTATTCAAGAACACAAAATGAAGCAGATCTGATTTTTTGACACTTACAAATATTGAACAGAATGTGTTTTAATCCTTAATGAATATGCTAGGCTGCAGCTACTTTACACCGCTGATTTTGACTACCAGTTTCTAGACATAAGCTAGAAAAATGAGCTTCTAAAAGTAAAGTGACCAGCAGTACCATAAGACAGAACACTTTCAGAAAATTTAACACTATTCATCATGAGGGGACACAAGTATGCAACCCTATGTTCTGGGTGTCCCTGAGCCTCTGACTGTCAGATGCTGGGACTGGATGACAGGAGATGGATCGCTTGACAATTGCCCTGTTCTTTTCATTTCTTTGAAGCATCCAGCACCAGCCACTGTCGGAAGACAGGATACTGGATTAGATGGACCATTTATCTGACCCAGTATGGCCATTTTTATGTTCTAAATATGAGGTACCTTTCACTGTGTGTGACAAAGTAATAATTCTGGGCTACTAATTTGTACGTGATGGATCTTTGATCTTATGAAAAATGATGACTGGCTCCTATGAAAATATGAACTAAAACCACTAACCATAATACATGCAGAAAAAGGTAGACATCCCAAAAATGAAGTGAGATGATATCAAATCCAGCAGGCAGTTTCCCTACACACCAGTTATATTTTGTCACAAGACTAAGAACAAGACCTTAGGAGAATTCAAATCAATTATACATTTATTTGGATGACAGGGTCATCCTGAGTTACATTAGCGAGGATTACAACCCCTTCCCCTCCCAGCCCCCCAAAGAACACAAGAAAACAAGAGACCCTCCATAATCACTAAAAACAAAAACTCTAAAGCCAACCTCTAAGGGGAACAAGAGATGGGGCGGTTAAGAAAAGAATTTCCATATGGGCAAGTTCAACATTTCTTACTCCCTCCTCTGAAGCATCTGGTACTAGCCATCGTCAGGATACTAGACTAGAAGGACCAGTCTGGGTATACCAATTTGCATGTTCGTATGGAGGATGTTAGACCTTTTATGTTTAACCTTTAAATCATCCCAACGGCAAAAAGGTCAGTTTAATGTATAAACATATCAAAATCCACACAACAGGAGTTAAAAAAATGTGAAAAATTAGTTCATTAGAATTAAATAAAAACCCAGTGACTGAGATAAAGTTATGATCAACAGACTAGAAACTTCTTAAAATGAACGGAAGTGTCTCTCTCTCTCTCTGTTTTTTATATATATCCATATACCCCCATCAGAAACTAATTTTTATTAGAAAATTATGATTGGACAGGTTTGTGAACATTTTGGCCATTTATTTCTTCTGAGGCACACAGCTCAGAACAACAGGTTAAATTAGAGCAGCAACATAACAGTTAACCATCAGCAGCCACTGATTTTTATCCTGATTCTGAAAGATGTTCTGATCTGATCACACAAGAAAAGGGAACCAAATACCATCATCATTACCCCAGCTGTGTCCTGGTCAACTTAAGATTCATGTAACTACTTCCTCCCTCAAATTACTCTCCCTTTTCTCCAGACTCTACACTCATCTTCTTTTTTTTTTTTTTTAAATACAAAAGGGGGTAAAAAGTCCAGCTTAACCAAAATAGATTTAACTATGCAACACTTTACTGTGACTAATTTGGCAAATAAAAGCAGTTTCCAAGCAGCCTTAGTGGAGAAGAGAAAAAAAACCCCAAAGTGATCCCTAACATTAATACTACTACCTAGCTCACCCCAACGTTTTCCAGAACCAAGGAAGTACAGCCAGTGTCCAAGAGTGACTATCCATCTAATGTGTCACCTGCTGTCCCTATGGTCTGCCAGCAACTTGAGTGCAAGCACCAAGTTGCATCACTCGCTTTTGCTGGTCCTCCTATTCCCCACTGCACGTGTATTTGTCTTGCTTAGTCTTAAAAAAAAAAAAAAAAAAAAAAAAAAAAATGAACAATTAAAAAAACCTGAGCACTAAAATGTATCATTAACTGCTTGCTTCACAGACAAGAATGCCATTTAACAAAAAACTACAGCATCAAGCAATAATTTTTTTAAACCCCCTTTAATGTTTAAGTCTTTTCTTACCCATTTATTCATTGTGTTTAATAATTGTTTAAAAAAGCAAAACAAAAATCTTGTTTTGTGACACACAATGAGCAAAACAAAGACCCTAGCAACAAAATTTCAAACTCAAATTTGTTATAGCTTTGGCAGTAAAAAAATTAAGGCCTTGTTTAAGTACTTTCCTAAATCGTGTGCCTAACTTTAAGCAATTGAACAGTTACTTCAGTGGGACTACTCAGATACTTAAATGTGCTTACGCAGTTTCATGAATTGGGACCTATAAAATCCTCCCTATCTGATGTGCATAACAGGCAGAAGCGCAACACAATACTGCAAACAAGCTCAGCAGTATTTCAGCACAATAAAATGACAAGAAAAAATTACAAATTAAAATTTTTGAAGAGAAACTGAGAATTCATTATTTTACCAAGAACTATGTTGGTGTCACTCCTGCATAGGCAATCTTTGAGCAGCATCCAAAGCAATGGAGAAGTTACCCCTTAACTGCACTGTGGCCCTCCCACCATGTTAATTCTTGACAGCCTCTGGCTGGCAAGTCAAGTCCTCTAGCAAATTGGGGTCTGGTACAATTTACAAATCACGCCCACACATGTGGATACTTGGTTTAAAGCTCAATGAGCTTCATGTCAAACCAGACTGCAAGGCTAAAACTAAATTGGTGTGCTCCGCCGATGTTTATAAATGGACAGTGCGCAGCTGGAATGGTTCTATTCCGACAGCTTATGCCTCATTAGAAGTCTTAACCCCCTGGTCTCGTATATGGTTGCATCATAAGAAGGTCAGTCACAGAGAATTCATATTTCTCATTCAAAGGAGAGATGAAGTACAAATTCTATTACTCTGTAAACACTATTAAAATATTAGAAAAATAATTTCAAAAATACAGTGTACTGTTTTAGATGGGATGGAAAACCAAGGACATTAAAGACTCTACAACATTTTCATAAGAGTAAAGATATCTGCTGTAATGTTCTATATAACCAAGGTAATTACATTTTGCCTCAGAAAATTCACTTCAGATTCTAAACAAATAGGATATCTTTCCTTTCCTGGACTACACTGCCATATCGTTTTGCTGCCTGCTGTTAAACAATTATCACATACCATCTCAGAATTGGCTGCACCCTGCACCAATAAAGGGAATGGGAAGGAGAACAATACTGTCCTCACCTTCAGTGGCAGCCATGTACAGGAGGCTCAATACCTCCCTACGTCAGACAATACCATCTGTTTTGTGTTTTCAAAAGAATTTGTAATTTAGCTTTAATCCCAGGCTTTTCTCCTTGCAAGACAGCAAAGATTTCAGTACAAATTCCTGAGCACGTAGCTAGAACAGATACTGAGAAATACTATTTGGGGGTAAAGAACAGGAGAAACTCCAGTATAATTACATAAACACCCCAATCCCAAAACTGGGAAACCCATACATTTTTTGAGTTTTTCCTTTAAATTACTACAACTACTGGATATTTGAAAAAGGAAGTAACCAAGATAACAACCAATCACCACTTTGGAGTCTCCTGGATTCACTTAGTACCCTGGTAGTTAACCCTACTGGGCAAGTATGCTTATCAAATTAAAAACCAGAATCCATATCCTGTTCTAATTCATTAGAACACATTTACAAATGTTGTTGTTTATGATTTAGTCCAATTTAAAGTCATGCATGTGAAGAAACGTGCTTACGAACATAAGTGCCATATGAAATCAGACCAGTGGTCCATCTAGTCCAGTTTTATGTCTCTGATAATGACTCATACCAGATTCCTCAGAGGAAGAAATAAGAAACCCCACAGAGAGAAATTAAGGAATAATTTGGTAATAAGGGAAGAATTTGTCCTTAATCCTAGTTTGTTTGAACCTTCATAATTCAGGGACATACAGACATTTTTTTTCTTAGCTAATGTAACTATGGATAATCTCAGTATCCACACCTTCTTATTAAAAACAACACCTCCATCCTATACTAACCTTTTGGTCCCAAGGCATCAGTCTGTTCTGCAGGTATGCTTTGTGTAAAGAAAAAAGTATTTCCTTTTATCAGTTTTAAATTTGTTGTCATTCAATTTAATTGAATGTCTGCTTCTGCCTTCTTTTATGGAACAGAACAGAGAAGACCTCATTTACCGTTTTTGTACCACTCATTTTATATACCTCCATCAACTCCCCTTTAAACTAACCACTGTCAGTTTTTTAATGTAAAGCCAATGATCAATTCAGAAAATAAAGTAGGTATGTTCTCCTGCTCCTCTACATACATAAAAATAAAGCTTTAAGTCTAATTGCTCCTTCTCAAAACACTGATCTGTATCATTTGTAGTAATCCACAAAGTAGTTTGTAAACATTACCTCAGGTTATGTAGGAAAATTGAATTGGGCCCTTTCAATTAAGTGCACAGAGATGCCACAAGAGAACTTTGTGTGTGGTGAGTAGAGGGATAGAGAAAAAAATGTGAGATTGTGCAAGGCTTCTGTCTTGGGCACTCTGCTAGAGTAACAACAAAAAAAGACCCTGAGCTGCCAATTGAATAAATGAAGACTCCACTAAGGAGCCAGATGTAGCCAGTGGTACACCACCTACAGCTTGGCATTACAGCTCCAAACATTCCATACACAACAACAAAGAAAGCAAAATACTGTATATTTTATCTGGCTAGATTTTAAAATAAATCAGAATGTTTTCGTTCAATTTTTCAATCCATGTAATTTTTCCCACAAACAAGTAAATAGATGCTAAACACTGATTCACTCATGTTTGAGTCTTATTAGTATACTTACATAAACATTCATTTTATTATAAAATTAGCCATTTTCCTCATAAATGAGTATAGGATTTTCAACTTTCATGAAACATAAAACAGAAGTCCTGATTGCTTGAGTTCTTCAAATACTACAATGGTCTTTATAAGAATATGTGGTAATACTGGTGCCTTGGTTAAATTCCAAATGTGGTAACTCTATCCTGGCTTCAATTGCCATTTAATCTGGTAGAGACATTCTTCACTTCCTGCTTAAATGAATGCTGTTGTTCACTATTAAATAATTGCTCTAGTTCACCTCAGTAACAGTTGTATTTCTATGGTAGATGAAGCAATTTCTATGCAGCTGGTATAACAGTTGAGTTTATAAAACATTCTGGAATTTTTTGGGATAAGAGACAATATATAAATACAAGACTATTATTTAAATTTATATTATTTAGAAGTTCTCCAACTACACTGCATACATTTAGTTTTATTAAAATGCATTTGTCGTCAAACTGATCAACTACTCACTGGTCAAACAAATGCTCTGGATAGACAACATTAACTATACTACAGCTGACAAATTCTCCTGCCACTGAGTTTAAGAAATAAGCTTGACAAATGTTTATCAGAAGAACATGCTCGAAGATTTGGACTGTTTTTGACAAAAAGCCATTCAAAGTTTATGACTTTTTTTAAAACAGCAAGGAAAACATTTTGCACAATATGAAAATGAACCCTGCTCCAGTCAAATGTGATTTCTGCAATATGGAAACTATTCCTGTCATACTCCCAAGGGCAATCTCACAAAAAACTTCCCTCGTCATAGTGATAGGCCAATCACTTCTTGTATTAGATATCAAGTGCTCTAGAGTTCCTTTGTGCTAGCAGGGCATTTGAAGAGTTAAAGTGAGAATTTCATCCAATACATCAGATTCATTCCATTCACCTTTCACATTCCTTGTATTTAAATAATCAGTCTTCAGAATACCTTAAGAAGCTGTTTGCCAATTGTCGGGCTCATCTTCTCATCCACCATAAGAATTACTATTCCTCTGTCATCCATACCTCGACGTCCTGCACGACCAGACATCTGAATATATTCACCTGAGGAGATCTAGAAGTATAACAACAACAAAAAATCCCTTACTTTTGCTGAAACTTAAGCAACAGCAGCACATTGATCCAGTTGCATGTTACAGTGCCTGAGAATTGCACTGAACTCTGCCTAGGATGGTATAACAGATGCAAACTTTACATGGAGTTTTACAGTAAACATACTACTTATTCACAAAGCCACAAGTCCATGACTAAGGACTTGCCTGCACAGCCCCATAGTGCAGACTCCCAGGGAACGGGGTGGGGGATTGAGCTGCACCGCACAGTGAAATGTAGCGCTGCAACTGCAGTGTAACATTTTAGTGCACATTGCAACTTATCCCTTGTAGAATCCACACTGCCTGGGCAGTGTAGACAAGCACGAAGGACTTGTCTACATGGGGACACAGATAGATTTCTGTGTGGATACTCTCATTCAGAATAAAGTAGCCTTAATTCAGTTTATTTTAAACTGAACAAAATTAAGATCACTTTAATTCTGAATGAGAGCGTTCACACAGAGATTTAATACAGTTTAACTAAGCTACTTTTTAGTTCACACTTTTAGTTAATTTGGAAAAACCTTCTGGAGTGTCTCCATACAGATAAGTCCTTAGACATCAGTGGGTTTTGTTTTGGTTTTTTTGGGGGGGAGGCTAGGGGGAAGGGAGGAGGGTTGTAGCTAAGGTATCATTGGGGTGCCTGGGGGAGGAAGAGGTTAGTAATGAAATATGAATTCCAGGGTCCTCAAAACGCTGATAACAGCTTGAGCACCTAAGAAATTGTGGTGGCGAGTGTCATCTACTGCCTAATGAGTACCACGTTTTGCATTAGGCACTAGAAAACTACTTTCCCAGCTTTTCCTAGGGATGGGAAAACAATCAATGGTTGGTTGGGAAAGATTCTGATAGGAAAAGTGGTTTCAGAATTGCAGAGGTTGTATAGAAGTCTTTCCAATTTTTTAGACATACAGATCTAATCTGTGTTTGGGTGCCCTTTTGCTGTTTTTATTAAAATAAAATGTGTCTTACACACCCTCTATAATGCACCTAGATTTTTAGAGAGGGCAGTTACAGATTTGAACATTTTAATATGAGTTGTACATTATTTAAAAATTATACTGATTAGGAACAAAATAAGAGCTTTGAAGTAAATATTTTTCCTGCAGTGAATAAAGTGTCTCTAAAACAAATGCATTTCACAAAATTATCTTTAATATGAATTTAAACGACTAAACTCACAATTATTTGTCCACACATACTGAATTTCACTTACCCATCTGAAATCTTTCCCATCAAATTTGCGAGCACTTGTGAACAGCACTGTCCTGGCTGGCATGTTAATTCCCATAGCAAAGGTCTCAGTTGCAAATAAGGCCTAAATAAATAAACAACAACAGACAACAAAATAAAAATTTTTAACTTGATAACACTTAAATGTTTAGAAGCAGCCAGATAAGACTTTTAAATCTGATTAAAATGTAGAAAACATTCAGCACAGTTTATGTCTGAAACCATAAACACTTGAACCTGAAGTGGACATTGTCCATATTCTTCTGCACATTTCCAGTAGCTTTTCTAGGTACTTATACTGCTTCCACCTCCCCAACATGCGTACATCCCCAATACTAAACACTGGAACAAGAACACTCTCTCCCCCTTACCCATACAGAAGAAATAGATCAACTTGCTTCTAGTTATGTTTATGTGCACATGTGAAAAACGGACAGAAAGAAAAGTCTAAGAGGTGAGTTTTGCATCAAATACTGAATACAGTGAAATTATTCTGCTAGTGAGCCTTAAGTTTTGGCTCTGATTCTGTGATCATTTTGTCACTTGAACTCACATGACAGGGTTTTTTGTTTAGATTAATGTATCAGGAAGATCTCTTTATATTTCATCTCCTGATCAAGGGGAGAATTTAAATGTAGAGGGTAGGAGCACTTAAAGAGAAGGATTGTGGAGAAAAAAAGACAGACCCACGACCAGAAAATATAGAGCACTGAATTATTTCTTCCACCTTTCTCATAAAAATATGCTCTCTCTTATCTTTAGAATTTTATCATATAAATGACCTTTAGACAAAATTATTGCAGATCAAGAAACTATATGAAAAATTTATTTAAAACACTATTTGCCCGCTCTGGCAACGTCAGCAATGGTATATTAGTTAATGCAAAAAATTGAGCGTTAGTGAACTACATGCAATACCTTCAACAAGCTCTCAGTACAGTATTCTCATAAAAACAACTACAATACGTGGGTATATGATTGTGTGTCCTGCTGGGAATGTTTCCATTCCCCAACCCACAGTAACAGCAATTAATTTCATTTTTTGAAAGTACTTACTGTTCATTTTTTAAGACTTATTTTAATTCTCAATACTGAGAGTTGAACTTTGTCTAGAATAAACCACAAATGGATGGAGTATCTAGATTAGCATCTACAAAGCTGTTAAATAATTTGTCTGCAGCATTGTTGGGACCATGTTGGTCTCAGGATATGAGAGAAACAAGGTGGGTGAAGAAATATCTTTTATTGGACCAAGCTCTGTTGGTGGAAAAGACAAGCTTTCAATCGTAACAGAGCTCTTTTTCAGGTCTGGAGAAGGAAACTAGAGTGTGTAAGCTAAATACAAGGGGGACAAATTGTTAAACATAAAGGATTCAAACATTAAGGAGACCACTTTAAACCAAGTGGGCAATTAATACTTCTGCAGTTGTAAGACAATGGAAGGTTAGCAGGAAGCAAGGTGTGTTACTATTTGCAATGGGCCATAAAACCAGTGTCTCTGTTAAGTCCATGGTTTTTAGTGTCCAGCAGAGTTATAAATTCAAGTTCCCAGGCTCATCTTTAGAAGATGTGCAGGTTTTCTTTGAGGATGATCTGTCCCAATTTGTACTTAGCCTGGCCATTCTAGTTTCCTTCTCCAGACCTAAATAGCAACTCTGTAAAGTTCAAAAGCTTGACCCTTCCACCAACAGAAATTTGTCTAAAAAAAATTTGTCTCTTTTAGATAATTTGAGTTAATGGGCCATCAATCAATTCGAATTACAAGAGGAGCAAGGACTCTGTCTAGACATACTCTCACTCAGTTTATAACAGAATGGAGGGTTTGGAAGCTGGCGATATTCAGTTTGGGGTTTTGTCAAGTTTGAGAGTATAGTGTGGTGTAGCTACAGTGTAGTAGCAGGTGGAGACTCGTGATTTAGAATGTAAAAGTTCTTTCTTCTGAAGCTAGATTCCCTGAATTGCTATCACTTTGGGTTGCAGATAAAGACCAGGATAAGAAATTGGAAATTTTTATTTAGGTGAAATTCTACAGTATTGCAGTAAATTTAAAATGTAATTTAGTTTTTGAAATTTTTTGCATTTAAAAAAAATAGAATTGTTATAATTGGAGCTATAAAACACCCAAATACAAAGATACTTAAGGCATCTGGTAAATATATTAACTTTCATTAAGGAGCCCTCCCTCTTCTACCTCTTTCCTTGCCCAGTTCCCTTAAGGCCATGGTCTCCAAACTCTGGGGCGCACCTCCCCAGGGGGTCATGGAGGAATATTCACGGGGATGGGTGTAGCAGGGCCCGGGCCAGCCCCCACAGTGGGTGGGGAGGGAGCATCACTCAGCGCTGCTCTGCTCCCAGCTTCACTCTGGCCCTGCCCTCAACTCCAGCTGCAGCTCTGGCCCCGGCTCCCAACCACAGCTCCTGGGCAGGGGGCACAGAAAGAGTCCATTATGGGTAAAGGAGGCGTGACCAGAAATGGCCCCAGCTGCTGCCCTAATCCCAGTCCCAGCCACCAGCTCTGGCTTCCAGCTGCAGCTCCGACCCCGGCTCCCAACAGTGGTTCCTGGGCTAGGGGGCATGGACAGAATCTATTATGGGTAATGGGGGCACAACCTAAAATGGGGGCACACTGCCTTAAGGAGTGGCTGGTGCTTGGAAAAAGAGTTTTGAAGGGAGAAAAAAGGCACTCAATGTTTGAAGCTTGATGTGTTTGTTCTCTTAGGAAAATGAGTCATCTACTTAACATTATTAATTTTAATAATTAAAAATAAAGCAACACCTCAGGGGAAAGAACTAAAAGTCAATTGTGTTCTTCCAAATTGTCGGAAAAATTCAAGCTTTCCAGAACTGTTGTGGGAATGTTTGTAGAAACAGGCCTCTAAATAGTAAGCTTCTCAAGCCATTATTTTCTTATATGTTTTGTAAAGCACAGTGTAGACAGTGTGATTTGTAGACAAACAAAAATAAAGAGTTGTCCTTTAAGGAATAAGCTCTAAACTTCTGCATTTGTGAGCTATGGAAAATATGTAAAATTTTCATTTTTGCACATGCAACGAAGTCCCCCCCCATTTTCTTTTAAGAACTATTGTACATTTCCAAGATAGTTAATGCTAAAAATATAATGATTAGGAAAATTAAATATACTTGTGCCTAAATACAGAGATATGAACTATATACCTTTATCAATCCTTCCGAAAAAAGAATTTCAATGGTCTCCTTTAAAATAGGAAGCAAACCACCATGATGGATGCCAATTCCTCGCTTCAAAAGAGGAAGCACATGCTCAACCTATGAATACAGAGGCTAAGTGAGTATGTGTATTTTGATATACTTTTAAACAAAAAGACAACACTTAATTTTGTGTAAAAAATTTAACACCTTAAACATAGTTTTCATGTTATTCAACATTTTAAGCACAACAGATAAGCAGACCTTCGACTTTATTAAAGATTTACCCTCAACAACAAGTGGTCAAAGACAGAGAGGTCTGTTTTGACTACTTGGTCTAGGACCTCTCGGATCATTAATAAGAGCAAACTCTGATCCACAAAAGGTAGTAGCATCTAGAGATCTATTCAGGCTATTCAACGTTAAACAGGAAAATTCTCTAAATGCACTGCAAAAGAGCGTACGATAAGTGACACTGAACAGAAACAAAGGGCTCTACTTTCTTGTGGTCCTTGAGCACTCAATGAAAAGTGATGTCTTTATCCTGGAAAGCAGAATGAGAACATAAAATGTTTTGATTATTTCCACTCCCAGATCAGTGGAAACATATTCCCAAAGTCACGAATAGTACCTAGTGATGACCTTGTCATTATGCCAAAGCAGCGCCTTACCCTTTGCTTCCAAAAGGAGCCGTTAAATAGAATTGCTGACTTGATGAACATATATATCCAGACTTACAAATAAAAACGTATTTAAAGACCATAATCATTGCCTCAATTTCAGCCAGCCTGATCTCTTAGTTTGTCAACATTTCAAACACTCATAACTTTGTTCAAGAATATTCATAAGGACTCAGCATTTCCTTACAGCTAAACACATTTTAAGTCATTTAAAATATGGGACTATTTAAATTTGTAAGTTTACTTAAGAGTTTTCCTTGCCCACATAAGACATTTTTGGTAAACCAGTATCTTCATACACACACAAAAAATGGTTTTGTTTGGCTGCCATTTGATCATAAATTTCTACTCTTGAATTATCTTGTTCTGTGAAAACAGATTGTTCTGTTTGCAACACTATAAAATACAAATTCTGAACACTTTAAATTCTTCTATTCAAAACTAAAAGTCCAAAATTATTTTTAAACAAACATATACTCACTTGGTTAGCTTTGCTAATTAGAACTTGTTTTGTTCAGTTTCAACGTCAAAACTGATCAACTCTTTTGTTTTTACCCCTAAACAAATTCTGAAAGAATACTGTGATCAAATTTCATTATCTGCAACAGGCCAATCCATCTCTCTCTCCCTCCCTCCTATATCCTATGACTAGAACTCCACTGTTATAAACTTCATATACATATATAAAGCCAGCTAGTTAAGGCTGCAAAACAGATTCAAAGTTGAGCCATTTTGGAGTTACTTCCATGAGAACAGCTGACAGAAGAATAGGAAGATTGAATGTTTTTCATTCCCTTTAGCTTAAATAATGGCTTGCCCAGGTCTTTAAAAAATCACTTTTGTATTCAGACAAGCCATGGGAAGTTCAACCTTCAAGTGTTTGTTAAACTTGAGAGCAATTGAAAGTGGAGATTCAGAATGGAAAAAAATTGAAAGCCGTAACTTTGCATGCTAGTA
Organism: Mesoclemmys tuberculata; assembly: GCA_007922155.1. Lineage (NCBI taxonomy): Eukaryota > Metazoa > Chordata > Testudines > Chelidae > Mesoclemmys > Mesoclemmys tuberculata. Next base: position 29,789,234 of record ML675629.1, on the reverse strand, counting down.
GCCCTTAATGGAGAGTAGTATCTTTGTTAGACTTTGAGAGAGAAAAGTATATGTGATTGAAAAATAATTTTTGAGCACACTTACTGGGTATCTACCAAGATTTTTTAACAGAACCTCATGAAGAGACAACATAAAGTGAGGCCTCATCTACTACACTAGGCACTTTTAGGAGAGATTCCTACAGACTACCACTAATGCAGCTAAAATTCTTTGGCAAAGGCATGGCCAAAAGCACAATGGCTGCTATTCCTGTGGCAGTTTCCACCTCTCACTGAATCACACAAACTCTCCAAAAGGCAAATCAATAAACAGCACAAGAAAATGTGTGCATATAAAGAGGAAAAACAAAATAAAATACATTAAACCATGGTTTTAGCAACTGTTACAAATTTGCTGCATTTTATAATATTCTGACAATTCTAAATTTTTACATGATGTTTATATTTTTTCCATTTTAAAGATGCAATTATTGACCTATAAATTGGTGTGCAGATGTTTTGTTAACTTGGTTTTACAAAAAAAAGACAAGGCAAAATTTGATAAAGATAGGAGGAACAATATCACTTGGTGAATTTGAGCAATTATCAAATAAAAAGAAAGTTTTCCTCCTATCTGGAGATGTACAATTTATTAAAAAATAAGTCATTCACAGTTACCCAAAAAATTGAGTAGAATTATGGTTCAAAACAGTGGTAAAGTATCTATACCCTGTAAGTTTTAATTCAGCCTCCATTTTCAATCAAAAACACTATCTAAACAAGCTACTTAAATTCTTCACTACACTGTTAATAAATAATCCATTATATATTTATTTAAAATACACTAGCATCTCGGGTATGAATTTTAGCACATGCTAATTGAAATTATTATTAAGCAACCTCCACACTCACCTGAGGAAGCTTCTTATCTTCATCAGACAGGCAGTCAATTGCATTATTAAATACTTCTTCAACCATTTTTTTTTCTTCATCTATAAAGGAAACATTTACGCATAAGCAAATTTTTTCCTGCAAACACCAACATGTTGGTATTTTAAACTATGTCAAATGTAACTGCTGTTTATTTTAAAGGTTACATTATAAAAAGTAATGCTGAAAGTTAGGCGGTCAGAATATATACTCAGCTAGTTAAAGAAAGTGTCCTCTTAAAGTTACCTGCCTTGTACATTTAAAAAAACATGTATGGAATACCAAGATGAGAGATATAATTATGCAGCTGTACACTGAAGCAAAATTTAAAAAACTGTTTTAATTTACAAGGAAATGGGGGGTGAATTTTTAATTGCAATGACTACAGTCTGATGGTTGTATGTGTGAAATTATGAGAACAAATACCCTGCTGCATGTGACAGCAAATGCTACCATTATTTTACTACACTCTGCCAGCATTGTTTGAAGACATTCTGTTGACAAGTAGGCAAGGTCCCTGCCCTGAAGAGTTCACAATCTATGACAACTTATACTGCAACTCCCTCTATGCAGTTACTCCTAAAGTTCTCAAAAAGTCTTAATTTAAGTTTATTCTTTTCCCAAATTAAGATGAAATGTTGGAGGATTTAGGGAGGATGGGAAGTGTTGAGAAAGATCAGTTTAGTTATGTTATGTGAGCAAGAAAAATATTTTTATGGTTCTGAGAAATTACTCAGATTCCAAATTTATAAACTTGAAAGACCAGGGAGCCAGGGCACAGAACCACCTGGCATGTGGCCAATCCTTTCTCTCCTCGTGCAAATGTTTCTGAAAGTAGCTGTACTATTACCGCTGTCCCAAAATGCACTGCAGATAAAACTAAGGGTATGGCTACACGAATACCTACTTCACGGCAAACTGGGGTGTAAATCTTCAGTGCTGCAGTGTGCCACATGCTAACTGTCTGTGTAGACCTTGCTACTGGGTAGTAAAAATTCCTTAGTCACACTGATGTACTCATTCAAACTACAGAACATTTATGTGCAATAGAAACTTAGAACACAGCAGCAGGTTTATGAAGACAGTGAACTAGAGCAGGAGTACTCAACAAATTTTTGGTGGCCTCAGAATGCGGCCACTAACTCTTGCTCATGGCCGCCCTGATGATTTTTCCATTAATAGTGAAATTAATTTTAAGAAAACCAAATAAATATGCTCATATACATGTGCAAATCATCGTAATTTATTTATGTAGGGATTTTTTTTTTTGCAGACTCAATAATAAAAATAACGCACAGTTGTCTCTGTTCTTTACTGGATCGAGACAGAATAGAAATACAAACAAGATGCTTTGCATGTTCTAGTCTTTTGTTGCTGTGAATTATTTTGCTTGTTTGGTTGCCTTTTTTGTTTGTTTGTTTTTGTAAGACTGTCTAATGAATCTGCTTCTGTGAAAAGTGCTATTTGTATGTTTGTTAATATCACTTTTCACAGCAATAGACTTGCTAGCTAGCTGGGAGGCAGTGAAAAGTGATGTCAACAAACATACAAATAGCACTTTTCACAGCAGACTTACTCAGCCCTGGCAAGTCAGGGGACAAATTAAGCTCTGGACAGGGAGGTGGGCAGGGAGGCAGCAGGGGCCAGGAGCAATGGGGGGATGAGGGTCTCAAGGAGCAGCAGAGTTTGGGGGTGGAGGGGTAGTGAGCCTCATTAAGGCTCCTACAGCTGGAGACTGGAGCTCTCTGGCTACACAGCCAGGGACAGGGGTCAGACAACACAGTGGGGAGCAGGAGCAATGGGGTGGGAGGGAAGGGGTGACCCCAGGACTGGCACCCACCGCCACATGGCTGGAATCCGGGGCAGGATCCCATGGCTGGAGCCCACAACCCTGCAGCTGGGGGATGTAGCCTGCAGCTGAAGCTCAGGGCCAAAGGAGGCAACAGAGGCCGGGATGATGGGGAGGTGCTGAGCCTACGGCCAGGGTCCAAAGCCCCTCGGCTGGGGGACAGACCAGAGTCTGCCACCCACCGCCTCAGGGCTGAGGCCAGAAGCCCAAGCCCAACCCCAAGCCCAAGCCCCGCCGTCACTGCCCCCGATAAGGTGGGGAACTCACACTGACTGCCTGCTTCTCCAGCATCTGAGGCTCCAGAAAGGGGCAGGGCCCAACCCCTGCTGGCGGCTTTGCCGCCAACCCCCACCAAATCACCACCCAGGAAGCTGTGGATGCATGAAAAGCCCCTGGTGGCCGCTTTTGAAAAATGCTGCATGGGAGTACTGTAGAATTTCTGTGCAGCAAGGATGTTTACATGCACATGGCCTAATTAAGCTTTAGGATGAAAGAGACATCTTAATATTGTACTGATTAGATCCTCTGGTGATGCCAGCAATTTCCTTCTACAATCAACTTAATTATTTATGACTATATAACCGAAAAGTTCTACATTTCCATCTCTATGTATTATACGCTTACTTTTTTCATATTGGATATAAAGTCTGAAATAAAATACAGACCTGACCAGAAAGGCCTCTCAACATCACTTATGCAAACCTGCACTTAAAAATAAAACCACACTACAACTTATTTATCTGTACCTGTGTTGAAGTCTAATTTTGTCATCTGAAGTGCGTAGGCTTCACAATCTTTCTTACTGAAACTGAATATAATTACAGGTTGGAAATTCCTTTCCATGATCATTTTCACTATCTTAAATACATTTGATGGTCCTGGAAAGACAAAACATTATTTTGGAAGGTACATTAGCAGAAAAATCTCTTAATGAGGAGTAATCTGGACATGCACTAACAGCATTCTTTTCTGCAGTTTTAAAATAACTTCAATCATCTTTGTATTATATAAGAACCATTTTAAAATCCAAGGTTTCAAATTTACCTTTTGTTCCTCCTTTCCTGCCTTTCTGGTCCCCTTTGGCTAAGTCACCTGCATCTCTAAGTACTTGCATTGCTGTGTTAAAGTTATCTTCTCTGAAATCACCCTAGAAATAAATGCAACTTTTGTAAGCCATTTCACTTCCCCAATTAAAACTTTACAATGGATCAGAAATAAGACATTTTAAGTCAAAATACAAAGCAAAAAAAATTGAAATTATTTATGAAAAAATAAAGTTCTTACACTACCATAAGTTAGCCAGCAATTCCTTTTATGGAGGAATCAAGAAGAACATTTGCATGCAAGACTATGTACTTACAGAGAAATGAACAGTGAAGCAGCGTACTATGCTACCATTATCTGGCTCTGTATTATGATACTGACATAACTGCTGGACCTTGAATCATGAGTAGCCCAGCTGATTTGAGTCTAGTCCTGCTTCCAGTGACAATAAGTTGTTATGGGCTGTGTATTTTAAGATTTTGTACTTTTGGATCACTTTTTTTTTTTTTTTTTAAATAATAATCCTACAACCGCAAAATCAGTAGCTCACCTCAGTTAACTGTCTTTTTTACTTTCTCAGGAGAAACAGTAGAAAAAGTGTGGAAAAAATAAAGGAACACTGTGGAGATAACGAAGTCAGCATCTCATGAGAGGGAAAGCTCATAGTCAAACCCCTGAGCACCTCAATGTGGCACATAATACATGCCTTAACTAGGAGACACATCATAAAATAATTGTTGTGTTCCACGTCACTGTGATGTTTAACAGCAATTCAGAGCACCATGGGCAGAAGCTTGTTCATTTCATTTTAAAAAAGAAGTTATCCCAAAGAGCCATTTTGTCTGTCAAGCAGGGTAGGTAGGTTACGTCAGTGGTCACAGGTTTTATCATAAGTTCATAGGTGAGAGGAAATTCAAAGCCATGTTTTACGAAGGGCAGTCTCATTATTATTAAAAGCACATACAATAATTGTTCAAACAAATGGAAAACGTCTTACATTTTCATCAACCACAAGGTGGAGTCCATCTCCCCCTGCTGGAAAGATATAATGTTGCAGAGGAGTAGGTCGATAGTCTGTGTAAATCACATGGCAAGGCTGTGAGGGAGAGGGAAGGGAACAAAATTAAAACTATTTACTTAACCTCACTATAAATTAAAAAATGGTATTTATTCAACAAACAATAAGTATACCCTCTTGATCACAAAGTCTGGAGACAACACTTTCCAGAGGAAAATAAAATATTTTAAATCCCAAAACAATAGACGATTGTAATTAGGCACACTTCTCTTATTACAGCACAATCAGGAATGCAAAACAACGTTTGCTTTACATTCCCATACATTACTGTTACAGTAATCTATTAAAAAAGGCCTGGCAACCAAGACTAAGGGCTTGCCTGCCCTGTGAGTTGTTGTGTGGCAAGCTAGGGTATGACTCTACAGTGCACCAGCTTGCATGTGGACACTTTTAGAGTGCAGTGAAAGCCCCAGAGTGCATTTAGAACAACGCTTCTTGAAAGCGTAATACACTAAGTCACACTCTGGGACGTTCATTGTGCTGTAGCAGTGTCCATATGGTGAGTTACTGCAGGGCAAGCTGGTGTGCGGTAGTGTCCCAATCACACTTTTAAAAGCATACCATTTTTTATATTATTTCACAAGGTCAGAACACTTGTTTGAAGTCAGCGTGGTATCCCAATGATAATGCTATGAATAGCTATAGGAGAAACACCATTTTAATTTCCTCTTAGGTTTCAAGGGCTAGGAACAACTATAGTGGAGAAGGCTAGGAGCCTAGTCTATGGAGAAGAGAATGAACGATACAGTCGGTTAAAAAGTAGTGGTGGGGAGGTGTTATTTCCTCAACCAGAAAGATGGTATCATGCCACAAGAGAGATCAAGGGTGGAGATATCAAGTGCGGAAAATAAAATTACCTGTTTATGAAGATGGCAAATCCATTCAGCAAACTGGCGGGCATTCGGAATAGTGGCAGAAAGAAACACATAGTGAACGTTGTCAGGGAGCAAAATAATAGTCTCCTCCCAAACCACACCACGTTCTGAAAACAGAAAATGCACATGGCAAATTAAATGAAGGCCCCACAAACCCATCTTCTTCCCCCTCCACACCCAAGCTCAGAAGCTGGAGTACAGAATAGTGCACAAAAACCAAGAAGAGGCTTCTTCCCTTGCCAAAGGAAATGCAAACAGTTATGCACAAGTCTTACACACACTAAACTAGTAGAAATCAAACTGAAGAATGCACGCAGAAAGATGACAGCTTGTCAGCAGTGAAGATGAAAAAATCAAAAATTTATCCACAGGAATGGTGAAACAAATAGCAACACTTTCTTACAGTCTTACCAACAGGCCCACTCCTAGAGGAAGAGGGATGGACAGTGGAAAGGTAAATGCCCAGATAGAGAGGGGAACCCACACTCCACTACACCATCCAAGGCCGTACTATCTTCGATAATCTTTATCTGGTCCAGGACCTCCTCTAACTTGGGTGTAGGGATGGCCTGTCATTCGGCTTCCTATCTCCAGACCAGGAAAGAGCATTCAACAGGGTGGACCGCAAGCATACAGCTTCGGGCCCCAGGTTGTGGGCTTTCTCCAGGTGCTGTACACCTCTGTGTAGCATTTGGTAAAGCTCAGCTGGACCCTGACCAAACTTGTCAGCTTCAGACGAGGGGTGTGTCAAGGCTGTGAGGCCCAACATACACTCTGGCCATCGATCCCTTCCTTCCTCTGTCTCCTTTATAGGAGTTTGACAGGGTTGGTGCTCTGCAAGCCAGAGTTGCATGTGGTTCTGTCAGTGTATGCCAATGACATGTTCCTCATGGTCCAGGACCCAGACGACCTGGTGTGGATGGAGGTCTGCCCGGTCATCTGGTTGGCGACTTCCTCTGCTAAGGTCAGCTGGGTCAAGAGTTCTGGCCCATTGGTTGGGGAAAGGTGACAGGTGAGCTCCCTTCCTCTGCTGCCTGGCCCTCCAGGACGGGCAGGTAAACTAAAAAAAACTCTCTGGAAGGGTAGGGCAGCACAGGAGAGACAAGCAAAGTGGTCAGAAGCAGGTGGATGGGGCAGGCAACAAAGGGAAAAGGGACAAACTACTGCAGGGAGTGCTGGTGGGAGCCCACCAGCCAAATGCAGCCAGGGAGGAAAGGCGAATCCAGGGGAGGAAAAAGGGGTATGTGCACCCACGTGCACTTGTGATCAGTCTCTATAAGCTGCAGCAAGTTAAGTCCCAGATGGTAACGGGGCCAAAGCAAACAGCTGGGCTGAGCAGCAGAAGCAGTCCCAGATGGCAACTGGGGATGATGGTGGAAGTGATGGTGGGGGGACTGGATGGACATGGTGGAAGGCTCTGTTCAGCTACAGTAGCTACCACCAGACTCAGAAGGCAACGAAGATGGCAAAGTCACTCAGCCCAATGGTGTTGGTAGCAGCAATGTCTCCGCCACAGTATCCTGCAGAAGCACCAGCACCACACGCTCTTTCTCCAGCTGCAGCAGCAGGTCCTTTTCCTACTCCTCAGTATCAGCAGCAGCAGCAGGGTCCTCAACCAGCAGCAACCAGCCAGCCAGGAGAGCCCTCAGAGAGGGTGATAGCGGATCGCTCACTCCCCTCTGGAAGGAAGGCCAGCAGGGCCTCTCACACTACAGCAGCCAGCCAGGAGGGCAGCAAGAGGGGTCAGGCCCACGGGGCTGCTAGGGAACAGCACCTGAGTCAGCACTTTGGTCACTGCCACTCTAATCAATTAGACCAGAGCAAACACTTCATTATGAAGAGCTGTGCCTAAACCGATGGGCTGAGGAGCACTAAGAGGCTAAGTAGGTCATTAGGCAGATGATACAAAAGGCACTGGAAGAAAGTAGGCTAAGGGGGGGAAATGGAGAGAGACATGCTCTTCCCTGCTTGCCTCAGGAGTTGACAGCTCCCCACAGCTGTAAGTGTACGGATGTCTAGCATACAAGAGTGATGGGAACCAACTTTGTAAATAAATTGCATATGGTGTTTTACCAGCAAAAAGATCTCTGAGCTGTGTATGGACTTGAGCAGAGACAGGAGCGAGCAGGCCCTGCCTGCCACGATAGGAAAAAGAGAACACTATTTATTTCATAGAGAAATTGTAAATACACCATACCTGAGTCTCTCATATAATGGATTTCATCAAATATAACCCAGGCAACTTCTCGCATAACCTCAGAACCTCTGTAGAGCATACTTCTCAAAATCTGAAAATAAGAGAGGGTAAATGATGCATCTAGCACTTAAAGATCATGCACATTCAATAGTAATAGTTAATGTCACTTGTTTTCAAGGACTTGCTTAAGAAAGTTTCACATGGAGATGTATATTTTGGTTCATATTCATATGGTAATATAAAAACTTAATTTGCAATTTAAACGTGACACATTTAGAGGTAGGCTATTAAGTAGAGTACCAAATCCGTAGCAAGCTGCTCCTTGAAATAACTGTAAAATACTCCTCACAATACACTCTAATAATCAAACCCAGCAACATGATTTGAACCTGTTCCCCCCATCCCCAGATATACTGAGGAAACAAGAATTTATTACCATTACTCTGATTCTCCATTTGATAGCATATTGCCACTAGACCTCAAGCCCAGTTCAGCTGAATGTTCTTTTAAATCTTCCATCACCCAAAAGACTCCACACAGATAATTACTATGTTAATGGGAAATCCTTGAAAGTCTTAAGAGTTCTTCCCACTAAAGTTTTTCTCCTAAGAACTATTTCCTTCTTTGAAGTGACTTCTGCTTATTCACATTTGTGGGAATCTCGTGAGCAGTATAAGCACCAGGAAGGTAGGCTAAGAAATTCTAACTGAACAAAGGTTGCAGAATTGGTATCCCAGAAGAAGCATTAGATCTAGAAGCCCAAGCTGAGAGACCAGTGCTCAGTAAGGGGAAGCAGTGTGGTGACAAATGATGTGGAAAAAGCTGAGGTACTCAATGCTTTTTTTGCCTCCATCTTCACAGACTACTTCACTGGGCAGCACAGAACAGGGGAGGAGGTCAGCAGCCCTCAGTGGTTAAAAAAAAAAAAAAGAGAGGCTCAGGATTAATTATAAAAGCTGGACATGCACAGGTCCATGGGGCTTGATGCAATGCATCTGAGGAAGTGGCTGATGTGATTACAGAGCCACTGGATACTATCTTTGAAAACTCGTGGCAACTGGGAGAAGTCTTGGACAATTGGAAAAAGGCAAATCTAGTGCCCATCTTCAAAAAAGGGAAGGAGGAGGACTGAGGGAACTACAGACCAGTCAGCCTCACCTCAGGCACTGGAAAAATCATGCAGTAGGTCTTCAAGGAATCCATTTTGAAGCACTTGGAAGAGAGGAAGGTGATCAGGAACAGTCAGCATGGATTCATCAAGGGCAAGTCATGCCTGACCAACCTGATTGCCTTCTGTGGTGACATGACTGGCTCTGTGGAGGTGCGGGATGTGGTGAACGTGATATACCTTGACTTTAGCAAAGCTTTTGATATGGTCTCCCATAGTATTCTTGCCAGCAAGTTACAGAAGTATGGGTTGGATCAGTGTTTCCCAACCAGTGTGCCACAGCACATTTCGTGTGCCATCAGACCTGAGCAGGTGTGCCACAGAATTTCTTGAAAAACTACTTGAAGAGTTGAGTTGGCTCATGAATATCCATGAGTTCATTTGGAGACTATATGATGGTATGCTTCAAAATGATTAAAAGGTATCAAGGTGTGCCATGGCAGAGAAAAGTTTGGGAACCACTGGGTTGGATGAATGGACTAGGAGATAGATAGAAAGCTGGCTAGATCATCGGGCTCAATGGGTAATGATCAATGGCTCAATGTCCGGTTGGCAGCTGGTAACATGCGGAGCGGCCCAGGGCTCGGTCCTGGGGCCAGGTTTGTTCAATATCTTCATTAATGATCTGGAGGATGGAGTGGATTGTACCCTCAGCAAGACTGCAGATGACAATAGGCTGGGGGGAGTGGTAGATACACTGGAGAGTAGGGATAGGATGCAGAGTGACCTACACAAATCGGAAAATTGGGCCAAAAGAAATATGACGAGGTTCAACAAGGACAAATGCAGAGTCCTGCACTTAGAACAGAAGAATCCTATGCACTGCTACAGACTGGGGACCAATGGACTAGGCAACAGTTCTGCAGAAAAAGACTGGGGATTACAGTGGACAAGAAGTTGGATACGAGTCAACAGTGTACCCTTATTGCCAAGAAGGCTAATGGCTTACTGGGCTGCATTAGTAGGAGCACTACCAGCAGATCAAGGGAAGTGATTGTTCTTCTCTATTCGACACTGGTCAGGCCTCATTTGGAGTAGTGTGTCCAGTTTTGGGACCTCCACTACAGAAATGATGTGGACAAATTGGAAAACGTCCAGCGGAGGGCAACAAAAATGATTAGGGGCTGGTGGGGGAGGTCTAGGTTGGATATCAGGAAAAAATGTTCACTGGGAGGGTGGTGAAGCACTGGAATGGACTACCTAGGGAGATGGTGGAATCTCCATCCTTAAAGGTTTTTAAGGCCTGGCTTGACAAAGCCCTAGCTGGGAATGATTGACTGGGGTTGGCGCTGCTTTGAGCAGGGGGCTGGACTAGATTAACTCCTGAGGTCCCTTCCAACACTAATATTCTATAATTCTAAATATGTACAGTGAATTCCAGGTCTGTGTTCTGAAGCCTTCTAAGATGGAAACATTACAAAGACATGCTATCAATACTGCTTTAGTAACTATGGAGTAAGTCATAAGATCCTGAGGTACTGACACACAAACAAATATGTAATATGTCGAAGGACTCAACCTAATCTACTGATGCAGGGGATAAATGGAAGTGGAACTCCTTTTAAAAACTGTTTCTCAAAGGTTATACAAATTCTTGCTAACTTTAAGTGACTCAGTCCTACCCAAATAAAAACAAAGTCCTCAACATCTAGGATATGTAGTCCTCATTTTCCCCAGGTGATAATGAAGTTTTGGAAAGACCATCACGAGATCAATAATCTGAGTCAGGTGGAATTCAAGACACCACTTTCTATAAAAGTCTGGATCACTCTATTCCTGTGAAATATGGTGACAAGAAATCAGCTATTAGAGTATGCAACACTCACTCCTCTTGCAGATTTATCTAACTAAAAATACTGTCTTTAGTGACAGGTGGAACACAGAGCAATCTTTGAAGGTCTCCAAAGAAGAGTCCATCAACTCTGTCAGCACCAGGTTAAAGTACCATTTTGCAATGGCTTCTCTGCTAGTAGGAATACTGACCTTTCAGGAATCTTGTGACTTGACTGAAAACAATAGAACTGTTTACTGACAGATATGGTGAGAGCATACACAATTGCACCTTCACAGAGAAGCAGGAGAGGATCAGAGGCCAAATATAATCAATAATCTAAAAGAGATTATATGGATGTAACACATAGATACAGATTAGTTGCTCATGGAGAGAGCCATTTCAGAGCAGAGGGCTTTATGGACTACAATAAAATCTCCTGCACTTCTACAGAGCCTGTCACAGCAAAATTTGTTGGCGTCCTGTGAACAAAACAGCAAGGTTGACTGAGATGTTCTCCCTGAAAGAGCTGGTCTGATGACACCAGTAAGAGAAACAGAAGCTTAACTGAAAGATTCACACATCACCACAGTCCAGACCAGTGTTTCTCAATATTTTTGTGCAGGCACCACCTTTGGACTTACCTTTTTTTTTTGATCCCCCCCACACCCCATTTGAAAAAACTGCAATCCCCTATTTTAAACTCAGGGTCTAGCCCCAGTTCTGCCTCCTGAGGCTGAAGCATGTAACTTATCTTTGTGATGCTCCTGTAGCGTGGGAACCCAGGCAATTATCCTGCTTGCCACCCCTAATGCTGGCCCTGCACTTGTGACCCCCCACAAACCCATCTTGTGACCACCCTGGAGTGTCAGAATCCATAGACTGAGAAACACTGGTCTAGACTATGCTAGAACAACTGATACAATGTGACATTGCTGAAGTAACCAGTATCAGGCAGGTTCTGTATAGTCACACGCTACTAATCATTAGCAGGATCAATGGAACCTGTGAAAAGTAGAACAGAAATCTTTTGTCCTAATTCATAACAAATATGTCTGGAATAAAAATGTAATGTGCAATGGGGGAAACTGCCTAATATTTACTAACTAGCTAAATTACAATATAAACAGTAGATATGGAAGCATAATCATTCGTCTGCAGCTAGCCGAGGAAAGGAAAAAACTGCGATGTTTGGGGCCAAGTCACACTTTTGCAATCTGATTTAAAAAATTCAGTGCTTAGAAAGGGAAAATATGCAGCTCTAACAGGCACTGCTTTCCAGAAGGTCCTTGAGGCTCTGCAGTGCCTGGGATACATCTCAAATATGCGAACATACAGCAGTCATTTCAAAGTAGTTAATTTCCCCCCCAATAATCAGAGATTAACTGAAGGTAGGGGAGGCTGAGAAGGCAGAGAGAACTGAAAATGTTGCATTATTTTTAACATAATTCACCCAAGATATTTCCAACAAAGACTCTCCTTGTTTCAGCCATTCTCCCCAGCATGCACCAAAAATGCCCCAACAGGGCCAAGAAGGAAAGGCAAAAGGACTAAGTGCTAACTACTTAAACATACCTCTGTTGTCATTACAAGACAAGAAGCTGTAGGATTAATGGTGACATCCCCAGTCATCAAACCAACATCTTGAAATTCTTCATACATCTCACGATACTTCTGGTTACTCAGAGCTTTAATGGGACTGGTAAATATCACACGCTGTTTCTCCCTCAAAGCCAAGGCAATCGCATATCTACAATATAACATTAAATACGTGAGAAACATTTACACCTTTCTACCCTTCCATAACCTTGTATTAAAAGTAAAAACCTAACACAGACGACTGGTAAAGCATGAACCCTTTCATCTGTCCATTACCAGCTTCAATCTACTATAAGATCATCAACCAATCTGTGGAATTTATTACCAGGAGATGTTGTGAAGACCAAAACTGTAACGGGGTTCAAAAAAGTATTAGATAAGTTCATGGAAGATAGCTATTGATTAACCTATTAGCCAAGATGGTCAGGGATGCAACTCTATGGTCTGGGTGTGTCTAGCCTCTGACTGACAGAAGCTAAAAGTGGACAACATGGAAGGGACCACTTGATGACTGCCAGTTCTGTTCCCTTTGAAGCACCTGTCATTGATCACTGTCAGAAAACAGGATACTAGGCTAGATGGACCATTTGGTCTGACCCAATATGGCTGTTCTTATGTTCTTATCTAAATACCTGTATTGCAACAAGTGTTTTTCTTTCATCCTACATAAAAAGCTTCAACAGAAGCTTGTGTCTCAACAACACAATTTTTTTCAAAAAAAAATTTTTCACAATTTTTTTTAAAAAATAGTTAGCCTAAAATTGGAGAAGTCTTGCATGACTCTCTCTTGCTAAAAGCAATGAAGAAAATAACTCACTACATACATACAGCTACTTGAAATTTAGTAGGTTTTGTTTTAAATTTTAAACACTGTAGTAGTCAAAATATTTGTAAATCATTAAGACAACAGCATGCTATTCTCAATAAAATCTATCAAAATTACTCACTCTGCACACACAGTTTTGCCAGCTGATGTATGAGCTGACACTAAAACAGACTGATTGTTATCCACACAAAGGATGGCCTCTCTTTGAAAAGCATCAAGAATGAATGGATATTCCTAAAAAGAAAAAAAGTTGCATTTAAAAGGAAAACATACTTTATAGCTTAATTCTGTTCTTTGCCAGACTGACCTAGTGAGCAAATTTCAGCCTGAAGTGAAATTTTGTGACTAGTTACCATCTCATTCTATTTGAAAAATAGTAATTTATAACAGTTTTTTTTTTAATTTAGATTTTGTATTAACTTATTTTATCTCACACACAAATTTAAGAGTCTCAGCAAGATCCTTAACTGGTGTAAAATGGCAGATCAAGACCTTTATGTGTTTAGATTTTGTATGGAGTCTGTTACAAAAATAAAACAAGAACCATCTCACAGTTATACCACTGGAGCCACTGAATGATGCTGCCAAATGGGTGGTAGAAACCAAACCAGAATAATTTCTCCACCTAGTTCCAACCGAAATTATATTAAAGACAAATATTCATCTACTTATTTGAAAATACAAAAACAGTCTCATTCAGGGCACAGACCAGTATTTAAAGGCCTCCCTTTACTTCACTGCTGCTGGTCATTTCTCTCCACCTCTACTTACAACCTACAGGCTCTAAATCCTTTTTTTCCTTTTTTTCCTTTTAAATCTATCACATACCTTGGCAGCTTTTCCAGTTCTTGGTTTCAGGGCTATGAAGTCTTCATGTGCAGGAAGTGCAACCTGATGATACATATTTTAAGCAAAAACAGAAAAAAATACCAAGTTTTAGAAATCTTTAAATATCACCTTGAACACAAGTACAATGCAGCCACTCTGGCTCAAACTACTATTCCATCAATATTACCAAGCCAAGCAAAATTGGGTCAGGACTCAGGAGACAAACAAAATACATGAATTTACTTTTGACTTTTCAACTTCTATAACCCTGTTTTTTACGTTCAGACATGGCAAGTCCTCCCTCTTCTCCTTCAAACCAAATCTTTTCAAGTTATCACTAATACATTTCATTGTCTCCCTTTCCTAGTGTACTGTTTTACCTTCTCTTAGATTAATAACAATATAGGACAAGTAATGCTTCAATATACGACTAACCTACTGTTTACTACTCCTGGGGGAATTCTGTGCCAAAAAAGAGTTCGCATATTTTATTATTCAAAATAACACAATATAATCACGCCAGTTTCAATTATTTTTTAATTTATTTCAAATTAGCAAGTGTCTTTTTTCTTGTCTATTTTGTTACAGAAAGAATGATGAAATGTTTCTGGCAAATAGATTCCTTACTAGGCATATAAATACAGACCTTGATGTATCTTTGTTGACAGTTCTCTTCTGTTTCAGTGAAATTTTAAATATTTAATTTAAACAAGGCCATTATACCAAAATATTTTATACAAGTATTGTAACAACCTGGCCTAAGAGGGCACTAGCATCCTTAAAGACTGTTTTGTATCCATCTGCCATGTCTTGTCCAAATTCAAGCTTCTATTGTAAGTTTTTTGAGTCACACCCCTGTAGCAAGAGGAGGGTTGGAGAGCTAGTAGTTAGTTATAGGATAGCAGGTGGTTAGACCCAGGATAACGTGTGTGTGCACACGTTTGTGTGGGTTGGGTCATATACTTGGTTCACCAGCCAACACCCCTTTATCTCCAGAGATGGTATGCATGCCCACATGCCAGGCATGTGAGAGAGTGCTGGAGGGGGTGCAGTGATAGGTTGGACTGGAAAGGGATCGTTTCAAGCTGGCAGGGAATAGAAGATGGAGGGAGGCACCACTACAGTCAGACATGCAAAGTGGAGGTCAGGATGAAGTGCTACTGTACAGTGTAAGACTGCTGCACCTAGCAAGGGGGCCTATGCTTCCAGACAGTGTGTAAGCTGAGGTATAGGGCTAGGGAGATGTGCTGGCATAGGGGGTCAGAGTGTTGGAGCACTGTTAGTTCAGGTAGCAAGGGTTTATTGTTTTGGCGTGGCCCTGGCCAACAAGGGCTTAGAGTACCGCAAGATCAAAATTACAAGCTCCCTTTGCCTTGCATTGAAATTCTGTGGCTATCCATTATCCAAACAAAAAATTAGAGAAACTCCACAAGATACAAAACAGCCCTATTTGCCGCACAGACCTTTTTACGGTCTCCACAGTTACGCATTCTTGGTAACAAATGTCCTGTCATTGAGTAATAATTCATTTAAACTATAATACAGAAAAAAGTCACAATAACTATTCAGCATTTCCTAAACATGTAGAGGTTAAATTATAAATAGTTGGTAACCAACACCCTACATTTCAGTTATAATCCTGGATTTTTATTTAAATTACATTACAAAGAGCAAACAGCAAAATAAAAATAAAGTAGAATTTCATTTTAAATTGCTCAGCATATTCACACATGTAAGTCAGACATTTCTGCTAATCATTGTCTGCATTTCCATGCAATCCAGTATTTTCATTGAAAGTACAGTACAGAAAACAAAGAGCCTTCAAGTTTTTCTCAGTGACGTCCTTCAGGCAGATAGGATCAAAATGTACAGTAAAAAAACTTCTCTCTGCCTCTGCGGAGTTTGAGACTGCATTTATGCACTTCAAGACCATTTTGCCAATATTTGGAATTCTCTTTCAATGAAAGCCAAAACACTTGGTGATCTACAAAACGAGCTTGACTTCAAAGAGCTTCAGGCACAAATTTTCCCCCTGTACAGTTTTCGTTCACATTCAGATACTTCAGAAAAACAGATATTGCTTGAAGATACTCAGTGTTCTGCCAGGATATAAACACGAGGATCAAATAACCTACAAGCCTTCAGAAAAATTCAGATCCGATTGTACAAATGACAAGTATTTGTCAAGTTTTTCAGAAACTTCATAGAAAGCTTCTACAAAGAGACAAGTCTTCCAACAGGAAATAAGTTTTCTGCCTCCCTAAATTTGAAGAACTCAGAGGTGCTTTCTGAAGAGAGCTCTAGATGTGAACTGAAATATATTTGCAGTTCTTCCAGAAGAAATGCTTTAAAAGTGGAAGGCTTCCTGCTCTCAAATGCCAGATTTAAACTCAGAATTTGTTCACATTTTTTTTTGCTAGAAAAGTGACTGGTACTTTGAACAATGCATATGCATATGTTCATTCAGCATTTTATGAATAGTTTGCACTGAAATGAGGGAGCTGCGATTGCACTCTTCACTAAAGAGCTCTTTGTAGAATTGAAAATTCTTAGCATGATACTGAACAGCATTGAACCAGTTGTTCCACCAGGTTCTACCTGGTCTAGGAGGCATGGATGCTTTGGAATCTAGAGAGACTCCTCTTGTGGCTTCTGGTTCATGAAACCAAGGTACCTACCTTTTCTATTATCAGAGTTATAGAACATGTTTTTTGGAGCACCTTAAAATGTATCAACCAGTTGAAAAGGCATTCTGAATGATTCCCCAATTAAATTAATAATGTGGCAAACAGATGATATGCACAGAATTTGGAAACAGCGTAAAAAACACAGAATCATATGCCTTTTTCATGTAACTAGTGTTGTCAGTATCAATTACTAGAATGTTTTCATACCAATCTGGTACTCATTTACTGCTTTGACTACAGTGTGTGAAACTGTTGGGTGATTAACAGCATCTAAAAACACTGTATCCATCAGGAAGGATTTAACATGCCCACTGCAATCAGGTTCTAATGGCGCAAACAGTACATTCAGAATAGATTTTGCCTAACCATCACAACATTCATAACAGCGATTTTTTTGTCTTTAAGCTTCAGTTTTAAGTTTTCCTTTTCTTCACGGTACACTTCCGGTAAGTATCTCTCAGTCAGTTGTGTCCTACCAGGATTCACACTACCATTCCAGACCCTGCTATCAACAAATTCTCTCACAAGTGGGTGTTTACTTTTTGACCAAAGGATGTTGGCACCTGCTAGTGTCTTCACCCATGCTTCAGAAATCTGTAAATTGAAGTTAGATTAAGTCTTGAGTGAGCACAAATATTACTATTCACAAAATGTCTTTAATATTAGATAAATACATTTATTCATATTTTTAGTTCTAAATTTCTATATTTTAATTTAGATTTATAGTATAGTAAATGATGATGTGATCTAGCTATCTAACCTCTCTCTCTATTTTATTGTATTATAGTTATTTGGCTTATGCATCTATCCAAAGAGACTCACGATCAACAGCAAAAATGCACTGTTAAATACAATCAACTGTAAATGTCACGTGAAAGTGCAGAAGTTATAGGGTAGTGTGTATGTATTATTTATTATAATTATTATTATTAACAGAAAACTGACCATAGTCATCACTTAAAAAAAAGCTTAAAAACGGAGCTGTCTAAGATCTCAGAGCAAGTGAAGAGACCTCATTGCTATACCTCTAAGCTACTCTTCTTATATTTCTGCATTATAACATTGTCTTATATTTCCACTCACCTCCACGCATTTTCTCCACCTGTGTTTTGTTTTCAGTGTGCTTGTAATGGTCTTCTGATGAGTGTTTTCGCCATCCACTTGAGCCTGAATTCCTTCAGTTTGGGGGTTTTATTTATTTATTTATGCAAAATGACAAACAGTTACAGGTTGTTGATCATGATTGAGATCAACATTTGCAGAATGTGCAAAATAATTTGTCCCCATCCACATGCAGTTTTGCAGGGAATTCTCAAGCATGAGAAGCAGGGATAACTGTTTTTGATGCATGATGGAAAGGCCATTCACGTTGTGCAAAAGAACGAATATCCCTCTGCCATTTGGTAACTTCATCTGGATCCGGTTGGCTACTTTGGGAAGTACTTTGTTCTGACATTTTATTGATTGCTTCATAAAAGTGTCATGACCAACTTAATTTAATAGTACATCATAAGGTTTTTACATCAACCTTCACTGCTTTCACAGCAGGAGTGCTCATGTATATGTGACTAATTCATTTGAAACCTCAAAAACTGGAAAAAGGAAGCATTTTGGTGGAAATCACAAAATCTATGGGAAAAAATAAAATTTTTCAGGGAACATTAATTCTGTGCAAATTCAGCATTGCTCAGTGATGCAGAATTCCAGGAGTAGTTTACATTGGCAGCACTACACAGTTGTCATAGTTACACACACACAGCTGTTTTCATAACTCCCTAGAGAAGGTATTAAACATGAAGTATTGGCTACAGATAGATTCCATCCATCTTAAATCCTCTCCATTGCAATCACCAATTTTAACTGGAACTAGATTATTAAAGGGATGTTAGTGTGAAAAAGAATTATATATTTTTTTAAAAATCACCACCAGTACTAACAATTTTTATTAAAGATTTTTTGTAAATCCAATTAACTTTGTTCAGCATTAATTACATTAAAGTTGAATAAACAGTGAAAACAGACTAGTTTTTTCCCCCCTTTCTGCCTATTATGCACTAGCACAATGCTTTTTTCTACAAAAGCCTTACGGAGGTCTAAGTTGATTTGACAAGAGTCCTTTTTATTTCCTGTACTAGAATATTCTGTAGTGTTATACACTGTTAAAGAGCAGCACTCCACCACAAGTGTTGCTGCATTTCAGTGACAGGTTCAATTATTACAGCAGCAAACATAACCTGCTAGGCACTTTCCAGACACAGGAAATGAGTGGTAGCCTACAGTACGTATAATACCTGTACATCTCTATAGCCTTCCTACAGTCAGCTGGTTTCTCAAGTGTAACAGCAGAGTGAGTTGAGTAATCACTTAAATGAATGTTTGAACCTTAATTGGCAATATTAGAGCATACCTCTGAAAGATACTGCCTAATTTAGAAATTAAGCCCTTTACAAGCATATTCCATCTTTTACAAAGAATCAAATACATTATGAGTATTCAGTAAATATTAAGATAAAATGCTTTGGGATCCACAGATGAAAGGCTGTTGAGAAACTTAAGAGTACAAAAACACTAAACAGAAAATTAAGTAAGGATTATAGTAAAAAGAGTAAGGAACTTCATTGGAAAGTTGTAACTCAAAAAGGTGAAAGCCAAGAAAGTCATATAAAACAAAATTCTACACACAATCTAAATGTTCTTAAGGTGCTTACCTCATGTGTACAACCTTCAACAGTCTCAACAGCTTGCACTTTTACTTTTGGCATCAGGTCTGCCAGACTAAATAAAGAAATGTTAATTAGTACTACCAAACTATACTAAGGGCATGTAACTACAGATAATATTTCTACATCCCATTTCCTCATCAGTAAATTAAACATTTAAAAAGATGACATTATGACAGAGGGAACTGGTACCAAAATTATAAAAGGGTATCAAAATTTCTAACTAATATTTTAATCACCATTTTTGGATTTGCAACACAATTTTTAAATTGAATTATATAAACTATAAAAATTGCCTTAATTCTATCAACACCACCTTCACAGCAGTCAGCACATGATAAAAGCCTCTTAATTCAAATAGTCTTAAAAACTGATCAAAGCAAAGTATAAGTACCGTGTATATTAGGGATGTAACACATTAAATGGTTAAACAGTTAACCGATAAGTATTAGTCTTACCGTTAAGATTAATACTTATCAGTTAACAGGCAGCGAGGGCCCTCTATCTACATAGTGACAGCCCTGGTGCAGGCACTAATTCATGCGCTGCAGAGCGACTCGCTGCAGAACACAGGGAACACAGCCCACAGCCCACGAGATGGGGATCCCCTGCAAAGCCAGGCCAGGTGCACACAAACTCCTGCTCTCACGGCCACCGCCCCACGTGAAATTGATCTTTTATCCCTCTCGGAGCCGGTTAACAACTCATCACTCAGAAGCCTGTGTGCAGCTTAAATTATTCAAATACATGCCAGACAATGGAAAACTCAGCAAGGAAAAAAAAAAGTAAGGATCACATTAAAGAGGTGAGATCTGCATTTTAATTTAATTTTAAAGGAAGTTTCTTATTACGTTTAAAAACTGTATTTCGTTTACATACAGTATGAAAGAGACCTTATAAATGTCGAAATGTATTACTGGCACATAAAACCCTAAATTATGAAGACTTGGCACGCCACTTCTGAAAGGTTGCCAACCCGTGGTAGTATGTTTCTTGCAATGTCAGATGTATTGTTATGAAGCTCTGCTATGTAAGATTCCCAAATAATGTCTCACATGGCTTGAAGCAAATCCAGGCAAATACTAAAAGCAGAGATATAATTCAGGCCTCACTAAGGCATGCTTAAAATAGCCCAGCTCTTCCAGGGCCGATGGACTGGCCTAAGCATCTTCTAAGGGGATGCTCATTGACTCAGGACATGGAGAAAACCACGCATGGATTCTTTTGTTACCTGACCCTGAGGGGCGTAGGGGGGGAATCACAAAGGAACCTGTTAAAAGAGGAGATATTTTGGCTCTCTCAGGCTCTCTCTCGCAATCCATCTATAGCAACACCAAGCCACTGAAACACTGTCCTCCAGGGGAGGGCCTTGCTGAAGGAATCAGCCAGCCTGTGGTGAGCATTATCTAAGATTGTGAAATTACTGAGTGTTAAGCTTAGTTTAGAATGCGATTTGCTTTTATTTCATCATGATTAAATCTGACCTGCCTTCCTCTGGCTTATAAATTTATTAAATACAGAAAGATTTTAAATGATTATTTGTTTGTTTTATCTAAAGTAGTGAATGTGGTTTGGGTGTGCGTAGAGACTTCATTTAAAGTGACAGAGCTGGTGCATATCAATTACTTTGATAAACTGAAACTAATATGAGCTTGCAAGGTTCAGTGGGTAGCACTGAACAATGCAAAATGGCAGTTCCTAGGGTTGCATCTGGAACTTGTGGTGTTACTGGGTCAATCCCATGAGTAGCTGGCTAGAAGCACTCACTCGCTCAGTTAAGGATCACTTGCTTGCAGGAGGCTGTGCATGGGGTGATCCAAGAGTGGATGGTTCACGCAGCAGGGCAAATGCAAGATGGGCTCCAGCACAGAGGGTTTGGGGTGACACAGCTATACAACAGTCCAGATTGCAGAGGGGAAGTCACACCTGGGCTACAGGTCTGAGATGGGGGTCTCCCACGAAGCCAGGCTGAGCACATGCAGGCTCCTGCTCTTGCAGCCACTACTGCACACATGGCCCTGCCGGAGGGCAGGGAGAGAAACATGATGGCATGGGCTCTCAGACTATGGCAGAGCTGGCCGTTCTGCTGCTCCTGCCCGGGGAGGCAGAGGCCCTGGTGCAGAACACCGGGGACCATGGGTTCAAGAACAGGGGTCTCCCATGGTGCCGGGCCGAGGGCGGTACCTGGGGGCTGAGGGAAGGGGTTATGGTGGGAGGAGGACACTAAATTATAATGGTTAAACAATTAACTGATGTAATTTTAATAGTTTAAAGTTACCTTTTCTAACTGATATTTACATCCCTAGTGTGTATACCTTTGTTTTCATATCCTTCCTCACAAGACTCCCCTCTTGATTTCTGAAAGTGCCTGTACCTCAGAAGTTACACTACCTCTCAGACAGCAGCCTGAAGTGAAGCTGGCCAGCTCCTTTGCTGAACAGCCAGCCCCACTTATGGCCACAAGGAGACATCTCAACACCATGATAGGCGATATAGTCTGAAAGAACGGGCACAAGACTGAGAAGAGAATTATACTGTCCCATCTCCAACATGGACTTTTTGCCTTGGTCAAATCACAGGCTTTCTATCTTAATTTCCCAGAACTCATTACCTGCCTGTGATATTGTAACTTATTTTTGCAAAGAATAAAAGTTCTAAAATTCACCAAAATGCATGCAAAACCCTCCACTGAACTAGTGCATTGGGGGAAAAAATAAAATGTTGGCAATTATACATAGCAGAAGCAGCTAGGTGTTTTTTCTCCTGAAGCAATTGGCTGCACAGACAAAAACACCTCCCACATCATTATATATAAAATGTATTAGTGAAATTAGCATGCATCCCCAAAAACCAAACCCCTCTCTCCAAATTTCTGAGGCCAGTACTATACACAGTGGTTTGATCACTGTGGGCAAGAATCCATTATACTGAAAGAGGAAGGGGTAAAAGAATTGGTTCACCCAAAAATATTAAGGCTGGCTCTAGCTCTATCCATTTACAGAGCCATAACAAGATCACAGGCCTTCAGCACTCTTCATGACCAGACTTCATCCACAATCTTGTCCCAACATGCTCCCACAATTCTGTTCTCAGTATGCCATTTTTCATTGTCCATCATTCAAAGACAATGGTTTGTTTCAGTAAGCTGACACAGTAGCTGCCTCCCTGTCTCTCCCATTTTGCCATCCCTTTCTAAAACACACAAGCCCCAAGTTCATCACTTTTAAACTGGCTTCAACCAATAACCTGTTGACCAATTTTCAATGGCAACACTTATTAGTAGCCATTCAAACCTCACCAGACATTTTTGTTTGCTGTAGTCACCTCCTATTATAACTCTAAGATTTCCAATGTTTGAACTGCTCTTCCCTGAGAAAAGTTTCAATATATAGAATTATGTCCTTGTATGACTATATAACTCCTTAATAACATCCCGAGTTTTCTCATTCAACTACAAAAACATTCATTTAAATAAACCTGACTGTAGTGTCTCAATTTGTAATATAATTCAGACCACCTTCACAGTAAACACTTCACCTATACCAGATAGCAAATTAGTCTTACTTAATATCTTCCGCAACATCCTCTATCTTGGGTTTCTTTCCAAAAATGGCATCCTCTGTGTTATCAGCTTCTACCCCTCTTTTGGTTTTCCCTGGGATGTTAGTAGAGCCTGCTGGAGATTTGCCATCTGAGCGCTTCCTGTAATGCAAACAAACAGCAGATTTCAGATTTGCCTTTACAATACCTCTAAAGGAGAAAAACGCTATCTACAGTGGGGTATCAGCTTTGGAATCCGTGTTGTTCCCAGATGAGTTTAAATAAAATCTCCTAAATGGCGTGTGGAAGATGCCAAACCCACTTCAGACTCTCACTCCTGGAGGACCAGGCACCACAAGCAGGCCAGCCCCTGTGTAAGCACGGCACGGAGCGTACGGTGGCCAAACCCCCACATCGATGCAAAGCCCCACTAACCCCACAACGGCAAGAGGCCAGTCCCTGCCCCGCACGGGTATAACCCGCCCTCAGCACCGCCTGGGGAGGCGGGGAGGCCAGCCCCAGGCGAAGGGAAAGCAGCGCTGCCTGGCGGGATCCGTCCCGGACTCTCTCCGGCCCCGGCACGGTGACGACGGCAGCCCGGGGCAGCGCGTGCGCCGCGAGCCGGTGGGAGGGGAGGTTTACACCGAGGCCCGTTTCCCGGGTCCAGGCTACCGACTCCTGCCTAGCGGACTGCGCCGCCTGCTACCTCGGCAGCGGCCGGCGCCCAATCCCTCACCCCGCCTGGCTGGCCGCCTCGGCCGCGGCCGCTCTGCCCTTCTTCTTGGCCCCGGAGGCGGCGGAATCGTCCTCGAACACGCTGAACAGCTCGTCGCCAAAGGCGTCCGCCATATTGCTCCCCCCGCCTTTCCCACAATGCCCTGCGCCCACAGCACGGTCACCCCGCCCTCCGACACTGCACTGCGCCGGAAGGGGCTGGAAGGTCCGCAGCGCCCCCGAGGGGAAGAGAAGAGGCGCTTCTACCCCAAGTCACCGCGCTTCCAGGCGCAAGCATTCCCACAATACATCGCGGCGCCATCAGCGTCCTGACGTGACCTTTGCCATTTGGACAGGAGCGCCCGCAGGGACCATAGAGTCGGGATTTCCGGCGAGCGCGCGCTGTGCGTGCGGCCGCCGGCGGCCAATGGGAATAGCGCTACGAGCCGCGCCGCGTGGGGCTCTGCCCGGCTTGGTGATAATACCCGGATGTAGCAGCCTCCCCGGCCTTGCCGCCGGCGCTGTGGAGCTGGCCGGCCGCCTTCCCCTCCGGAGGGGGCGCCCCTGCTGCTATGGGCGGCAAGAACAAGAAGCACAAGGGGGGCGGCGCGGGGGCCGGGGCCGTTCACGCCGCCGTGTCCGCGGCCACCGCGGCTGCCAGAGCTAAAGCGGCGGCCGAGTCCGGAGCCGCCGGGGAAGCTGCGGGCAGGAGACCCGCCGCGAGGCCGGTCCCGGTATCCAAGGAGCCCCGCGTCAAGCAAGGTAGCGCTGGCGGGACAGCCGCTCTTCCCGCCGCCCCCCCCCCGCACGGCCCCGCGGCGCGGCCGCACGGGAGGCTCGGACGTGGGTCCCCAGCCGCAGTGGCCGGGGGTTGCTTGGGTCGCTCCGGCGCTGCCCAGCGCTGAGCCCCCTTCAGCTGCGGAGGCCGGGGCGGCCGCCGGGGCACGCGTGAGGACTGGGTGAGTCCGTGCCGCTGCGGGGGACTCCCGGGCCAGCGAGAGCTGGCCTGGGCGCCTCCTTTCTTCATGCCTCGTTGCAGCCCCGGCAGCCCCACGCGTTCCCGCATCGTGAGCGGGGCCCCCAGGCACACGGCACGTGAAGGACCGGAGAATCGCAATCCTTCGAACACAACTGAACTCGGGCGGTGGAGGTTGGCTGCCGTGAGGGTTCCGCTTTCCATCCGGGCGGCGCAACGCTTTTGTTAAATGAGAACGATACTGAGTCGTTGTCTCAGAAGCTGGGGCTTTAAGAAGAGCAAGAGCTTCCACTACCCATATGAATTGGCCACACTGCTGCAGTCAGCGTCACCCTCGTTGATGCCTCTGCAGCCCTTTTGTTTTCTGTGGAGTTACGCAGGTGTTGCTGGGGCCAGAATTTGGTCCAGGAGTAAACATTTCTGGTGCACCGTAAGAAGGAATAGTATTCAGTTCCCTTTCCACCAACCCTGCTGGCTTTCCAGGGCTGATAGAAGTAAAAATTTTAGTAAAATTTGCAGATCTATTGAGCTGTGGAGTTACAGGGCTTCTATTTCTGTAGTATCTGAGCACCTTCCAATTAAAAATATAAACAATATCTTGTGGTTTTCCTAGCCACTAGGAGGGTAACTTTTTGAAAGTTTTCTGTGAATAGGAGTATTGTATGTCTCTATAAATATGAAGAACATGATGGAAAACTCAACCAACAAATTGGGCATTTAGTTCAAAATATGTCAAGGTCCAGTGCTTGTGAAAGTTTTGTAACTTACATGCATGAGCCTCCCTTTATTGGTATACCTGGAATGTCACAGAAACAGTCTGCAATATAGCTAGGGCTTATTCCATAGAGAGCTGTGGATAACAAGGATGTATATCTTAAACATGGTCTCTTTGTTCAATAGGGAGCTAAGTTTAGAGAGCAGAGCACTGAAATGGTGATCCTGGTAGCTTGTGATGTTAAGCAAACAAACTGCAGGTTTTTGCACTTGGAACGGAACACATACAGGGAGCAGATCTGAGTAAGATGTCTAAGGCTGGATCTACACTGACGGCAGCAAATTCGCCACCATCAGTTCAATGTCTCTGGATCAACTTAGCGGTCTCGGTAGACCCGCTCAGTCGATCCAGCAGTCGACGTAGGAAAACCACCCCAGTAAGTGGCACAGCTCAGTGTGGACAGCACGCAGAGCAGACTCAGCCAAGTCGACGGGAGGTACGCAAGTGATTTATGTCACTTGCATATCTCCCGTCGACTGCTGCCGAATCTGGAAGATAAGTGTAGACCGGGCCTTAGTTTACATGGTCCATATGTAAAGTCAACTCTGGAATTGGGAGGTGAACAGAAAGTATAATCTAGACGATTATAATACTAGAAAGCTTTGCCAGAGGTAATGTGTCTACCAAACAGTATGGAATCCCAATCAAACATAGGCCACAGCATGCTGAAGAACTTCAGTTGCAATAAATCCTCTATCTGAAAAATGTATTAATTTACAAGCAACTACTGAAATGAAGTTACTTAAGGATTGGATATGTCCATTTATTTATCAAAAATGTTTTAATACATGCCTCCTGTAATACTGTAGTTAAACCATGTGTTCTGCTTTAGGTCATTTAAATTATATTCCTATCTGTTTTGCTCACTTAAGTAATATTTATATGGAATTTTGCAGGTCCAAAAACCTACAGTTTTGGTTCTACACCTGATTCTAGTGCTGCTGCAAATCTGGATAAATCTATTCTTAAAGTGAGTATGTCTTTGAATCAAAAACAGCTTCATTCTTCCTAATACCTAACTCTAACAGGAAAAAAAATCTTGATTGTTATTTAGTCTATAGCCCATGAAAGCGTATTAGACTTAGAAATCTGCAGACATCCAGTCTGATGAGTTTTATATGAAGGGTGGAGCAGCTTCAAGAAAACAGTCAAGACATGTTAGTATTTTCTTTATGAAGAAACTTTTATCTGATTTAAAATATAATTAATTCTGTGAACTTTAAAATATTTGATCTCTGACGTCAACTTTGGCATATTATGAAAATATATTGCCTGCTGAAGAGCTGTGCAAAACCAGTTTCTTTTGTTGCTGGTGTGGTTTTCTTTTTTAGGACTTTTGTCTCTCTTGGACATAAAGTTGGTGACTATGACAGGATTTTCTACCTGTGTAGGCTCTAATCCTTTTATATAAACAGCTTCAATAAGATTGCCTTGGATATTAAGGGCAGGAAGGATTTGGTCCATAGTCTACAAATTACAGATATTCTAAGGATGTTGAAAATAGCCAGATATTCTGGCCTGATCAAGTCACGTGTGTTGACGGTGTTTTTTTCAAATTAGTATTGTCATATGTCAAAAATCATGTCACAACTTGTCTTGACACAAAATTAATATAATATTATGATTTGAGTAATCTGGTTGTATAGGACATTACATTAATTCTTTAGGAATGTCATGTTCTTGTTAGCTGAAACGGCTTCTTCTGTTTTTTGGAGTGAGAAGATAGTTCATTTTCCACATCCTTTCAACTGTTTGAGTCTGCAGAGACTGCTAGCCAAGATGCAAAGTAGGAACAGCACCGAGTCCGTTTGTTTTTCACAGCCAGTTATAAAGCAGTTATCTGCAATATTCAGTTGCTGATTGCCTGCTCTGTTTTGGAGCTGAATGTTGTGTGTGTTTTCATTTATATTAAAAGCAAAGCTTTAAATTTAAGCTGGAGGCCCAGGTCTCACTTAAAAGTTTCAGTGGTGCTCAAGCAGATCGGTATATTTCTCTTGCTTAAACCTCATTAAGAGCTTCTGTATGTTCCAGTTGCTGACAGATTTTTATTTTATATTTTTTAGTTGTAGTTCTTTGTCTTTTGGTTTTTTTCACCTGGTTAGAAAGATTCTTTTGGCTTCCACTCAGTGAAAAAATTGCATTTCCCTAAAAGCAAAATAGGCCCCCTCTTTAATAGCAAAACCTTTCCCCACATTTAAATAAAAGCACAGCATAACTTTTAAAGAAGAGAGCATATTCATTCTTCTGCTAGTATCTTGTCCAGCTATGCATATAAGAATGTTTTTCCAATTCTTGACTACTCAAGAAAACCTATGGGTTTGAGAGTAAGGCATCTTCTGTCTTCCTACCTCTTTTTTCTTGTCTGTCTCTGATGTTGGCATAGTGTATCTTAGTATTTGTAAGATTTTTAGTTTATGGTGACTAGTGTTTGTCTCCACAGGTAGTGATCAACAGTAACTTGGAAAAAAGAATTATTGGAGTAATCAATGAGCACAAAAAGCAAAATGATGACAAGGGAATGATTTCTAGAAGACTTACTGCCAAAAAATTACAGGTGAAGTACAAATCTTTTTTTCCTCTACATCAATATTCAGTAAAAATTCAGGTTACTTTTCTGTCACTTTTAGTTTAGTATGTGCTGTAAGCCAAGTTTTCTCAGGTAACAAATGTAATTGGCCAATTAAATGTCTCTGCCAATGTAAGTCAATAGTTGAAGATGCTTGTGTATGAGATGATATAAATAATAATTTAAGTGGACATAAGAGAGCTTGAAAACTCCAGTGGTGAGTAGGAAGCTGTTCTTGACAAGTATGACCATGAACCACCTATTTTTTTCAGAATTTTAGCTTTCATTTTAAGAAGTTCTGGTGCTTACCACGACAAAGAACCTTCCAAACTTAAATAGCTGTAATGTTTTCCTGAGCATGCTATACAGTTTTAGTGCTTTCACTGCTGCAATTCAGATCCCTTTGGGGAGTAATGAAGCTGTCAAGTAACATGTCAATCTCATGTTTGGGAATGCTGTGTGTGGGACCCATTAAACTTATTCTGGAGAAGAGGACTGAAATGGAGGATGAGGGGAGGGAAAGACTCTTCCTTCATAGCAGCCAGAAGGCTGGAGAAAGAATAGAGTAGTTGTTTCCTCACACTAACCAAGAAGCCTAGAGGTGAGGGGAGGGAAAGATTCTTCCTTCATAGCAGCCAGGAGGCTGGAGAAAGAATAGAGTAGTTGTTTCCTCACACTAACCAAGAAGCCTAGATGTGAGAGCAAAGAAACAAACTCCTGCTCCCTTCCGATAGGTTGATGGGAGAGATGCTTGACTCCCATCAGATACCTAATAATCAAAAGCTGGATTGTTCAAGCAGGATCCAGGGACAGAACACTCCCTTTTGCAAAAGCTGAGTGTGGTATGGGACTGTGCTCATCACACTGCTATGTTTGGATCACTGATGAAGGTTTCCATCCTTGTCTTTCTGGTTGGTTAGGTGTGTGTTTTTTTGTTTTTTTTTAATTTTAAATGGGATTTAACACTAATCTTAAATAGTGAATTCCGTTTGTTCTTTAGTATGCTTTCTGATGCCTGTACCTTTGCAATTTGCATCTTTTTCATACCAAATTTCTTGTCTTTTTTAAAATTTTACAAACCTTTTTCTAAATTGGAGTAATTTTCACAGCTAAAATCAATTTCCTTTTTAAATATTCTAATGATCTTTATTTGTAGGATGTATATATGGCTTTGCAAGGATTCTCTTTTAAGACTGAGGACATTGAGGAAGCTATGAAAAGTACAATTTTGTATGGTGGAGATCTTCACTCTGCACTTGACTGGCTTTGTTTAAACCTTTCTGATGGTAAGCATCATGCCTGAGAAGTAACATTTAGGTGATTCAAAAATCTTTTGAATCTTTTGTAACTGATTTCTATTGAGCAAGTTTTTGTCCTGCTTTTAATGACTATGACAGTATATGGTACCACTTATTCTTAAGAGCAAGGGTTTCCCTTTTTCCATTTTCTTTTGCTAGCTATACTATTAAGTATTTTCCAGAAGAACCGTTTGCAGAAAAATATGGCATAGAAAAAGACTAGTTGGGTGAGATAATCTCTCTAATTGAACAGACAAGATGCGAATTACAGTTGGTCTGTTTTAATTTGATCCTGTTGTACAGGAGCAAGAGCAATAGCAACCACTGTGATATGGGAGTGCTACATAGTAGTAACAGTTTATTTGAATAGGATTAGTAAATTAAACAGATGACTGGGAGTTGCTACTTTTCCTAGTTGTGCTGTGGACTTTCTCCATGACTTTGGGCAAGTCATATAACCTCTCTCTGCCTACATTTATGCATCTATAAAATGGGTATAGTAAGCAGAAATCAGCATCTGCTCAAGTTAATATCAAGACCTGGGTTTGCTATGGTCCTACATGATGACTATTTCTTATATTTAGTTTGTATCCAGTGCTGTTGAAATTATCTTCAGTTAATTTTTTCCATGATCTAAAATTACATTTTATGTTAAAGATGCATTACCTGAAGGATTCAGTCAGCAATTTGAAGAAGAGCAACGCATACCTAGAGCAAAATTTCGTTCTCCTGTGCCACAGTGTGAAACTCCTCAGTTACCAAACAACAAAAAGAAGGAAGATGGGCCTGAAATAAAGGTGATTTGAGGAATTATAGGAAGGAGTTTTCAAATGGTTAAACTCACATTGACTTCAGTAGGAGCAGAGTTATGTCAACATAGAACATATTTGAAAATCCGATCCTATGTCTTCAGTAATTTAAAGTACGAAAAAGGATTCCTATTCACTAGAGTGGAATGGTTGTAAAGATGTAATTTTTTTCACCTGAAGCTCAAAAATGACAGGCTTATGAAGTTTTGGTGGTAACAGTTGACTTACTGGAAAAAATTCCAAGTCCCAGTATAGTTAAATCTCCACTCTGCAGCCCCTCCAATCCATTAATTCAGTTTATCTGCTGTAATCACCAGAACAGGACATCATTTGTATTGATTTGTGCCTATATACATTTGCCTCTGTGTCTTAGAAGTCCAATACCACAAGCTATTAAATCTTAATTAAGATTCTCCACATAACCCTCTCTCCCTCCTGTCCGTTCCCCCATAGTAGTTCTAAAACATTTCAATATCAAAAATGTAAATGTGTATAAATTGTGTGGTGATTTGCCTGATTTGAGAAGCATCTTCACTTTTTTAATTGTTTTGAATTTCAAGCAACATTTCTCAAATATTGCCCAAAATCCCACCATTAAACCTTTTCATTTCCTTTACAATTATCTTTTTTAATGGTGGCATTTTTTCCTAACAGAGAAATACCGGAGAAGACAAAAAGATGAGTATGAAGGAATGGATTCTGCAATATGCTGAGCAGCAGAGTGATGATGAGAAAAGCGAATCTGTGAAAAACTCAGAAGATGAGGAAAAGTTTGACCCTGTAAGCTGGAGAGCAGTTTATCTAGGAGTATTTCTCTCATGTGATATTTAGCTGTAAACTCTGGCTCTTTTGTATGTGTCTGTGTAAAATCAAAGGCTGAATAACTGACTTAATAATTGTTTTAGTTTTTGTAGACTTGATAGCATTTCAGGCAGAAAGAGGAGGCTTAAAAAAAAAAAACTTTTCTAGAAGTGATGCTTCCTAAGTCATTTTCCCCGTTCATTTTTGTGTTGAGTGGAAAACATTTGCTGCATAGTGCTAGAAAGAAAAATGCAATCCCATGTGAGATGTAAGCACATGGGACAACTGTTGTTTTCCATTCCCCTGCTTGTGGAAAGTAATACTTAGCCTTATGTTTAGAATTAGAATTGTTCATTCTTTAGCAAAAAGATTTATTTCAGCAGTTCCCAAACTCTACCATGTTGCTCAGCATCAACATAAAACGCCACCATCTGAAGTACAACACCAATTTTTTATAAACAGACTATGTATGAAAACTGTCTTTAAACCAAAGTGTAATTAAACATTGTATCAATAACATAGCGATGTATATAAAAAGCTGTAGTCTTGCAAAATATTAATAAATGCATTGTAACCTTACCCCATCTGAGATGGCGGATTGAAACGATTTTTTAAAAGAATTCTGCAGTCTTAGGATATGTCTTCACTGACGGCAGCGAATTTGGATCAATTGAGCAGAAGTGAAGACCCAGTGCAGCAAACTCATTAGGATTTAGGAAGTTGACGTGAAATACGCAAGCTACTCTACATAGCTTGTGTATCTTCCGTCGACTGCCACCAAATTTTGCAGTAAATGTAGACCAGGCCTTAATTAGTTGGTGGACGCGTATCATTGGGAGGTGGCCTGTACACCACTGGTGGTACGTGTACCACAGTTTGGGAATCGCTGTTTTATTTCATATAAGTATCATGTTGGTAGGGAAGGGAGGGGTATATGCTTTTTTTATGTAATTTGTAATTAATTTCACTTGCAAAATATCCAGGATGTAACTAATGATCTTGTTTGGAACAGAATGAAAGATATTTGCATTTGGCCGCAAAGCTTTTGGAAACAAAGGAACAGGCAAGTTCCTCCAAGCAAGACAAAGACAAGCAAGGCCAGAAGGTGGCACAAGAAAAAATAAGAAGAATTCAGCAGGGTAGGGACATTCAAATTATCTGTACCTTTTGACTAATGAACTTACACTTTGAATTGGACAGTCACACTGTTGCTGGTATATCTATCAACTATTAGGAAAAATTTCCTTAAAATGATACTTAAGTACCTTTTTAGCTGGTTTCATATTATAGCATGAATTGCAGACCTTCAGGAATTTATCTTTTTGTTGTGGCCCAAGATTCTGAAAAGTAACTGATTTTACTGGGTGCATTTTACTGAGTGATTTTCTGGCTGCCTCACCTGTCAGGTTTTCAAAAGATGCGTGATCAGCACTTAATAAGAACAACCAGCATCTCTTTTGTTTTGCAGAAATGACAGCACTAGAAGAACATCCTGTGTTTAATCCAGCTATAAAAATTTCAAACCAACAACAAAATGAAAAGAAAAAATCTCTTTTGCCTTCCGAAGCTACTTTGAACCTGAATTTGCTTGAAAATTCTGGAGCTTCTGCAGAGGAAGAGAAAGGTATGATTGAAATTAAGTACCATACAAACTTCATTTACTGTACGCCAGTTAACTAAAGATCTGTAATGTTTCTGGATTGTGCATTCTTCTGTATGCTTTGGGACCCCAAGTCCCGGATTACAATGACGGTAGGACAGGACAATTTAACTTCCCAGATGATTTTAAAAAGACTATATTAATTGTAGCACAGCAGCTTTAAAGATTGTTTTTTGCCACTGATTGTCACTTATGAGTCAGATCATGATTTGAATACATCTTCTTGTAGATGGAAGGCTAGTGCGCTGATTCACTGTGTCACCGGAGAGCTGTGTTTGAAACCTTTGACTATTGTTTAAATATAACAATATTGTATTTTTATAGTGGTGGTATCCTATATTGTTTCTGTAACCACTAAGCTCAAATCTAGTGTTCTTTGTAGAATTATAGCAGTGTGCCAGATTTGCTATAGTTAGAATAAGTACAAGAGTTGCCGTAGAGAATACTGGCCTGATTCAGTATCTGACAGTGGCTAGTATCAATACTAAATATAACAGTCTTTGTGAAAATGTTTACTTTTTAGTAAAAATGCTTAGGTCAAGAGAAAATTACTTTAAGTTCATTCAAGAATTAAGAATGTTTGGACCCTCCATGTGGACATCTAAAATAATGTAAACTTTGTTCTACCGTTGCAGTGAAAAAGAGAGAACCTCGAGATGTAAGGAATTTTGACTACACTGCTCGAAGTTGGACTGGTAAATCTCCCAAACAGTTTTTGATTGATTGGTGCAGGAAAAATTTTCCAAAGAGTCCAAATCCTTCTTTTGAAAAAGTTCCGGTGGGTAGATATTGGAAATGTAGGTATGTACTTCTAGTAAAGCTAAATTTTCTACTGACTCATTTAACTCTCTCAACTCTAGCTGCTTCCATTTAATTGAATGAATGATTCTAAATTTACGTATTTAGAATAAGGTTTTTTTGGAATTTTTTTGACTGAAGCAATTTGATGAATTTTACACACATTCACAAAATCACTGTCACTGAAAATGCATTTTTCACTGAAAAAAATGTTGGTTGAAAAATTTTACCCAGCTCTACAGATGGGTAGCTTTCCTACAGCATTTTCCGATAATGCCCACATCATCATCTAGATAAATGTTTGTTTCCTTGAGTAGACCACTTTAGTTTTTATCAAAGATGGTTTGGGTGTGCTTGCTTTTGCTGTTTAAAAAAACAAACAACCCTACAAGTTTCTGAAATCTATGGTGGTGATCAGTTCCATAAACCTGTTGCTATGTTTTTTCTTTGTTTTATATTGAGCCCTTCACAGTTAATGATTTCATTTATGTAATATTTTGTCTGATAACCTTCAGTTTCCACTTATTTGAATGTTACATTTTACATATTAAGCCAAAATAAAATAGTAGACTTAATGCTGCACCTGACTAGTGGCTAGAAATGTCTGTCTGAAATATGATTTTATAGAACTGGTTTTTCTGTCTTTGAAGGGTTAGGGTTACCAGATCAGCTGATGATATAATGGCAGTGTGTCCTACAATCCTGACAGAAGATAGCATGCAAGCTCAGCATCTGGCTGCTACATTGGCTCTCTATCGTTTAGTCAAAGGACAGGTAAGGTTTTCACTACACTAGATACTTAGGATGGAATGTATTTTCACATTTAGATTTTATTTGCTGAAATATAATACCCATACTCATCTTTTAAAAATCTGAATCAGTAAAGGTTTTCTAAGCTCGAATTCTCCCTGTAAATTACATATTCAGTGGTCCTTACTGAAGGTGATAAACATAATCATGTGAGACTGCAACATGTAGCAAGGCCTCATGGGATGAGTAAAATATTGGAAAAAGTTTAAAACATTTGGTACCTGATGCACTTGCCCCAGATAGAAACAGATGGTCAACATGGTTTCAAATAGATAACTTTCAAGTTGCTTTCTCCCTGTCTTTATTTGTTGACCTTGCTTAATTAGAATTAGTGAGCTCTGGTATTTAAGTTGTTCATTGGAGTAGTTTTTGATAATATGAGAAATGATCTGTCTGCTGTTCAGCAGTATGGTTGTAGAATAAGTAAAACAGCAATATATATGTATCAGGGTATAAAAGAACTTAATATTTTCATTTAATCGAACAGTCAATTAGTTGACAAACAATCCTTGCGACAATGTAAGACCAAAACAGCTTTAAACATCCCTATTGTACATTTGTTTAATATGGTCTGTTGAAATAACTGGTACTCCTTAAGTTTCATGTATATATTTTTCTTTTTTTTTTTTAAATATATGTATTCTAAATGTAGGATTTGGGAAAACTAATCATTCTTTAGCTGCAAAATCAAATACTAGCAACATATTATTTAAGGGAAAATTTGAGCTCTGAAATAAAAAAGTCCTAGAAAGTACCCAAACAGACTCTGAAGACAAGTTATTAAAATTTAGATCTATAGAGAGGAAATTTTTAAGTATTTGGATCAATGGTACAGCCTTTTATTTCTTAAATATTTTTTAAGGTAACTTCTAGAATTTTCAAATTGATTGGTAGGTGACATGTCAGCAAAACTACAGAATAATACATACTGTCACTTTTTCTGTGTTTTCTCTCAAGTCAGTCCATCAATTGCTGCCTCCCTCATACCGAGATGTTTGGTTAGAATGGAGTGAAACTGAAAAGAAAAAGGAAGAAGAAAGCAAGTTAGAAACTAACAAACCTCGTGATAACTTTATTGCTAAATTGTTAAACAAACTCAAACAGCAGCAGCAACAGCAGCAATCTGAAAACAAACCCAAACTATCAGAAGACCCTGAGGACTCCTGGGAAAACTTAGTTTCTGAAGAGGACTTCACCAGACTCTCTCTTGACACCACAATCACAGATGATTTGGAACCTGTGAGGATCCTGTTTAAAAAACTTCAAAGTTCC
Source organism: Mesoclemmys tuberculata (assembly GCA_007922155.1). Lineage (NCBI taxonomy): Eukaryota > Metazoa > Chordata > Testudines > Chelidae > Mesoclemmys > Mesoclemmys tuberculata. The sequence continues at coordinate 29,753,665 of ML675629.1, read as the reverse complement.
TCCAGATACCAGAAATTTTTAAAGGAGAGACAACAATTACCTGTGTTTAAACACAGACATTCAATCATAGAAACTCTTAAAAAGCATCGAGTAGTTGTTGTGGCTGGAGAAACAGGCAGTGGCAAAAGTACCCAAGTGCCCCATTTCTTGTTGGAGGATTTGCTGCTAAATGTGGGAGGATCAAGTAAATGTAATATTGTCTGCACGCAACCCCGAAGAATCTCAGCAGTGAGTCTGGCAACCAGAGTTTGTGAAGAACTAGGCTGTGAAACTGGACCTGGAGGAAGAGTAAGATGCCACTTGATTCATGGCTAAAGGCTTAGACAGCTGGTTGTATAGAAAGTTTATTTGTCTGTACATTGTGGAAATGATGTTTTGCCCACATCACGATGTTTGGCATGATTTCACTTAAAGATCTCTTTCCTTTGTCTTAAAATATGTTTTAACTTTTGCTTTTTGTTAGACACTAGATTAGTAACTAATAATGAGTATAGGTGAATTCTCTGACCACAATCCTGAACAAATTAGGGACACGTGTTCAGAAGAACTACAAAATGTAAAATCGCCATTATTTTGAAAGTAAATATATTTGTCAATGAGTTACACAGAAAGGGCAAATTTTTGGTTTTCACAGTGAACGATGCCAAGCCAACTACATGAACTCTGTTAATAGGAAAGAAGACAAATTTTTATAGTTATAAATTCAGAGTAAAATATGTTTGTTTTATGTACAACACAAATATTTAACATTGATTTATTTCTTACTATTTTTAGAATAAATGCGGTACTCAAATTCATTTCTATGGGAAACAAAACTTCACACAATATTAATTTCTCTACAGAAATAACATATTCCAATGTGAGGTGCAGGGAATAATTTTCACAAATGAACACTAATCATGATTTTCCCAAGTATCCTAATTGGGACTGGAGTTTAGTGACTACCTTCTGTTCACTTGAGCCTTCCTTTGGATTTTATCTTTAAACACAGCAAAAGTTACTTCATCCTACTTCTCATTAAACCACTTTTAAAAGTATACTTATCAAGGTGAATTAAATTAAGTAACAGTGATTTATCAATTTGGTGTGTATCAAAATACTTTGTCAGCAGTGCTTCTGATTGAAGAATGTATTATGGGATTATATAGTCAAACTTCTGATCTTTTGAAAGCCCCATTTAAACTATTGTTCTGGTTAAAGTAAGCTTGTGGTTTTACATTCTGACTTTTCTATCTTAAAAGTACTGGAAAACAAAGTGGAGCTTTTTACAGTGGCTGTAGTATATGAAGGGCTATCATGAGTGAGTAGATGCCATGACAGGAATAAAAGTTTTTTATGTGTGAAGTAATTAATAACACAAAATGGCTTTTTGAGGAGCTACACCCTGTCTTTTTTTTTTTTTTTTTTTGGTCAACAGCTGAAACTCAAACAGTTTGCTTGGATAAGCATCCAGTAACTTTGATACTGATCTGAACTTCTTTTACTACTTGGTTTTGGCTGTTCTTCCACATTTTCCATTTTGACTAAAGTTTTGGGTAATTGAGGAGTAGGGGAAGTCTTTTTTCTTTTTTTTTTTTTTTCTTTTTTTTTTTTATATACACTCCCCCCTTCGCTAAGCTCTTATTGTATTCCCATTGATTTAGTAGAGGTTCAGATAGCTCACATGAAAAGGAATCAATCTCCCTAATCTCTACTTTTTAATATAGCCTGCATCATTGTTTAAATATTTTTTGGATTGTAAACTCTTGGGAGCAGAGATGTTGTAATTGTCTTGGATAGTGAGTAGCGTGATGTGCCCCTCATCCTGACGGGGACCTCTGCTTTCTGTTATAGTAGGAATACTTAACAACAGTTGCACTCCTTAGAGGTTTGCCTGAAGGTCTTTGCAGTATCACCAGGAGACCCCCAGTTTTTACACTGTTTTGGATTCAGGAGAAACAAATTCCATGATCAAATGTACTCTAATGTACCTGGCTGCAAACATGTGGCTTTCTCAGAGCGTGTAGAATAGGTCATCTGGCCAAAGTTCCAAGCTTCATGGTAGGAGTGTACTGTTTAAGAGACTTCCTATAAACCTGTAGATTAGTTAGACAAAATACAGTGACATTATTAAGTTCCACGTGAATAAAGTAATTTAATTTGAGGAACTTTCTCTTAGGTTTTATATCTCTTAATGGTGTTACTGTATTATTTTCACTTGCACCTACTTGGATAAACACTATCTTGCATGATATCAGTTGTCTAGTCGTTACTACTGTCTAAACCTAAAGCCTTTGCAAATTTCAGAGAGATTCCTCTTGGAATGAAATAACAAGCTATTTCGAATAAATCAAGTTCAGTGTAATTAAGGCATGTCTTCATTTGAAGACTTCTGCGAACTTGTTTATGGTGAATAATATGATATTAAGTTGTAATTAAGCAGCAGCTACAGAGACCTCAAAAATTATATTGAAACTATATAATTTTTCAGACTACTAATGAGTGTGCTCCCAGGGCTGGCCTGTTGTTCTAGTGGCAGGATAGTGCACTGCCATATGAGGAATCAGTGTGGGATTCTGTATTTTGCTTTTGTATACATTCATATTTTAAAATATTGTAAATAGCCTTGGTGAATACAAACATAGGATTAATAGCAGTGGCTAGAAGTGAGCCATGTATCCTTTCCCATTCAGTTTTGCCAGTGCATCTGCTGGATGGACGTAGGTTTAGTGTTCTAAAGGCAGTAGAGGAGGCCAGACACTCCAGAGTGCTGGTGCTGACACTGAGAAAGTCGTTGCCTTAGTTTTCTCATATGTGGGCTTTGTAAGGATTTATTAATTGGTCATAGTAAACTTTCAATATGAGCTATACAAGTGCTATTCTAATTGCCTCATTGGTAACTGTCAATATATTTAATTTTCTAGTCCAGGGCCTCCCTTAATTTATATCAAGTAGAGACTAATAATTGTGCCAAATTTTGTTTGGATTTGGAAAAATCCACCATGCTGTTTTCCTAGTAATGTATGCAGTGCCTGAATCTAGTGCCTAATTTTCATTTCAATATTTGTGTATCTGTGGCATATCTAGTATTTTAAACCACTGCTATACATTTTGTTTTGTAGAATTCATTGTGTGGATATCAAATCCGTATGGAATCCCGAGCAGGAGAAGCTACTAGATTATTATACTGTACAACAGGAGTTCTGCTTCGGAAACTGCAGGATGACAGTCTTCTTTCAAATGTGTCTCACGTTATTGTAGATGAGGTTAGCAATTCTCTTACACTTTTGTGCAAAAGCAAAGTAGAAGAACCTCTCGTAGTAATTACTTGTGTATATAGACCTCAAGCTAATTCACTCTCTACATCCTTTTAATTCAAGGTTCATGAAAGAAGTGTCCAGTCTGATTTCTTGTTAATTATTCTGAATGAGATCTTGCATAAACGTTCAGACCTGCACTTGATTTTAATGAGTGCTACTGTAGACAGTGAAAAGTTTTCCAGCTATTTCACCCACTGTCCTGTTATAAGGATTTCAGGAAGGAGTTACCCTGTTGAGGTAGGTAAATATTTCTTTGTATCTACTCTCACAAATAAGCTCCAGCAATAGATGTCATCCAGTTGTATCTGCCACAGCAGCAAGGGAATGTACAGTCTTTCATCTGAATTTAAAGCCATTTTAGCCCTTTTTATTTTTAAAAACCTTAAGATGGCTTCAGTGGTCCTAAGAACAGAGCTCTGTACTTGAATTTACATCTGTTTTCCCCTCTGACAATTCAATTATAGTTGAAATCATCCAAAGAAATTCTAAAAGATCCATTTTAAAAGCTATCCAGAGTAAATGAAAATCAAATTTTAAGTTCCTTCTGTTTCTGTGGCCCAAAGGCTTGCACTTTTCCTTTGATGTGTTCTGTTGCATTAGTCTCTGATGGTGAGGAAACTGTGTGTTTCAAAATCTCCTCTTACAATTTATCTTTAACATTAGATTTTTTTTTTAAATCAAATACGCTGAGTAACTTTGAGATGCCAAATCATGTTAAGGCAGTGTATATGGAATATTTTATGCAAATTGTTGCACATCGGTACCAATTGATACATATCTGTTGCTGAATTAAGTGTTCCAGTTACCTAGTATTAAATGACCAACTATGTTTAACTGTTACTTGTTATTAATCTCATTTTTATTTGTGAAAAATAAAAGTAAAATAACTAAAATGCTGTTTACAGGATTTCTAAATATACTACATACAGTGCACTAAATACAGAGCCCATCATGATTTATTTTTGTGATCTAGCATTGTTAAAGCTGTGATACGTAAGGACACAGCCTCTAACATATCCTTTTTGCTGCTTTAATTTGTTTTTCTGTCTTGCTCAGTTTTTTTACATGCTCCTAAAGTAACAATGTGATTCACTTGGTTTCCATATAAATAATAAGGAAACAAGTGGAAAAAAGGGAAAGATATATAAGAGAAGCATGTCTTCTCTTAATGTAACTTTCTCTCTCAATCCTTGTGATTTTCCCCCCACTTCCACCTCACAAACCGATGAACTACAGTGTGGCTGGTGGAGGCAGTGCAGATTGGGGTTCCTTAACACTTGTATCGATACTTAACAGCTGTACATTGCTTTGCACTTTCAAAGAAAGGAGCAGAAAAAAGGGAGTGGCACTATATATTGAGAAGCAACATACAATGTGTACCGTGAAGGTAGGGTCATCTTTCTTTGCTAGCATTGTGGGAAATTCCCTCTTCAATCCTAAGAGTGTGTGCTTTAGAAAGACAAAAAGGATGTACATTTATTTTTGTATTTATCTCTCTTAAACTCATTTTGTAGGTTTTCCATGTTGAAAATATTATTGAGGAAATTGGTTATGTTTTGGAGAAAGACTCAGAATATTGTCAGAAGTTCTTGGAGGAGGAGGAAGAAATAACAATAAATATTACTACCAAAGGAGGAGGAATCATGAAGCATCAGGTAAAACAAGTATTTTGTGTTTGAACTGTTTTATTTAAGAATGTAAGAATGGCCATACTGGGTCAGAACAATGGTCCACCTTGCCCAGTATCATGTCTTCTGGTAGTGGCCAGGTCCAGATGCTTCAGAGGGTGTGAATGGAACAGAGCAATTTATCAAGTGATCTAGTCCCAGCTTCTGGCAGTTGGAGGTTTAGGGACAACCAGGTTATGGGCTTGTGTCTCTACCCATCTTTGCTAATAGCCATTGTTGGAGCTATCCTCCATGAATTTATCTAATTCTTTTTTTTAACCCAGTTACATTTTTGGCCTTCAGAATGTCCCATGGAAACAAGTTCGACAGGTTGACAGCATGTATGAAGAAGTACTTTCTTTTAAACCGGCCGCCTATTAATATCTTTGGGTAATCCTGAGTTTGTATGTTATGTGACTGAGTAAATGACACTTCCCTATTCACTTTTTCCACTGCATTCCTGATTTTATAGACCTCTATCATATCCCCCTTAATCATCTCTTTTCTGAGATGAATAGTCCGTCTTTTAACCTCCCCTCCTATAGAAGCTGTTCTATATCTAATCATGTGTTACCCTTCTGTGCACCTTTTCCAATTCTAAAATATTTTTGAGATGAGCTCTCCAGAACTGCATGTAGTATTCAAGGTGTATGTGTACCATGAATTTATATAGCAGCAGTAGTAGTATATTTTCTGTTTTTTTTAAATAGCTGATCCATTAGCATAATAGTATCAAATTATTAAAATAATTAATACAATACTAATTTAGCTATTTAGAATTATATTTTCAGTGTTTATGAAACCATATAGTCAATTTTCTGGGTCGTCAACTCTGTGTTCTGGTGGCTTCATCAACAATTATTTGTGGCTGCCCTGCTGTTGCTACATTTTAAATTTTGATTCTCAGTTAAATTGTACATTCAACATCTTGTGCACACTCCCAACTCTTCAGACATTTAAGCAAAGACTGGGCAAAGCTCTTGAATGTAGTCCTGAACAATTCTACCTCATTATGAAAATGAACTAAGGAGAGGGGAAGAGGAATAACATAAATAAGGAAATAAGTGAAAAGGGAAATGTATATAAGAGAAGCATGTCTTTTCTCTTAATGTAACCTTATCCCTCTTCCAAGCTGCTTCCTTCCACTTGGAATGCCAAAATGAGACATTGTTTACAGCGGATTATCTAGATATCAGAAATAGCATCCACATTCTCTGCTGCCTGCTCCAAGGTTGGCTCCAGCGAGGTGTGACTCATATGTCTTGGCAGGGCTCTGTGGCACTTGTTCCCCTTGGTGAGGCTTAGATCCCCCCACCAAGCTCCACTTCTCTCCACTGGCTAATTGGCTGTGTATCGTATGAGAAACGGGGAAGAATAAATGGTAGCACTCTCCTGAGCACCACCCAGTCACTGCCCAAAATGTGACGCTGCAGTAGATTGGGCAGATCTACATAATATGATGGTCCCTCTCCTTCCTTAATGCTTTGATTAGCAGTGAAATAGTTGACATTGGTGGCACTTAAATTATCATTAGACTTAAGAATTCCTCACATTCTTGAGATGGGGCAACATGTATCTCCGAGCTCCAAGTCAGGGCTTGTCTACACTTAAAGTGTAGTGCTACTATCTATGCTGATGGGAGGATGTTTTCCTGTCAAT
>ML675629.1:29708875-29747030 GCA_007922155.1 Mesoclemmys tuberculata | reverse complement strand
GATTCGTCTGTCAACCCAGCGTTGTCTACGCTGAGACTTAGGTTCGCTTAATAACGCCGCTCAGCAGTGTGGATTTTTCATAACCCTGATCAACATAGTTAAACCGACCTAATTTTCTAGTATAGACCTGGCCTCAGACAAGCATGACTGCCTCAGCTTACATTCAGTTCAAATATTCATGGCTTATTTTGCAGCTATTAGAGTTAGAGCCTTGCTTGTTGTTTTTTAAATTAAAGTAGAGGTTCTGGAGCACATGATAGCAGCCTCAAAAGAAAAAAGTACCAGCTTGCCAAGCCTTTGTGAGCTGGTCCTGTGAGAGCTCTGGGGATGGACGAGATGGACCAAGTGAAACTTTTCTTATAAAATAAACTACATGATGTCAATCATAACTTCATATAATTTGTATGTATTTTTTCATACAGGGCAATGAAGCTAAAACACATTTCTTGCCTTCCTCTTGCAAAAAGTTAATGTTACCAATGTCTCTCTCACTTTTAGGAATATGTCCCACCCCAGTCTGGATCAGGTGTTGATTTGGGTCCTCACTATCAGAAGTATAGCAATCGTACACGGCAAGCAATCTTCTACATGAATCCCTACAAGATCAACCTTGACCTTATCTTGGAATTGCTTGCCTTCTTAGGTACATTATCACTTCCTACAATGTTTGTAGATTTTTTTTTTTTTAATTCTTTCAGTGATCACTTTCCTCATATTTCGGGACTTTGCCTTCATGGATTTCTTATTGTTTTCCTATTGATGCTTGATACTAGTAAGGATGTTTGATTTTGTTTCTATTCAGGATGCCTCTAGGTATCATAGATTAGCATCCCCCATTTCAAATGAGAAATGTCAAATAGAATTTTTTTCTAGTGTTGTAACCAGGTTTCTATATTGTCCCTACAGATAGAAGTCCTCAGTTCAAAAACATAGAAGGTGCTGTACTGATCTTTTTACCAGGCCTTGCTCACATCCAGCAGTTATATGATCTAATTTCAACTGACAGAAGGTTTAACTCAAGGGACAGGTAATGAAAACATTCTCATTTAAGAAATGTGTAGTGTTCTCATCTTGATTATTGACTGGCTGTTTGTGTGACAGGAAAAGATAATTGTATTTAATACATATCTTAATTTTTTTCTCTAAATATGTTTTCCTGATCCATCTTCATTTCTTTTTCTATTTTCCTTTCATACTCCACATAAGCGGTATATATTTATATCCATCTACAATAAGAATTGCCTTATTTTTCCTCCAAATGGACTTTGCTGTAACAGTGAAGGGATTCTGGATATTTTAATTTTGAAATAAAGACTTACACTTTCTTCCTTTTTGCTGCACGTGCCAAATACTGTCGCTCTAGTTTAGAGTTAGCATAGAATTGCATAATAATGGGAGAAACCCTTTTTTCACCTATCTCCACCAAACTGGAGAATGACCATATAAAATATGGTTTTTCCTTTGATATTTTACTGTCATTTATTGTTAGTATTGTGTACTCATAAATTAGTAATACAAAATCTTACTATGATTTGTGTATTCTCTTTGCTTTTTCCAACCCACCAGCATCACCTTAGGCTTATTTAAACAGTCGTTGAATAGTGTATCTTAAATATTGAATAAAACCTCCTTCTCTCAGGTATAGGTTAATAGCTCTGCATTCTATTCTTTCAACACAAGATCAAGCAGCTGCATTTACACTGCCCCCTTCAGGTGTTAGAAAGGTATAGTATATTTAAACATAAAATTCACTATTATAATTCTTCTTATTATTCTTTCTACTTTAAATACTTTTGTGTGTGTGATTATGAATTCTCTTAATAAAAACCTTACAAAGTTATACAACTGTAAATTGTCTTGAAATTCTCTTGTTGAAAACAGAGCATTGTACTCGATTAACATGGTGTTCAGGGGCAGATAAGAATAACTTCAAAGATTGTTATCATAAATGATTTAGTATATACAATAGAAGAATATTTAGTTTTTAGTAATTTTTGATTTACTGTATCCTTCTGTATCCTACTGTATCCTTCTCTCCAAACCTGTGTTTAAAGGAGTGAAACTTAAGGGAAGGACTTTTTTTTTAAATTCATTTATCTAATGGTATGGCTATTTCATTTGCAGATTGTTTTGGCAACCAATATTGCTGAGACAGGTATTACAATACCAGATGTTGTCTTTGTAATTGACACTGGGAGAACAAAAGAAAACAGGTAAGGGTTGATCTTCCTAAGTCTGTGTGTTGTGTACATTTTTTGGAAATAGATACCCCAGGGACTTTGCACTAGGTTTGTACCTCTTCAGATCTAGGTTTAAATCCTGACTTTAGCCAGAAAAGTAAGTTTATTGGTCTCATGCTAATGACTGTGTATCCAAATCACACAGCCATTCTACAGCTTGATACGAGTCTACTGATTTTCAAATAGTGGTGTTAGCACTGATCCTGTGGCTCTATGACATGCCCCAGCTTTGGAAAAGTCTGTTGGAGGATCCCCTTTGGTGTGCCAGACCCCCAAGGGGTCTCAGTCTTCCTTCAGGGTATGCCATGCAGTGTTTTTGTCTCCTGAGACTGAACCTCTGGGCTTCAGCACTCATGCTTCTCACCATGAGTTCTGTTCAGAAAGTGCAACTGAACCAGACTCCTGATAGAGATTTGTACACTGTTCAGGGATAATGCACTTCACCAAATACATACAGTCACACTCAAGCAGCTTTTCAAAATGGTAGGGTTTATTAGTCAATTGGAAAACAGCATAGGAAGTCCTTTGGTTAGCATAGAGAAATGAAGGTTAAGGCATAGTCTGTTGTGGTCAGCCCAGAGCCCCAGCCAAGATGTAGTGAAACTCCATTTTTAGGCTTTGTCCCTCTCTTTCTGTGTCTGATCTATAATCAGCTCCCAGGTGAGAGAGTCCCAAGATTTTTCCAGAGCTCTCACATTTCCCCCCCACTTCACACCTCTCAGTCTTTTGTTCTGGAACTGGGATCTTCACTTAGTTTCCCTGCTGAGAGGCAGGGAAATGAATGAGTCATTTGGAGATTGCATTGTCTCTCTGGCCCCCACCCTGTTGATCTGGGTCAGATTCAATCAGTTCCTTAAGGATTTTTCATTCCATCAAAACAGGGGAAGTAAGACCCACTGTGTATTTTAGTCTGTTCTGAGAGCATAGTTAATCCCTTTTTTACTCCACATGGTAACTGTGAACCAAAAAGGAAACTGAGGCACAAATAGGATTCATAAAAAAATTACAAAAATTCCAACTTCATCACAGTTATGAACAAAGAGAGGAATTATTTAGAGGTGAGGGAATGCAGGACTAGAAGTAGTGGGATGAAATTTTAGGTAGAACACTTTTTCCATAGCTTCCTGACTCTGAGATGTTTGCTTTTGTCTACTTAAAATGTGTAAAGTACTAGAAAATGTACTGTAAAGAACAATTCAATATTGATAGAAAGATGAACTTGATAAACTAATACCATAGGTTTCTTTCATTTCTATCGTCTACATTTGATTAATGGAATAATCAGTCATGTGTAAACCCTTGCAAAATAGGACTTTCAAACCTAAATTTTAAAACTTTTTAAAATGACTTACTTTTAAAATCAACTTTCAATTAAATAAGAATTTGAATCCTACAGTATCCTAATCTATAAATTCTGTGCAAATGCATTTCAGGTACCATGAAAGCAGTCAAATGAGTTCTTTGGAAGAGACCTTTGTCAGTAAAGCTAGTGCTCTGCAGCGTCAAGGGAGAGCTGGACGTGTCAGAGATGGATTCTGCTTCCGAATGTACACAAGAGACAGGTGCAGTAGCTTTAATGAGCAAGATTTTGTAAATCTGGCAACTGTTACAGTATTAATTGCAAAAATGTTTTAAAATGCAATGTGGTGGTTGTAAATTAAACTGAAGTGAGGAAATACAGAAGTCAAGGTTCTTATAAATGTCCTTTCATGGAGTATAATATGGATGACTTAATGCTGTATAATCCTTAACTTCTGCAGTTCCTTACTTTTTTCAAATTGAATTTATAGCCTTAATATTTATTTAACATAGGTAACTCAAATTCTTCATTTCCTTTAAAAAGAAAAATTGCAAGGAAAAGAATCATAACTGTAGCATTAGGAAGCTGTAGAATTCTGTTTTGAACACCATCATAAATTGCACCACTCTTAGTTATAAATAAAGTTTATCTCTGAAACCTTGAAGTTTTATCTCCTTACCTTACAAACCCATAGATTGTAAATGGGCTGGCTATGGATACCGGGAGCAGATGAACTATGATATTGCACTGCTCCATAGTACAGAGGGCAATAACATAACTAAAAACCTAAAATATCTTTATTGCATCTGATTTGAAAGTGATTTGGGTTTAATTGTATCTCAGTTTAAAAACAAATTAAAGTAACCTTTACTTTGAGGGCTTAGTTTAAAGTTTCATTTATTTGTGTTGTACATGAGCAAAAACACATTAGGAATTATTTAAAAATAGAAAGTGTCCCCTTGTCTTGTCCATCACTGTCCTGTGCTCCTCAACCTGTGGCATATGCACATGTTTAGCTCACAAAGGAGAAATATATTCTACTCTCCCTTTACTTTAAAACACATGTATGTACCTGAAAAAAGAATGTCTGTCTGAAGAGTGAGCATATGAAAATAGGGGACTGTAATTTAAAATGAGTCGTGACCTTAAGTCAAGGCTTGTTACAGTGAAATTTGTAATGCTGTGTGTCTTTTATTATTTTGATGATGCAGGTTTGAAAGTTTCATGGAATATTCCGTTCCAGAAATACTGCGTGTGCCTTTAGAAGAGTTATGCCTTCATATTATGGTACGATCTTGTTTCTTGAATTACCCTTACTTTGATTCCTCTAGAATCAGCCAAAAAGGGGGTGTGTCCTGGTCTTGTGCTACTATTTAGGTTGTGTGGGTCTGTGAAAACTTCTGTTTTTTTTCTTAGGAGAGAATCCATTATATGTATACACTTCAAAAAATCCATAGTATGCTGCTAAGAGGAGGGAAGGGATATAAAGCCATATATTAGCACATAATACTATCTAATCTGAAGAATGGAATTGCTGTTCACATTTCTTTCCAACATAATTCTGAAGGAAATGTTTTATGAATAAATGTCCCTATTCAAGGGCCAAATCCTAGTTCCTGTCCAAATTACAAGTATATGGAATGTGCATCGGGGAACCAGGCAGAGGGATGGAATTCTTCTTTCCCAGCCCAAGAATATGGGGTGCCTGGCACATGCATACATCCTACATATTAATTTGGGCTAATAGATTCATGGAGTTGCAGACTACCAGCCATGCCAATGCATCTCCACCTCTGTAGCTCTGCCAAAAAGGCTAAATTGAAGCTATATGTGATAAGTGCCTAATCCCTTGTTCGCGTTGTGTGCTTTGGCCCTCCCTCTACAGTGAAGCCATCCTAATGTCACTGTGTGGGTCTACTGCAGTCCTGCAGCAGGGAAGACTTGGCACTTCTGAAGGAGATGAATGAGTGGGGTGAGGGTAGAGGAGTTGGCCTTAAAATGACTGAATAGACAACATGCCTTCTAGATATCTTTGCAGCTCATCGTAAAAAAAAAAAAAAAATCTGTTTTCGTTGTTACTTTTTGGTTAACATTTGCTAGACAGGTTTAGATTGAATTGCCTACCTATTTAATCCACAGAAATGCAATCTTGGTTCTCCTGAGGATTTCCTCTCCAGAGCATTAGACCCTCCACAGCCTCAAGTAATCAGCAATGCAATGAACCTGCTACGGAAAATTGGGGCTTGTGAATTAAGTGAGCCCAAACTGACTCCATTGGGCCAGCACCTTGCAGCATTGCCTGTCAATGTTAAGATTGGCAAAATGCTCATATTTGGTGCCATATTTGGTTGCTTGGATCCTGTGGTAAGTTGACAGGTATTGCTGTTTTCATCATTATGATAAAGACAATGCTAAAGACCTTGAGACAGTGAATTTTTAAGGGAGAATTTCTATGCAAATTGCTTTCTTACAACTCTTGGAATAAAGTATAAGAAATGAAGACACAATACATCATCCAAAAAACCACTCGGATGCAATTTTTGGTTAGTGTTCTTGTTTCTATTTTTAAGAAAACTGAGTGGTATTTTTTATTTACTAGCACTCCCTCTGCAGCCGCGCCTCACACCCATCCACCCACCCACACACGTGAAAGTGGCCAGGCTCAGTGCTCTAGTCAGTCTCTTCCAATTCTGTCTACTATGATCCTATGAAGTGCGGTGTTATATTTCATTAGCCAATTGATTGGCTGCTGTATTCTCAAAGAGTCTAGATTTTACTATGTATTTGTGTGAAGGAAAACTGAAACATAATCTTCTTCACCGCCTGGCTTTAAAGGGGTAGTGATGATTGCAGTCACATCTTTCTGAATCTTTGACTTACTGTTGTTACAAGTAATATTTAAGATGGTTAGTTTTCTGTTTGTTTTATTTTGAGCATTTGGCAGCACTTGCCTATACACATTTTCAGTCTCTCCTGTTTATGTGGCTCTTTCACAGAGTAACGGGAGAGAGGATACTTAAAATATTATTCTAAAACACTTTATGGTTTTTGTTGCATTCAGGAGCTTATGTAGGACCTGAAACTCTTTTAATTCATTTTTTAAGTTGATAAACTTCAGATTAGTATCCCTTTTTATATTATTTGAAAACAAACAGTTCGTGGCAATGTCAGTCTGCAGCACACATTCTTCCCTTCAGAAGCAAACTCATTTCACCTAAGAATCAATGCAGTAAATGAACTTAATCCAATTTAGTATATCCAGCTAGTCAGTGTTGTAAACCATCCCTTCTTCCCTACCAAATATAAAAATAGCTCTAATGTAATTTAAATTCTTGGCACCATATTCCATTTACTCTGATTCCTTTGTATAAAACAAAATCCCACTAGTTCCCAAAAAGTAGTTAGAAAAAGCCAACAAATGATTGTGTCTAAGTTTTGTGTTTAGGGAAACATATAAAATGCTCAAGATGCAAACTATTCAATATTTTTCACTATAAGAGCCTGTAATTCCCATCTTAGACCCAGGAGTGACTCTAGCCAATCTTACAATCTATTCATCAGAATACATCTCTTCATTACTGAAATATTACTTCAATAATTTTCAAGTACCATCACTCGGATATCACTGTATTTGGTATAAAAACAGTGAAAGAGGAACATCACTTTTACAAAATTCTACTAAATCAAGGAACTTCCGGGAAGTGCAGATCTGAGACAAGGGATTGCACTTCATTCCACTACTACACCTGATCAAGTCTTGCTATGTGACTCAGTCCAACCTTAAAACTATCATTACAGTTTTCACATAATCCCAGCTGACTGTACATGGTCAGAGGAAGTGTGATCTATTGGTTGAAGAAGGGAGCTGAGAGTTCAGATTCTATGACTCTAGTTCTATTTGTACCACTGAGATAGTTTGATTTGGGGCAGGTCACTTAATCTCTGTGTACTTCATTTTACCTACTTACGAAAGGTATAAAAATACTTATCTGGCACAAGTGTTGAGAGTTTTTAAACTAATGGTGGGAAAGCACCTAACTAAAAGATTTCAAGGTGCTATTTGAGTACTGTCTTCAGTGAATCTTGCACTGTAATATACTATATAAAATGCAATAACGCCATTATCCTTGTGGCCTAATGTGAAGCAAGGAATATTGTAAGTCTTGTTGAGAAAGGAAATCTAGATTTTAGCATGGTAAAAGCTTAAAGCCTAATATTTTAATTTTTCTTTATATGATATTGTTTAAACTTTAACTTATTAATATCTGGCTGTTGATTACAGGCAACTTTAGCTGCTGTCATGACAGAAAAATCCCCATTTACTACACCAATCGGTAGAAAAGATGAAGCAGATCTTGCAAAATCTTCCCTGGCATTGGCAAACTCAGATCATCTGACGATTTACAGTGCATATCTAGGGTAAATAATATTACTAAAATATTAAAACTTAAAGCAAATAACCTTTTTATTGACTGTCAGTAATGTAATATCCTTTAAATACTGCTATTAAATACACGACCCTAAATGGTTTTGTAAATTTCCTTTTAGAATAGCAGAAATGTGTAAGTACTATGCTACTAGTACTTAGGGATTAATAAATGGCCCAGTTGGTTAGCCACTCATCTAACACCACTTATGGCAAGCAATACAGAAACATACTGCTTGTAGTGTCGTAATGCTTCAGGTATGTTAATAGCTATTTTGCAGTGATGAGCTACACTTCACAAAAATGAAAACCAACCCACTACCCATTAAGGTTACATCCTTCATTACTTTTAGCAATGTTCCTGGTTATTCTATCTCCAGCTGGCAGATTATACATACATCTGCCAGTTTTTAACCTTTGTTTACTCATGGGCATATAATTTTACATGCTGTAAAATGCTTGTCCTCTCCCGATCTCTGATAGACATACATGGTTGATCCATGTGACACCAGTTAGTGTTTTATCATTAAGTCAGTGGAGGATACTTTGTAAAAGTCATTATCAATTTTACGTATTTGAACTTGGCTTCCTCATCTCCTTGTAGATAGCAATTAGTGTTACTTTTGTAACTGTAGTAAACCAAGATTTTTTTGTCTAGGTGGAAAAAGTCTCGTCAAGAAGGAGGGTATCGTGCTGAAATGGCTTATTGCAGAAGGAATTTTCTTAACAGAACCTCACTGTTAACTCTGGAGGTATATCAAGATACAAGCCATGTGATTCTGCGCAGGAAAGATGATTGTTAATTTCCCTCAGAAAATTCAGCGTATAACTTTAAAACAGTGATATATAGTACTCACGTTAGTATACTGATAAAACAACAAATAAGGGCAGGCAGAATGTTGAGAATGGGTGAATGACAGATTCCTATTCAGACTGGCTAAATCTATCCTTTACATCTTTTGAGGTGCACGTGCCATTCATATACATCTTTGCATACAGTTACTCGAGGAAGTTCATACTACAGCACTTCTACACAAAATAAAACTCAGTAAAATATTACTTAACATGGGTAAATAAAATTACACATGGTTAGACTGTATCATTTCCTATATTTATGAAGTACTTGTATTTCACTGTCAAGGTTGGAAGGTGATAGTTAGGTACTAGAATAGGTTACTAAGAATCCCCATTGGTGATTTTTAAAAACAGGTTAGAGAAACACGTCAGGGATGGTTTAGGTATACGTAGTCCTGCCTCAACATGCGGGAGTGGAGTAGATGACTTCTCAAGGTCCCTTCTAATCCTGTATTCTAGGATTCTGTGATCCCAAATCCTGACTTTTTTCTAAATGTATTTTTGCCTCCTCAAAATGAAGGCTTCTATAATCCTTTCCAGGACTAATCCCCAGGAAACAGGAGATGGGTGCATAACATAAATGGGTGCACTGTATGCTGTCAATTTGTCTTCCAAGTAGCTGGGAGAATGGAGACACATTTGCATCACTTTCAGCCCCACATTCTCAGTGCCTGAATCCTAGAAGCCTGATTTTGTTTTGGTTACTCATTGAAACAGCCAGGATTTCAAGACCACTGTAGATAGAACTAATCTTTTTAGATCTCAATTAACACTGAAGAGACTCAGAATACTGGGGAGGAGTCTTAGTGTGTGCTAGTGTCCTTTTTTTATAATCAGTATTTTAGTATTAAATTATTAATATGCCTGTTTCGATCAAAACTAATTTTAGGATGTGAAACAAGAACTAATAAAGGTGGTGAGGGCAGCAGGATTCACAGCACCTACAAGTCATCATGGATGGGATGGAAATGGAACCACACAATCCCTTTCTCTTCAGGAAATAGCTCTACTTAAAGCTGTGCTGACTGCAGGGCTATATGACAACTTGGGAAAGATAATGTATACAAAGTCTGTAGATATCACAGAGAAATTGGCATGCATGGTGGAAACTGCTCAAGGTAAAGCACAAGTGCATCCCTCCTCAGTAAACAGAGATTTGCAGACATATGGATGGCTGCTCTACCAAGAGAAGGTAAGCATCTTGTATTTGTATCAGTATCTTATTAGGTAAGATATTGTGAAGCACTTATGTGAAAATCTTGAAAGCAGTTGCACATTGGTGCAAACCCCAATAGACTAGGACTTATCAGCTTGCAAACACCTTACATGCCTGTGGTGCTATATAAATGGAACATAATCTGAAATATGCTTGGATGTCCAGTTCATCTTAAGAGCCATCAATGCCTTGTCCCTGAAGTCAGTGTGGTTTTAAAAAACAAAAAGTGCACCACGTCCTGAATAAGGTGAATGAAGGTGAATTAATCTTGACTAAACTGATAAGTTTACAAATGAAAGCATCTTACTCTTTATCAGTCAAATTTTCACAAAGGGTTAATGGTATTGTGTACAGTAAAAAGAAAAAAGTTGATTGCTTTTCTCTGGTTGGTGACTTAATTAGAAAGCAGTGTCAAAAACATGTAGACAAAGTAACACAGTCATACTTTGACTTGTACTGTGCATAGTGTCACTAGTCACCTCTAAGTCCTTAAAACACACTTCAGCAGGGCCTTTTGAAACCCTCACATGCCCTCTCTCAGGCTTTGTGACATACTAACTAGCTTAACTTAAAACATATTCACAGAAATTGTGACATTCAAGACATTCTAACTTTCACAACTCAGCTGCATTGTGTCACTCACCTTTCCCCACCTACTTCCACACCCGTATCTGTGTGGTGTCTCTTTAAACTATTAACTCTTGGGGAAGACATGTTTTATCTCAGTGTAAAACATTATACAGCAATTATTTTCAAGTGTTTGTCATCATACCAATGGACATTTTATTGCAAGGGAGCAGCAAGCTACATATTGATATTTAATGCAGCACATATATATGGCATGTTCCAGATAAAGCAGACAGCACTTCCTGCCTAAGGAGCTTGCAGTATAAAGCAAGATGCAGTACAACAGCTAAAATTAGAAAGGGAATTGACAGGCTGCTGAGAACAAGTTAGGAATAGTTACTGAAAGTAATAGATTTCAAGAAATGGGGAGAGAGTGCTTTGTTAATAAGAAATTTAAACCTTGCCAAACCTAAAGCATAGATGAAGAGAAGAAACAAAGAGAGGGAGAAGGGGAACCAGGCATTTCAGTGGAAGTAGAATTATCAAGGGAAGAAACCTTGTTCAGTAACTGTTACTGGATAAATTTTATGCAAAAAGAATACTGCTTATCAGGGTTAATACATTTCAGACCTATGAATGAATAGTCCCCTCAATAGCTCAGAGATTAGAACAGTCTATATTATGATTGCTTTTATAAAATCATTCTAAAAAACTTTATTTTTTATTTATATTATGAGAATTTCAGTATGGAAAGCCTGATTGCATTAATACTAATTAATGCACTGGAAATACTAATTTTTGCACTGGAATTGTTCACTGTATTAGGAAACAATTTCTGACAAGCAATATTGACCCTGGCTTGACTGAAAAGAAATCAGTAGTACAGCATATATACACTGTATCTCTAAGTATATATGCATTAAACTAATTTTCTGATTGTACCAGCTGATATTTTCACACTGCAACAAATTTCCCTTTCAAACATGGTGCATTCAGCTGTATATTCCAGGCCCTTGTACTATCTGCTGTAGGCTACCATTATCTTTTATTATCTTAACTACATAATTGTGGTCTTCCTGTTAATCCGGTGCTCTTTAAAATTCACCTCTGAAGGATCATGAAAGAAAAATTTCTCCCAATGGCAAAAGCCTTTTTCCGTTCCTTAAAGACTAACAAACAGATTTTTAGATATCATACAAAGTATTTGGCAGATAATTGAGCATAGGGTACATTCCTGCACTGTTTACTAACACAAGTAGCATAAGTAATATGAGGCCTCAAATGGAAAAAAATTGACTTCTTGCTTCATTAAAGTAGCATTCCAGTTCAGCATTGTCTTTTTAAATGCTTTTGTTTGTGTATTTATATGCAGATAAGATATGCCAAGGTGTACTTGAGAGAGACTACTTTAATTTCCCCATTTCCAGTTTTACTTTTTGGTGGAGATATAGAAGTTCAGCACCGTGAACGGCTTCTATCTGTTGATGGCTGGATCCATTTTCAGGTACATATGTGTTCTGGTTATTTCTTGTGCCTTTAATGGCTGTGCATTTTGTACCTGAAACATATAATTGAAGTGTGAATTTGAGATAGTTAAGGGAAACAATGGGAATTTTGTTAAATATGTAACAAGAGGCCAGTGAAACTCAGATGCTTCCAAAAGATAGTAAGAGTAATTGGATAGTATCATATCTTTTTAAAAAAGATGTTTGCCTTTGTTCATGAAGACAGATTGAGGTACTTCAAGTATAGTATTGGAAACGTAAAGTATACTATTGGAAACACATACATTTGCCTGATTTGGGGGAAAAGGAAATACTGAAAGCAAGTAAGTGTCATAACTGAAAATGTGTTAAACTGGAACATTTTAAACCCATAAATCCTAATCCTGCAAACCTGCTTAACTTTTTACCCATGAGTGATCCCACCGATTTACAACTCAGATGAGGTTCATTTTGTGGCTGTGAAATGAGAAACATTTAAGACTTAAAACAAACACGCTCACATTCTTTCTTTCTCTCTCTCTTCTAAACACATTTGCTGAATGCATTTCATTTTAGGATGAAAATGAAAACTGGCCACTTGCTGCATTTCTTGGTAAATGATACCAAATAACAAGGAATATGGAAGTTGATCACCTGCTATCAAATTGGTTACATTTTTCTTCTAGCTGTGTTCAGCTGCACCCCATGCTCCACCTTAGGAAGAGTGCATGTTGCTAATTCTGTGTGGGCATTCCCTGAAATGCAGAAAGGGGATACAAATGCTGTTAAATGGAAATTCCAGTTAATGACTGAAAGCACTCGCTACTCAATACACACAGGACTTTTAAGATCAGTCATCCTTTGTGGAAGGGACACATAACATAACTTTGTGGCTGCGTGAATGAAAGAAATGAGAGACAACCATATGTTCTTATTAGCCAACTCAATCTGAAATCCACATTTTATTTTGCAAATCAGCTTAGGTTTTTTAAAGCCTGCAGGTGATAGTTTGAATACGGGGAGGAGGTGGGGGGAGGAGGAGGGAAAGGGGGTATTAAATATCTACCATGTCTATAATTTATTTTCTTGCTCCCCCTGCTCACTCTATACATTTATGCTGATGGTCTGTAATTTACAGGCAGTGATATTAAGTCCCTGGTTACCACTTTGAGTTAATTCAGGCCTTGATTCTAATGAAGTCAGTGAGATTGCTCATGTGCTTAACTTTAAATACATGCTTAGTCCCACTGATCTTGTTAGGATTATGCAAATATTTGAATTAAGCACATGCATAACAGTTTGCAGGATCGGATCCTTAGCCTCTTGTATGATGGGTAACCTTTAATCTTGGGTTTACTTAATAAGAAATTGCTTTGAGAAAAATGTATATGTATTAATTTTCTCATCTGCTTTCTACAGGCCCCTGTAAAGATTGCAGTAATTTTCAAACAACTGAGAGTTCTCATTGAGTCTGTTTTAAAGAAAAAGCTTGAAAATCCTAAAATGTCACTTGAAGGTAATTTTATCACTATACTATCAGCATAAAAAATGTGTATTAAATATACATCGTGTGTGTATAATTCTTTAAACAAATATACAGTACTAGTCTGTTTCATCCTCGCTCAAGAGACCACATTGTAGCCGTGGTGTGCCTAATTCAACTCTCCAGAGAAACAGAAACCCGAAAGATCTTATTGAGCCTAGTTCTTCTCCATGGCATCACCCCAAAAATCTGGGGCTGTATGTGATTGTTTGAGGATGTCTTAGACATAGACTGACTTCTCTACAATCATAACAATGGTAGCAGTAATATTGCTTAGTTTCCATTTGTCAGGGTGTTCTTGTGGGCATGAATGTATTCTAATATACTCCCCACCCCCATAGCTGGGCCACAGCTATAAGACAATGTGTAATGTACTGATAACCTTATCAGTAAATAGGGTGGCAGAGAATACATGACAACCCCTAAAATAAGAGATAAAAGGACATACATAATCCATGCTTCTAAAACTTCAGAGAAATGTCAAGAAATAAAGTAAATCCTAATTGGAGTAAAGCATGTTCAAATGTATCTGTGGAGGTCCTCTTCTCTTGTCTTCCTCCAGCTCCCATGTGAAATGCCAGCAGGCAATTTATTGGTAAACAATGTGCAGTATAAAAATCCCCAGCATGTGTATGGATAATTTTTATCTGCATATTTGGGGGGGGGGAGAGGGATGGGATGTACTCTTGTCTCATCATTGAGTCTGACACAGCTAATTCATTAAGGCTTTCCTTGTTAAATGGCTGATAGCTACATTCCTTCTCTCTTTTTTGGGGAGAGGGGTTAAATTTAGGTTCTTTTCCACTCACTTCTATTTTTTCCTCCCTAGATGACAAGATTTTACACATCATCAAAGAATTGATAAAAACAGAGAATGCCAACTGATACTGGAGTTCAGTAACAAAAAACTACAAAGCTTCAATAGTAGCAGGAAAAAAATTATGCTTAAAGACTGCAGCTAAAGTATTTCTGCACTTAAAATGTGGTTGATACCAGCCATAACTTGGAAACACTGCATGAACTTGACATAGAAGTAATTTTGTAGGTCATTTTTAATTATGAATATAAATGTATTATGTTTACAATAAATTTTGGTGCCATTTGTTTGAATGTATAAATGATGGTAGTAATTCAAACCTTTTCAACATAAAAATGAACATGACCAATTCAAATTGGCTTTGTTTCAGTTTAAGGTATTTATTAGTAATGTACTAGAAATTCAAGATCAGGTTCTGAATCTGTATGGAATAGCTTTTAACTGCTATACAAAATAGCTTGTCCTGTTTAGATACACTGCATACAAACAGAAAAGAAAACAGATTTTTGTGCATTTGCCAAAACTCACTGCTTTATACCTCAAGATCTACTTTTATTCTGTAGCAGATTTAAATATTAGATTTTAAGAATATTGTCATTTTTCTATATGGCTTATGATGATGAGATGACAACCTAGAACCACAAACTCCAGATTAGTCAATCTTTAGTTTGGGAATTTCACTGGGATTTTGAAACCCTTTTTCCTATTCACCTAACCCTGTTGAACCTGAGCACAGTGTGTACAGACAAAGGACTAACACTGAAGGTTTCTTCATTTAATAAATACCGATTCATGTTTCCGCAGGTTAATAGTGTTCTTTCTACCTTAAAAGACAGGATAATTAGGAAAACCCAACAAGCTCTTGAAAGATCCCACACCATAGAGCAGAATATGCGAAGCCACCTAGCAGACATGAACTAAGGCTGATACTAAGCCACAGGTCCAATAAAGGTTGTGATCTCACACAGGAGTAACTGTGAGGCTCTGGAGAATGTATTTTATTGTAAAGGTAGATGTACATTGTTCTCCGGGACCAGGAGAATCCTTTATCTCATCTCTCGACTCGGGAGAGCCTACCTTATGCACTCATTCGTTGCCTCTAGCCATCTCCTTTTGGTTCCCTTGAGCTGTTTTCTCTCCACTCCCTCCTTTTGGAGTTATTCATTCACTCAGCAGAGGAGCCCCCCTTCGCCGCCTGCTGCCTTTCCCACCTCACACGAGGCGTGGTCAAATCACAGAACCTGGGTACAGCTGATAGTAGCTGCTTGGCACGGCTCGAACCTTATTCTTGGCTCTCGCTCTCCTTTCAACTGGTCCCTAAACGCAGAGCTCTCGTTTCCCTGCTCTGACCCTGGGGTCTGACCTGGCGTTAACGGTGTCAGTGGAAAGTCTGGTGATACCAAAGACTTTTCGGAAACTCACGTGTCCTGGCTATTTCTTTTGTATCGTCTGCAACAGATCGAACTGAAATACACGTGAGATCCCCTCGTGCAGGTTCGCAACAGGCGAACCTGAAAAACGGCCTTACCAAAAGGAGGTGGGCGGAAGACATTTGCCTCAAAAATCTATACCCACCACTTCGCTTCCCCTGCGTTACAGCGTTTCAAACGGTTCTCTGCTAAATGACGGTGAATGAAATAACCAGTGCGGTGTAATCAAAATGGAGAAAACGTGAAGAAAAGTCGCCTTTTCTCCTAACATCAGTTATATTCTCCCAGACGAGTCCTCCTTCGCACTGATATGCTCTATTGGCAATCTAGATTAAATGCGATCATTCCTGCAGCTACAAAGCCGCGTTGGGTTCCCAGCTGTTAAACTCCAGCAGTTGTTTGTCGGTTGGCTGGCAGGAGCCGTTCCCTTCCGAAACAGCACAGCAGCCGCAACCCACCCGCTGCAGGCGAGGGGGCTCGCATTCGGCTGCGTCTATTTCCCTGCCGCTCCCGCGTTCAAATCCCTCGCCCCAGACAGGCGCTGAGGTCGTGCGGGGCCCGATTCTCCTAACCTCCGTCCTGCTGGTGGCCGCCGGCCCGCTTTTCCTGCTGTGCCGGGGGAAGGAGCGGGCGTTAAACCCGCAGCCCGGGACTGGGGGGGGACATCCTCGTCCCCTCGCTGGACGCTTAGCGCTGCCCTTGATCCCCCGCTCTCCAGGCTCCTCTGCCGAGGCCCGGTCCTGCCACCCCCCGGGACCCCCCCGGGCTTCAACCATCAGCTGTGTCCGAGTGTCCGGCTGGCTACCGAGCGGCGATGGCCCAGGCCGCTCACTCCCGTGGCCCGCTCGGCCGAGGGGATTGAGGTGCTCGCTGCCGGCGGCGATCCAGGGCCCGGGCCGTGACTCCCCGAGAGGCTGGGCGCCAAGAGCCGCGGGGCCGCCCCGAGCAGGCAGGGGCCGCCCACGGGGCTCGGCTCAGCCTGGGGGCAGGCGCCGCCGGGGGGCAGAGGCCGGCCCCGCCTCGGCTGGCGGGGCGCGGGGGCCGGGCAGGCTGAGCCCGCCGCCGAGCGGGCCTTTAGCCGGGAAACTGGGCGGCTGATGTCAGCGGGCAGGGGCCGGGCGGCGGCTAAATAGGCGGGCGCCGCGGCCGCCGCCTCACACGGCCGGGCCCCGCAGGAGGCGGCGGGCAGCGCCATGGTCACGCACCCGCGGAGCCGCGAGCGCCCCGGGCCGGGCGGGCCGCTCAGACCCGCCCGCAAACGGCGGCGGGCGGCGGGCGCCACCCCGCAGGAGCGGGCTCGGCCCCTCTGCCGCAGCCTCGGGGCGCCGGTGAAGAAGAGCACGTGGCCGCGCCGGCCCGGGGAGCGGCCGCTGCGGAGCGACCCCTCGGGGCTCAGCTCGCCCGGCAGCCCCGAGCCCGCCGCCCGGCTAGAGCTGCAGGCCTTCCGCGACTACGGGGCCAGCTGGTACCGCTTCCGAAAGGGGCTGGAGGGCAAATTCCACCCGCGCGAGCCCCTGGCCCAGCAGCCGCAGGTAGGACGGCGCGGGGCGGGGCAGGGTGGCGGCCTACAGCGCCGTGCACACGCTCGGACTCCGCCCCGGGGCGCTCCGGGCCCCCGACGGGCCGCGCTCCTGGGGGCGCTCGGTAGCGGGTGTCCTCTCCTCGCGGCCCCCGCACCCTCGGCTCACTCTGCACGGCCCGGGGCCGGGCACCCGGCGCTCGCCCTCTCCAAAGTGCGTCAGCATCCCTCGGCTCTGCTCTCCCGGCTCCGTCTGCCCATCCCAAACCACCCGGCCGGGGCAGGCGCCCGCGTCCTCACCCCCAGCCTACGGCGATGCAGTGGGGCGCCGAGCCGCACCGTCTGGTCCTGGAATCCGCCCGCGTGGCAATCCCACCCCGGCGGGGCTCTCCGCCGCCTCCCCGGGTGCGCCCGGCTCCCCCAGCTCTTCTCGTCCCGGCAGGTGACGGCGGAGGCCCGCTGTAAGCTGATCAGCTGGCTGATCCCGGTCCACAGGCACTTCGGCTTCTCCTTCGAGTCGCTGTGCCTGGCGGTGAACACCCTGGACCGGTTCCTCACCACCACCCCGGTGGCTGCCGACTGCTTCCAGCTGCTGGGAATCACCTCCCTCTTCATCGCCTGCAAACAGGTACTAGCGCGGCCAGGCGTGGGCGGCGGGCCCCCGTTCTCCGGGCTGCCAAGGGCGGGACGGGCGAACAGCGCGGGACGGACCCTTCCAAGCTGGCCCTCAGAACCCGAGCGGTGAACTGAGCTCTGTGGACAGGGCTGATGCCGAGAGAGCGCTGGGGAAACCTCCCAGGCGCAGATCCGTGCTCGAGCCGCGCCAAGTGCCTCTGCGCTGTAAGGCTTCACGGCGCTCTGTGCGGAGCAGGCGGTGGCCGTGCAGCTCTCTGATGCTCTGTGTCCCGTCTGCAGCCGATGCACTGCAGAGCGTGTGAAGGCAGGACTGGCATCGTCTTCTGCTCGTACGCAGAGCTGCATTCCGCCCTGCTCCGAGCACCGGGGAGCTGGGTGCTCTCTGCCGGTGTAACGACGCTGTGCTGGTTCCCCAGGGTCTGCTTACGTATCTTGCAGGTGGAAGTGCACCCGCCCAGAGTAAAGCAGCTTCTAGCCCTTTGCTGCGACGTCTTCTCCCGGCAGCAGCTCTGCAACTTGGAATGCATCGTCCTAAGCAAACTACACTTCAACCTGGGGGCACCGACTATCAACTTCTTCTTGGAGCATTTCACCCATGTGCGCGTGGAGGCCTGCCAGGCACATGCCAGGGAGGCAAACAATGCCAAAGCTTTGGCTAAAGGGGTGGCCGAACTTAGCATGGCCGACTATGCTTTTAACAAATACACCCCCTCGCTTCTGGCCATATGCTCCCTGAGACTGGCAGACCAGATGTTGCGCCACCAAAATCCACTGGACTTGCATATAAGTGGCTACCCGGAGGAGGTTTTACAGGACTGCACGGACAAATTGCATTTACTGGTGTCTTTAAACGGAGACTCCTTACCGCATGTGCTACCTCTGGAAATTTCTGAAAAGTGCCTGCCTCTGCCAAGTTAAGATGAATTTACTATGTAAACAATGCACTTGAAACCCTCTTATGCCATACAAAGCAGCCGTGAATTTTAAGAGCAATTTGGTTCATTTTCATCAATGAATCATGTTGTTATAAACT
Source organism: Mesoclemmys tuberculata (assembly GCA_007922155.1). NCBI lineage: Eukaryota > Metazoa > Chordata > Testudines > Chelidae > Mesoclemmys > Mesoclemmys tuberculata. Next base: position 29,727,964 of record ML675629.1, on the reverse strand, counting down.
AATAATTGCTATGTCTCTAAAAATAACAGTATTCGCTTTATTCTCTTGCTTAGTTGACTAATCAGTGTATTATAGTTGTATTTATGTGCTCTATAGTGTTGGTTTAGAGTTTTGAAATATGACAAAAATTAAATCACATTTTGCACATTTCATTATGGTATGTTAATTGCACTGATATAGATTTTATATATCTACATTCAATGTGTAAATAGTGTATATAATCTGAGTACTGTATAGTTTATTTATTTAGAAAATGGTTCAATTAGCACACCTTAACAGAAGCCACAGGAACAATAAAAGTACTATATAAATATTTCTTAATACATTTTTTGTCACTGGTCAATGATGGATTGTTTGCTTGTGATTTTGTACATATTCCACAGAGTAAATTCATTGCCAAAGAATTATTAACTATGACAAGTCTTAAAAAATTCCAACCTGCAGAAAATTATTCATTATTGTATTATTTTCCTTTAAAAATACATTTGCATTATATTGCTTATGTTCCACATCTGAAAAATTAGATGAGGTAGCACAACAGGAAAAATAAAGTTGATGAGTTATTAATTACGTCTTCCTAACATATTTATAAATCCAAATACCTGTACTTAGATATCAAAGTGCAGATGCACTATACTAAGGGAAAAATAAGAGACAGGAAAACATAAATTATGCCATTGCAAAATATTTTATTTTCTCCTTAATTTTTATTGAATTGCTATTAGTTTAAAGTTCACGGAGATGACACCAAAATCAAAACACAGATATTTTAAATACATAATATTTATAAATTAGTAATAGTTTCCTAAATATCTGTCTTTTAAAGCAGAGCAAGATCTGTGTATCACATACTAAACAGGCATTAAACCAAAATTAAGGTTGTGAGTGACCAAACAGCAGAAAAACTCCTTTGGAAGCCTCAGATCTACTGTGTCCTGCAACACTTGCCAGAAACGTCAGTGAATCCAGTGGGACTACTCACACTGGTAAAGCTATTCATGTGTTTTCAGCGTTTGCATGATAGAGCCCTAAGAAGTTAGCTATGGGATATACTTTATTCCAAGTGTTGGATGACTAGGTATATTATAAATCTCAAAGTATGCCTACACTACAATGTAAACCTGGGCTGAGACTTGGGCTTGAGCCCAGCCCCCCGTACATCTACATAGAAATCTCTCAGACTCAGCCTTGAAGTGTATTTAGGCTTTCAGAAAGCCTTTGCCCAAGGTCCCTCACCAAAGGCTATTAAGCAAAGTAAGATTTCCCCCATAGATCCATCCTCTTTAACGCCACCTCCACTGGACACTGTGGATTTCAGTTTCCCTCTCAGGGACGGATCTGCCTTTAGCCCTTGTGTTCAACAGTCACAAAACAATTCTTTTCTGCAGATGAGCTTGCAAAAGAAAGAAGGTCCTCTCATGGATCAGTAACTGGTTAAGAGACAGGAAACAACATGTAGGAATAAATAATCAGTTTTCAGAATGGAGAGAAGTAAATAGTGGTGTCCCCCAGGGATCTGTACTGGGACCAGTGCTATTAATCATAAGCATAAATGATCTGGAAAAAAGGGTTAACAGTGAAGTGGCAAAATTTGCAGGTGATACAAAACTACTCAAGCTAACTATATCTGATGCAGACTGCAAAGCGTTACAAAACCGAGTGACTGGACAACAAAATGGCAGATGAAATTCAAATGTTGATAAATGCAAAGAAATTCACACTGGAAAATATAATCTTGACTATACATGTAAAATGAGGGGATCTAAATTAGTTGTTACTATTCAAGAAATAGATCTTGGAGTCATTGTAGTTAGTTCTCTGAAAACATCTGCTCAGTGTACAGTGGCAGTCAAAAAAAAACCCATCAACCAAAGAAACAAACAAACAACCTCAATCATAACAGAATGTTAGGAATCATTAGTAAAGGGAGAGATAATAAGATAGAAAATATAATAATGCCACTATTTGCATCCATCGTATGCCACACCTTGAATACTGTGTGCAGTCCTGGTTGCCCCCATCTCATAAAAGATATATTAGCATTGGAAAAAGTATAGAGAAAGGCAACAAAATGATTAAGAGTAGGGAACAGCTTCCATATGAAGAGAGATTAAAAAGAGTTCAGCTTGGAAAAGAGAGGAATAAGAGGAGATGTGATCCAAGGCTATAAAATCATGAATGGTGTGGAGAAAGTGAATAGGTAAGTATTATTTATCCCTTCACATAACACAAGAACAAGGAGTCACCCTGTGAAATGAATAGGCAGCAGGTTTAAAACAAACAAAAGGAAGTATTTCTTCACACAACGCACAGTCGACCTGTGGAACTCCTTATCAGAGGATGTTGTGAAGGCCAAGACTATTAAGTGGTTCAAAAAAGAACTAGATAAGTTCATGGAGGATAGGTCCATCAATGGCTATTAGCCAGAATAGGCAGGAAGTGCTGTTTCCCAAAGGCTGGGAATGGCTGACAGGATGAATCATTTGATGATTACCTGTGCTAGTCATTCCCTCAAAAGCACCTGGCATTGGCCACTGTCAGAAGACCGGACACAGGGATAGATGGACCATTGGTCTGACCTAATATGGCCGTTCTTATGTTCTTAACAAGTCTTCCACAAAGTGTGCAAAATGCTTTATGGTCACAGGAGCACAATCAGATTTTAGTAAATCTCTGGTGCAAGGCTAGCAAAACAGTGGACTTTAGTAAGCTATCAGAAGTGACCATGTACACCAGCAAATAGCAAAGAAGCTGGCTGAATTGCAAATATACTCGATAGATGATCAGCACTGGGAGTGGACTAAGCATCTCAAGACTGAGCACAAGCAAACCAGGGACCAGAACCACACCTCAGATAATGTGCCACTATCATGCCTATCTTATGAGGTGTTTGACTGGGTGCTGGGCACTGCACCCAGTATGGCGCCAATGTTGGTTCATGATGACTGGTCAGCCAGGATGGCACCCTGTTGCTCCCACCCAGCAGGGCCATCCTTAGGGGGATGCAGAGTCCAGGGTGAAGCTGGGACCCTGGTGGCAGCCTCCCACCCAGTTTTGGTGCAAAGCTGAGACCCTGGCAGCAACCAACCACCTCCCACCCAATCCTGGCATGCAACCAGCTCCCAGCTGGTCCTGGTGCAAAGCGTGAGGCCCCCCAAAGTGTGGGGATTGGGGCAGTTGCCCCGATTTGCCATGCCCTAGGAATGGCTCTGCCATCCAGAATCCAGCATGGAGGGTGATGGGAGCCAGCAGTAGGCACAGAGTAAAGCTAGTGAAGTGACTCTTGCTGAAACTTGTTCTACAGGAGGCTCTTCTGCAAGAGCAGCAGCAGCACATCTGTACTTGGTGTTTAATGCTTCCCACCCAAGGAACAGCCTGCTCCAGAGCTTGCTACAGACACAGATGGGCCAGAAGCCATTCCGGAGCCTGGTAAGTTTCTGCCTCCATTATAATGCTTATCAATATAAGAATAGCAGAGATTTCTCTTCTATGAACCAATTCAAAACTTATCAGAAACTCCAGCTAGCAGCGTGTATCAGTTAATAACACATTGTATCCCACTGGTGTAGACTTCAAAATGGTGACTGGGAAATGCAAACAGTAAAAATGCCTTGAAAGTATTTTTTTTTCTGGAAATGCACAGATTTTTACAAGGGCATTCCTATTTCTTAAAAGCAATAACCTTACATTGCCATACCTGTAAGTACTCTGCTTTGTAACCAGTCAGTGGTGTAACGGGCTACTTGGAAACGGTGAACTGTGGGGCGGGGGAGGTAGAAATGTATTCCATTCAAAAATCTAGTCCATTTAAGGTACAGGTATTCCATGCAGTCCATAGGTGATGGAATCATTTATCCCAAATTCAGCTAGAGTTTGAAAATATGTCCCTAAATGTGCCAGAGAAATGGAGGGCCATTGCTGTGCAGTTCTGTGTGTTTACATGCAATCATAACCAAGTAAGCCGTATGGAACCTAACACAGTTTTTGATTCCCTCATGAATTCTGACCCAGTCCCAACTTCTGATACACCCAAACTTTTCCTGAAGCAGGAATTTCAGAGAGGCAGTCGCATTTGGGGAAGGGCATATTTTCCAGGGCCACCTTAGTAGTTGACCAGACCACTCCGCTCATAGATGTGCTGTTCAGCCACTATACCTTGGAATGATTTGGCTGCATTCACTGCAGGTTTCCCAACTGGAATAACTGGAAAAGCTTGAAATAATCTCCCTTTGCCAGTCAGGCACCACAAGAACTGTTATGTCCTCCAAAACGGAGAAGGCCTGAAATGATGAAAAGAGCTTTGTAGCAAGGCTACTGAGAGCATCCCACCCCCTTTCCTCGCCATAGTGCTTCTGCAGTTTTTAGAAAACAAAGAACAGCTTTGAATTTTTAACTCGCCATTGTCTCTGCACTTCTTTCACTGCCATTAACCAGGCTGTGTCCAGGAGGTCTTCTGTGGTCTGAAGCATTCCTCTTACTTTTTCAAACTGAACTTCAATATATTGCAACATTTTACGTCCTTTAAATTCCACAAGGAATTTCGTTGCTCCTGCTCTAGGCTGTTTGAGACGGTAACCCTCTGTGTCTTGTCCTATTCCAGACTCCTTGACCTCCACCTGCTGCTGTACATCTACAGCTCGCTGAAATTGCAGCACAAGCCTGGCCAAATGTGCCTTCACAGACCATTCCAAGAGAAAAAATTTCTGTGGTGAATTTATGGTTGAAGTCCTGGACAGGGCCCACAAGCAGGTACAGTACCAAAAACAGAGGGACGATGGCTGGACAAAAGGCATGTTAAGAGGCAAGAGGAAAGGCTGAAGCCGGCTGCACAGCTTGAGGACAGGATTTCAGCATGGGAGCAGGCACTTGCTCTATGGCTCCTGGAACAGGGACAGTGGCTAAGGGACGAGGGCAGAGCTCAGCAGAAAGAACTGTTTGAGCAGCTGATATCAATGATGGCTGCAAAACTACCTGGTCCTGCTGCATCACCCACACCGCAGCCTGAGCCTCCTGTACAGTAAGTACCCTGGGATCCAGTCCAGAAACTCCATGGCTGGGTGGCCCATGCAATCTGGCCCCAGGAGTGACTTGGCAGGGCAAGTTAGCCCAGGGCAATCAAGGTCCTTGTGAGGGGCACTAGCTATGCTAATACAAATGAAGACCCTATACAAATACAGCAGCTACCTGTCTGCTCTTTAAACTGTGAGGCACCTGTTAGCAAGTCCAGCTTGGTCGCTTTGCAGGGCATGGCGTGCCTATCCATCATTACAGCTGGCTGGGCGGATGTCTGTGCACACAGGGTTGTGTCCCACTCAGGGCCGTTGCTGAAGTTCGCGCTGTAGCGTTCAGAAAACGCTGTCCCTTCCAGATACCGGGCATTGCTTTTATCACTGACACAAACGCCTGCAGAGCCGGGGAAAGCCAGGAGAATACACTCTGAACGCGGGAGATCGCACAACGAACAAGACGAGGGGCCTGGGGCTGAACATTTCTTTGGACCCCGCCGTCGGAAGGCCACTGTAGGGCGGTATCCGGCCGTGGCAGGGGTTGTTTGGTCTGATCTCTGCCCCCCCCCGCGATGTCCAGGGTCTGGGACAGTGCCCCTCTTTGGCTCGCCGGCGCCGCGGTGATGTCCCTAGTGCCCGCCCGGCTGAGGGCAGGTCCCGGCCGAGCTGTTCTGCCGCTCAGCACCGGGCCGCCTGAGGCCCCCGCCCGTGGCCTCCCGGCACCCCGCGGTTGCGCGCCCGGCGCGCTGGGCCCGGAGAGCGAGGCCGAGGGATCCCGGCGGGGGCTGCGCTGGCGCCCGCGGGGGACGGCCCGGCGGCGGCGCCAACGTGCCCTGGAAAGGCGCAACGCCGCCTGCGCGGCGGGCCCCGGGCGCGGGGGATGCGCGTTGCCAGGCTGGCCGTTAGCGCCTCCGCAGCGCGCAGCCGTGCCAAGGCGAAGGCGCCACCTCTGGCGCTCACTCGGCCGCGGGCAGCCCCGCCCCCGCTCCCCGGACACCGGCCGGGCCCCTCCGAGCGCGTCCAGAGCAGCCGCTGCGCCGGGCGGGGAGAGCAGCGCCCGGGGAGCCGCTGGACCGCGGAAGCCAGAGCACGGCCCGGCCCGGGCTCCAGCCTCACCATGCAGCACCGCAGCGGCCGCAGAGCCTTCGGCAGCATCTGCCCCAACAGGGCGCAGGACCTGGCCGGCCGGCTGGGCGCGAAGCCCGGCAAGCTGGAGAGGAAGGTGCGTTCGGGAGCCGGCTCGGCGCGGGGCGGCGCGGGGCGGGTCGGGGCGTTCGCCGCGCGGCGGAGCCCGGCGGGGAAACGTTTCTCCTGGCGCCTTGTAACCTCCCGGTGGGTTTCCCCCCAGCCCCCCGCACGGAGGAGCCCCGCCGGCAGCAGCCCAGCGGCAGCGTGTCCGGAGCAGCCTCCCGACGCGCTCGGCTTAGGTGAGTCGTCCTGAGCGTGTCTCCCCTGGGCGGAACCCCCGGCCCGGCTCGTTCCCTGCCTCTCCCAGCCACACGCCTGGGCAAGGCTCCCTCCACCTGTCGCCTCCCACGGGTCCTTTTAACCCTGACCCTCCTCGTCCACGTCTGCTTCTCTTCCCCCCCGCAGCCCTCGCCACCATCGACTGGCAAGATCTGGCAGACTGCACCTCGGTCTTTCAGCAGGAGGCTTCCCGTGCCGCAGCTGCCCAGCAGGTAACGGAGTCCTCCGCTCCCAAGTGTCACCGCCGCGGGTCCCCCGCCTTCCCCTGCAGAGCCGCTCAGTCCCCCCGCCTTCCCTTCCGACCCATCCGCCCGCTGCGTCTGCAGCCGGCGCTCGGAACGGAAGCGGAGACGCGTCCACGCACCTGCGAGCATCTTCTCTTACCGCCTGCCTCGCTCCTGTGGAAAGCAGCGGTTAAGCGGCCTTTAAACGAAGGGAAAGGCCTGCTGCTTTCCATAGCCCGTGCCGTCAGAAAGGAGTGATGGGGGCTTAGTCAAACTCCCTCTGAGAAAGGATCAAGCCCACCTTACCTTCCGGTCAGTGTTTCATTTGTAATGAAAGGTGCTGGGGCTCAAGCAATTTTTCACTGGTGCAGCAAGCCCAGAGGGGTGGGGGCTATGAACTGCCAAGCCTAGCGTTGCCCGGGCTCAGTTCTGACACAAATGAAGCACTGGTTTTGGATGCAAGCTGAGGATGAGTCTCTGAATACGTTGAAGAACTTTCCCTTTGCTACAGCCCCCTTTGGTAAGTCTCCTGCTCGTTTCTGGGGCAGTTCACGAAAAGTTAAGATGTCGCCATCTTCACAAAGCGTCACCCGGAGTCATTGATTGCTTGGCTGCTGCAGAGGGAAGGGCGCTGTTTAATTAGCTTGCTGCACGTTTCGTCTGGAAGTATCAAAGGCACCTCAGCTCCGCCCTGCGCAGCAGGCTCTGCACCGAGAGCAAGGGGATCCTACCAAAAAACAAACGAGGACCAAGCGACCTTTGCTTTGAAAATCCGGAGTCGGATGAGACCAGCTTCCTTCTGGTTCCAGCTAGGAACATCAAGCTGATGTTCCATCCCTCCATATAATGCCACTGCCTGCAAACTGGGTGTTGGGCCCGCTTCCCCTCTGTGCTCTCCTGTTTGTCCGACCCTCTCATGTTGTCGCTGTAGCCTGGATGGCGAGGACAGAGGACCCAGTGCAGGAATGGGGTGGGGGGGAGCGAACTTGGAGAAGGGGACGCTCAGGGCCTGTGTTCTGGTAACAGCTGCTACTAAAGACAGAGACTGGTCTCTTTCTTACTTATCCTGGTGCTAATATAGGGCACGCGCCAAAGCCTACTGCAGTCAGTGGAAATACTCCCAGTGACTTCCGTGAGCTTTGAATCAGGCCCATACAGGCCCTCCAGAGAGTAAGGCAGAAACCTCTAACACCAAATGAAATGCCTTGGATTTCAAAGGGTCAGAAATCAGCGACTCCTGAAGCTGAGGATGACACTCTTCCTGAAACCAGATAAGAAGGGGGTACATTAGAATAAACACTGACTTGCATTTTGGAAGCAATCCATCAATATGGGTAGGAAGAAGTGGGAGGGGGGGTGGCGGGCGGAGGCTAGTAGGAACCTCTGCTCTCTATTGAATCTGTTTATTTTGTCTTCGAATTTCTATTTTTAAGTTCATACCATATCCTCTAGCTCTGCTAGTTTGTGCGGCCATCTTTTTCCTCTCTTGCACTGTTTGTACAACTCCTAGTACAATGGGGATTTGATTGTGATTTGGGTCTCTAGATGCTATTGTAATAATATAATGGTACCTAACTCTTTCAGAACACTTTTCCTCAATAGAACTCAAGGTGCCTTACAAAGGAAGTCAGTATCATTACCCCATTTTACAGATGGGGGAACTAAGGCAGAGGGCAGGGAAATGACTTGCTCAGGGGACCCAGCAGGCCAATAGCAAAGCAAGGAATAGAACCCCAGGTCTCCAGTCCAGTGCTCAATCCACTTAGCACCAATAAAATGAATGAAAACCCCTACTCTACTATTTCAAAGCTCCCTGCATTGGTTACACCATTTGAAAAGTTTTGCAGCATGCTCTTTTTAAAGCTGAGCTGAACTACAGAGCCCTTGTTGAGGCATTTAGCTGAATTAGCTTTTCCCCTTCACTCATCAAAACACTGCATTTTGGGGGCAGGGATTGAAATGAAGATAAAATTACTGTGATTCACTCCAGAAGTGCCAGAGAGCAGCAGAAGAAAACCCTCTGGTACAAATTTAGGGAAAGGGGTTATTGATGGCAGTGCCTACTCACAGAGGGGGTTGCTGGTGGTGGTGTGGTTACATTGCAGGACCACTGGGAGTCAGGAGATGTGAATTCTGGTCACAGTTGGTGATTCCCAACTGTGACACAGACATCTGTTTGCAGCTCACTTACTCTCTCAGTTTTCCCATCTGTAAAATGGTCACAATGTCTGTCCAAGGCCCACCCCAGATCTATCTCTTCCTTCTTATGTTGCTCTCTTGAGTGGGGTTATTCTTTCTCATGTCTGTTGAATGAACAGGGCTATTCTGTAGCCATCACTGTTGGGGCAATAGTTGCTGAAAGAGAGAGTGAGACTTCTTATACTATACCTTAAAGGGGACACATTCTGCTTTCATCCTGATCTTATTTCTAACGAGGGTCTCCTGTCAGAAGTGTCTTTTCCCTAGGCCATATTTATGTTAGGTTGCCCACTGACTTTGGTATCCAGATCAATAAAGCTAGGCTTTGAACTTCATTAATAGCTGCGTCCCTGTTGATCACAGTCGATGGGTGATAGAGAGTGAGATGGTTTCACAGATAGTTAGGCCCAACCCCATTCAGGCCTTGAAAGATTAGGAAGAGGACCTTAACTGGATCCAGAATCTGATAATGAGAGCAGAGTGGTATGTCCTAGTTCTCTGTCTTAACTAGAAGTCTGACTACTGAGAGATTAAAAGATTAATACATAAGATCTGAAATAGAAATGGGAAATGTATATATGAAAGACAGATATACAACTAGCTATATCCTCTCCAGTACCAGCAGGAACTCACTCATCCTGTGAATCTGCAAGGGAGGATGCCAGAGAAAACAGGTGTGGTGTTGGTTGTGTCTGGAGCTTTATGTTGTGTAGGCGAACACACAGGTAGATGACAGAATGTAGTAAGAAGAAATTTTAAAAAGGTGCTGAAGTGTAACCACACTGCACAAAACCCTCTCTGCCATACACTCCTTTTTAAGAACTCCTTAGGGAAATTCTCCATATAACATGAGTCCAATTACGGTGCACATTGTTTGCACAAGTTTCTTTTTCCTCGGTGTAGTCAACACCCGTGTGCAAGTGCGCACAAGCTAAGTTCACGTTTTAAAGGACTGTTATTTGATGCTGTTTGGGCGCTCTTTGCTTCTGTCCACAGTTACACGCGATATGTTCATATAGAATGTCCTGCGGGTTGCCCAAGAACGTGTGTTTTCTTCCATCCATCCAAACTCGGGGGGGGGAGGGGGGAAGTGTGCACTAATAAAGCGATCTGGAGGAAGGCTTCCAGAGGCTGGCTGTGAGCAGACAGCTGCCCAGGCGCACAGTGTCTGAGAGGTGTGGTGAAATGGTGCTATAGGAGAAGGCTCCGGTTAATCTGTCACTGATTTTGGAGGAATGCCCAGGCTGGACGAAGATGGTTGGCTCGTGTTGCTAACCAATGAGAAGAGAATAAGCACCCTATATGGGGGGGGCCCGGGGCAGGCAGGTTGTAGCACAACGCGTGCCATCGGGGTTGGCTGCATCTGAGGGACGCAGCAGCAGCTGCCGAGCTGGCCAAAGCTTCTAACGTGGTTAAGGGATCAGCGATCGCCCTTTCCCTCAATTGCTGGTCACCTGGCACATTCACCCGCACGCTGGCAGAGCCACTCACCGCTGCGCGTCACGCACCATGGCCGTGCAAGCTTGCCATTTCCAGCGTCCAGCGTGGGGACTGCAGTTCCAGGTACGTGTGGGTGTGCGAACAATGCGGCGCGCACACCGACAGGCAAACCGCGGCCGCGCTGGGGACCGTCCTCCGTGTGCGGGCAGTTCTGAGCGCACCGATTCACTTGTATGTTTCCTTTGCCTGTCTCAGAGCCACCGCTTGCCAGCGGAACCCGAGTTCGATTTCCAGGAGTTCAGAGATGCTGTCGACAGCTTTATATCGGGCAAGTACTTTTCTTCCTGACCATTACACGCAATTGTTTGTACAAAACCACAGGCTCCCTGTGGTCCTAGCTTGGCACATTGCAGTTGGCCCCCTAACACGCTTTGTCTTTCCCAGGACTAGGTTGATTTGCGCTCAGGTTAGGCACTGGACACTACATAAAGGGACTGCCCCAAGCTAACATTCCTGAAGAAACGTGTGCTGCTGACATATTGGGTTTTTAAAACGTCCAAGAAAACCCCAGGCGATGCAAACGAAGTAGTGTGTTCGGTGCACGCCAATCCGCTGGTGCGTTAGCAGACTGACACGACTGAATTAAAGACCAGCTCAGATATTTCCGATTCATTGCGTGGGAGCCGGTGATCTCACTCTTGTGATTCCCCCCATAGATCCATCCTCCTTAATGCCACCTCCGCTGGACACTGAGGATTTCAGTTTTCCTTTCGGCGACGGATCAGCCTTTAGCCCTTGTATTCAACGGCCGCGAAACACTCCTCTTCCGCAGATGAGCTTGCAAAACTCTGCCGAACAGTACTGGAAAGATGTGGCGGACCAAAACCAGAAAGCGTTAGGAGATGCACTGGTGGAAAACAACCAGGTATGAAGGTAGAACGAATGCCCCTAAAATAATCCTGATCGTGTATTTCAGTGATTACCCAGACGGGGGTCTACGCTCTGTATTCCTCCCAAATTAACGGATCCTTGCTAGATAGCTGACTAATCCCAAGGGTCACGCATTTAGCACCATGCATTGCTAGCTTGGCTGGACGCAGTCGTCTCCGGCACAGCCCCTGATCACTGCTCAATACCTTTTGCAAAGGTAAAGAGGCCAATTCGCTTTGTGCACGGGGCGTGCACACTGGAGCGCCCGTGCACGCGAGCGAGCTCGTAAATCGTGCGGTTCCCGACGGCCGAGGGAGCCAATGTCTGATTTCAAACGGATCCCTTGTCGTTCAACAGCTGCACGTGACGTTAACCCAAAAGCAGGAGGAGATCACCTCCCTGAAGGAAAGAAACGGGCAGCTGAAGGAACTAGCCAGCCAGGCGAAGCAGCTGGCCTGCGTGCTCGATGTAAGTGCTCGGCTGTGCTCCGAAGCATTGCTCGCCATAAAAACGGGATCAGGGGCCGGAGGCGGTTCCTCTCACTGCACACTGGCCTTGCCATTGGTAAACTCCCACGCCCACGGGTGTCTTGCAACTCGCCGAGGCACCACGTGGAGCCACCCAGGGCGATCGGTTTCAACGAGTCCGTTGCCTTTTGTTTCACCTGCAGAAGCTGATGGTCCGCCAGTCCAAGGAGGGGGCCGACGCTTTCCTTCCCTGCAGTGCAGCCAAGCGGAGCCTGGAGCAGCTGTACGCGGCCAGGCAGGAGGACTGCGCGGAAGCGGATGAAATCTTGCGGGAAATATCAGACACGTGTAGCGCTGCTCTGCAGACTGCTGGCGAGAGCGGAGACGCGAAGCGCCCCCGGCTGCAGGCGGAGCCAGCCGGAGCCCCGGCCTCCAAGGCTATTAACATGCACGGAGCCTTCCATGGGCTGCAGGCTTGCAACAGTCGGACTTCGGTGGATCTGAGCAGCAGTGAGCTGGAGGAAGGCGTGTCTTTCAGGACCTCCGTCAAAGATCACTGCACAATCCGGACGCTAGCTTTCCCACAGGGAAATGCTTTCACGTTCAGGACGGCCAGCGGCGGCTACAAGTTTCGATGGGTCCCCAGCTGAGCAAGGAAAGGATCAGCTAACTACACTGGCCAAGGTCTCCAATGCAAACTTGGCACTGCCCCGTTCCGGCGACCCTAGTCATCCAAGGCGACTTCCACGCATGGGACGCTGTCTGTTGCAGAACCTGGAAGCGACCGTTTTGGGGTTGGTTTTCTAAAAAAGATGCATTTACCAAAATACAGTTGTGGTGTTTTGTTTTGTTTTTTCTTTTTAAGCCACTCTTGTGATCCTTCCTGCTTTTGAGCAGGTTCAGAGAGATCCTCTGGACACTTAAAGGGACACTGTCAATTTGGATTTAAACAAAACAAAACAAAACACCTCTGACTGTAAATAGTATGCCTTGAAACTTAAAAGAAACCCATTAAAATGTGAATAAGGGGTTCTCTGCTCCCCTGTGGATGTTTACGAGGGTCTTTTCAGCACCTAACTAACTATACAGGGGAAACTGCAAAACTGACTGTACACCCAACTAGTCAAATACACCCTCCCTCCCACGAGCTGGGGGGAAAAACCCATTTGCCTTAGCAACTTCATCAGTGATGGTGATGGAGGGTATGGTAACTAGAGCAGGTAGAAAATTTTCGGACAGAAATGTGACTTTCGGGTTCTAGTGGCCCTTCCAGAACAACAATGATTTCTTGTCGGTAATATTACTGTTATAGAACTACCTTTGAAAGAAATATGTCGCCTGGTTTCTCACACAGAAATGTATTTTATTTTGCTAGCACGAATAACGATCATAGGTAGCATCTTTTGGAACTGTGCACCCCATTTGAAGGATGTTAAGCATCTTACACTTTACTATGACTGAAATTTTAAATCCGGAAAGTTTACACGATCACATTTTAGCAACTGACTTGTACACAATTGTACATACGTTTTTAGACCTACTGGAAGCACTAAATGATTTTGTACATACAATTACAATGGATTTTTAAAACTAATTTCAAGTAAACATTGTTTTGCACCAGGCATGTTTATTTACTTTGGTTTGTGTGAAAATAGGCAAAATGCATCAGGCATGTGTATTTACTTTGCTTTTTGTGTTGGGTAACAGTAAAAGAAGAACATCTTTCTTTCTGGAAGACTGGTTCTGATAAAAGAAACAGCCTTAGAAAAAAGAGACTGCCTGTGAACATCCAGTAGAATTCTGGCTGGTAAAGAGAAGTGCAAATAGCAATTTCAAAGGTTGAATGTATACATTCAAATTGCAGCTACCTGCTCATAGCTGTGTGCTTAGCTTCTGAACCGAACCCATAACACTGCGCTCTATATATCATGTAAGAAGCTTCCATTTCTCTGGTACTTAAGAGAAAGAAGATAACAATCAGGGACTCCTCTGCAAGTCCACCAGTGTGGCTTAGTTGAGATTTTAAAGGCTCAAAGTCAGGAAATTCTCAGTGGTGATTAAGTATAGCCATGCACACTGGTAGAGCTTTGTAAATACATAACATGAAAGTGTGACTTGCAGATAGTACAACTTCCTCTGAGCAATGCTTCATCTGATCTGAGTGGCAGGCTGCTTGGTACATTTGCAATCTTGCATCCAGAGACCTGTGGTCTTTGCAAACCACACTGCTGCTCTAAAGACTAGTCTATTGCAGTTAATGCCAATGAGTCGCGAATAGTAAATGTGACTCTAGGTTAAATGGCATTTTGGGCACTGAGGGTTTTGAATGACCTCCCAACGTAAGAGGTTCTGAGGCACCTCTAGGGGATCAGTGCTGGCACAATTCCAATCTGGTTCCCTCCTCAACGCATCCAAACTGAAATACCTTGTAACAGCTTAGAGTAGGGGGTTGGACTAGATGACCTCCTGAGGTCCCTTCCAACTCTAATATTCTATGAGTGATAGCTCTGCTTTAGGCAACAGAGGCAGAATCTACTACACCCGTTTGCAACATGTTTAAACAGCATTATTACCATAATTCAGCAGGGAATACATTGATAAAACACACCAAATTGCATCAAAAAACCCCTCCCCCCTCTGAAGTGTTTTTGAAAATAAATACAAACCATACAAGGTAAATAAATAATTTCATATTCAATATTTATTCCTAAAATATAAGGTCCAAATGAAAAGCTTGCAATTCTATAAATAAGACACAATATAATAATCAACTCCCCAGACCACTAGATAGTGATGTTTACTGCTTTTTTGAATTGGCCCAGAGATACCAATATACTTTTAGTTTTTGTTGTTGTTGTTTTTGTTTTTTTAGTAATTGTTACAGAGTTTCCATCAAACCAGTCCAAATGTGGTGCGGTGACTGGGCAGATGTGCAGGTCTTTTAAGCACTGTCAATATTTTGAATTCTCAACTGTCTTGTCTTCAACGATTTTATATCCACCCTCGCCCGCCGTTCTGACACAGTGAACTGTGCCACCATCTTCTTCTCAAACATATTTAGAAGTATAGGTCTTCAGCTGGAAAGGCTAGAAGCAGGAACTCACCTCCTTCCCATCAGCTTCCCCGTTTTGGGCTCAATCTAGTACTTTCTTATCTGTCATTAGTCATGCTGCCAAACTAATGGAAAAGTTCCCTAGCTCTTTGAATCTTTTTTTTCCATTTTGTCCCAGTAGTTCCAGTTCTTTGTGGTTAATTGGATCAAACCAGATTCCCACTAAGATTATGACTGTAGCATCGCCAGGCCCTGATTCTCTGATGTGGTTGAGAGGTACTTGATGCAAATCTACAGGGGCCTGTGTTTGCAAAGGCACCTTAAAGCCACCTTTTTGCCCTCCACTCTCATACAGGGATTGTGCCTAGAACAAATGAACGCAGTTGGAGAGCAATTCTCACCTATACCAGCTATCAGCACCTGCCATGCCCGTTCTGCTAGCCAGGGATCGTTGGGACATAATGGACCCTGAGCCATGCTCTTTTCCCTTGCACCAGCAGCTGGACATAGGGTGGGGTGGTTTAGAGTCACTACAGTGGATCTACATCACATGCGGATTCCCATATATGTAGAGAATCCTGTGTCCAGACAGATTGGTATTAGGGCTATGCTTTGGCACAGGGCAGGATCTAGTCCATAATACACCTGAGAGTTCCATAAGAGTCACTGGAAAGTTGGGATCTCTACTTTCCTTTTCAAATTAAGGCCCCACCGGGCTGATGGTAGCTGCGGAGGAATGTTTGAACTTCTGCAATGTGTGTTAGGTCTTTGTGGTGTTATTTCTTTCTTGGTGAGCTTTAAATAGTGTGCCCTTCAGTCAGAAAAATATTATGAATGCATCAGAGACGTAACTTCATCTTTTTTATTTTATTTTTGTTGTTTGAGCAAAAGACTATCTTGTCCTACTTTTCTTATTTATTCTTGGACGGCATCTTCAGAAACCTGGACACAATATTCAACAGTTTTATTTTCAGATGTAGCATCAACAGCACTAAGTAGGAATGTATTTTTCCCTGCTTGGATGCTTGCAGCCATTATTGGGTCATTTTTCACCTTCAGCCAAATATTTTGCATTAGTGTCAATGTGCATTTTTCAGTTTTTTCCTTCAAATTTCCTCTGATAATTCACCTGCAACACCTAGTAGTGGAACTGTGAATTGACATCTGCTTGGAGAACTGTACTCAGGGTGAAATGCTCCACTCCCTTGTTTTGATTCTTTATTTGATGTTACATTGGAAATGATAGTGTAAGCCCTGTGGCATGAAGCCCTACAGAACTGGGAGCTCACTATTGTCACCTGTTGGTTGAATGGGAGAAGAATGAGGCTTTCAGAGCTGCTGAAGAACTGCAGATGGGCAAGGCTCTGTTGGCAAGGGGGCCCTTTGCCAGCACCTGTTGGAGAGCAAGGGCAATGAATGGAGTGGGCCAGGCCTCATTTGCATTTCCGTGTTATGTGATGGTTGGAGGCGTTTTGCTTAAAACACAGTTATGTTTTGGATTTGGGGGAAATAAAATTCAATTGGCCCTTTTGGGATATGAAAGGGCACAGGATCTCTACAGCACATGAGCCTGGGGGTCACCCTGACTGATGCTACAATCAGGCACAGTTGGGTAAGGGAGCCTGAACAGGTTTAAAAGAAAGGAAAAAAACATCTATTTGCTGGGGGGGAGGGGTGTGTGTGTGTGCATCTCCATTATGAGGAAGATTCTATTATTTTTATCTTAATATGAGTGGTGGCCGGTGACTTTTTTTGACAGGTGAAACACAAACCCTAAAATAGGTTTTTCCACCTCTTGCCCCCCAATGTATAGTTTAATAGCTATTAAAAACTTACCTTATTTATTGTGAAAAAGCAGCAGGTGGGCCTTGGAGCTGCCACCATTGGCTCTTTATGTACATGCACAAGGCTGGCTCCGTGGGGGAGGTGCAGGGGGCAAGCTCCATCCTGGCTCCCTGCAAACTCCCTGTTGCCTGGGCTTACCTGTGGGGGAGGTGCAGGGGGCAAGCTCCATCCTGGCTCCCTGCAAACTCCCTGTTGCCTGGGCTTACCTGCTACAATCCTACCGTGGCCTCACGAAGGAGTGGTTACCTCAGCGATGCCCTTATAAAGCAACTCTGGGGTGTGATAAATTGCCAAGGCAGCCTTAGGAGGCACTTTAGCCATACCAAGATTTCAGCCTCCCACAGCGCTATCTATATCCTGTAACTTTTGTGCCTTTTAAAAAGTCCCATGAACTTGTGCAGATCTTCTCATGGTCAGCCATCTCTGATAGAAGCATGGAGCCTGCACCACGCTTCGCTATTGTCATGTGTTCAAAGGACAGGATGCACTATCCTTTGGTATTTGCAGAGCCACCAGAAGAATGAAATCAGGGGGAAGCGTGATGATTTCTTGGAGGACAGACTACCATGGAACGCAGTGCGATCCAATTCAAGGTTTTTGGCATTCACGTTGGAGCTGCAGAGGGTGGAGTGCCACTTTTGAGCCTGAAAAATCGGCAGTGACTGGTGGAATCGCATTGTGACACAGGCTCGGGATGATGAGCAGTGGGTGCAGAGCTTCTGGATGCCCAAGGCCACATTCCCGGGTCTGTGTGCTGAGCTCGCTCTTGCCCTCCAGTGCAGGGACACCAGAACGAAAGCTGCACTGATAGCGGAGAAGCAAATGGTGATTGTACTGAGGAAACTTGCAACACCAGATTGCTAACGATCAGTGGTAAGCGTTTTGGAGCTGGAAAATCCACTGTTGACAGTTTGTCATGCAAGTGTGCAGGATCATTAATCACCTCCTGCTACGCGGGACTGTGATTCTCAGCAATGAGCAGAACATAGTGGACAAATTTGCGACAATGGGGTTCTATTGCTCCATCGCAGTTCAGGCACCAGACCACCTTGTCACAGAGTATGTCAAGAGAAACGATTACATTTCTATGGTTATGCAAGCATCGGTAGATCACTGAGGGCACTTCACCGACATCAGTGTTGGCTAGTTAGGGAAGGTGTATAATGCGCGCATCTTTAAGACTGTTCAGAAAGCTAGAAGCAGAGACTCTCTTTCCCAGCAGGCAGATTGCTACTGATGATGTTGAAATACCAGTAGTGAGCCTGTAGGGGGGGCAGAGGGATCACCCTTATTCCCCTGGCTCAGGAAGCTGTACACTGGCTACCTGGACAGAACCAAGAAAGGCATTAACTGCCAGCTCAGCAGGTGCAGAATGACAGTGGATTGGATGCTGGCATTGCTTACTCACAAGATTGAATCTCAATGAAAAAGCATCCTAGTATTTATAGCTGTGTAGGAAGGTGCAGGGAACTTCCCCCACGGCTGGGCCCCCAGACAGGCAGCTGCCGCCCCAAACACAGCCAAGCCCGGATTTAAAACCCCCACCTGTCCGTCAAGGCCAGGAGCCGGCCGGGACAGGCCCGAGCGACTGGCCAATCCCTTCCCCAGGGGGCGGGACTTCCCTCAGGCAAAGGGAAATAAAAGGCAGGGCCCGTCGCTCAGTCTGGGGCTGACGGTCAGCAGGGTCAGGCCTACCTTCCCGCCAGCTAGAGGCCCGGCCTGAGCTCTGCCTGGCCAAACCCCAGCGCAGGCCCTTGCCGGACTTCCTGAACTGGGAGCGCCCCTCCCGCTGTGGGACCGACAACTGGATCGGACCCCCAGACACCCGGGGATGGGGTGAATCCTGGGACCCTCTCGGTTGGGAAACCCCCCCTGAGGCGGGTCGTGACCTCGAGGAGCTACCTGCAGCACCCCCAGCTGAAGCCAGGCCGGACCTGGAGGAGCTACCTGAAGCAGAGGCCCCCACCGAGTCCTGCGACCTAGAGGAGCTGCCCCTCGTGGAAGAGTTCCCAGACCTGCTGCCCGTGGACACAGAAGGCCTGCTGAACCTGCCCAGAGCCAGCTACCCGGCGACCACCGAGGAGGGAGGTACCTGGGGCGAGAGGGGAGGAAGTGGCCCAGGGGCAGCCCCGGATAGGGCTGCGGTGGAAGGCCTGCTACCTCTGGCGTGTTACGGTCGGACCCCGCCAGAGCAGCGGCAGCGGCCCTGCCACTACCAGGGCCCTGGGCTGGGACACAGTGGAGTCAGGTGGGCCTGCGTCCCCCTCCCCCCTTTTCCCTTTGACCTAGGTAAACCTCACAACCCCTCCTCCGACCCGCCACATAGACTGCTTGTTCGCCTGCCCTGCTGCCCAGGGAGCAGGCCACATAGACTGTTTGTTTGCCTGACCTGCTGCCCAGGGACTAGGCCGCTAGACTCCTTGCTCGCTCGCTCGCCCGCCCTGCCAGGGGGCCGGGGC
>ML675629.1:29593898-29708865 GCA_007922155.1 Mesoclemmys tuberculata | reverse complement strand
GCCCGCCCTGCCAGGGGGCCGGGGCGATAGACTCCTTGCTCGCTCGCCCGCCCTGCCAGGGGGCCGGGGCGATAGACTCTGGTACTGAAAGCTAATTCCCCATTGGTTTTCCGGAAGGTGCAGGGACCTTCCCCCGCAGCTGGGCCCCTGGAAGGGCAGCCGCGTCTGACGGGCAACGCCTGCCGTCCTACAAGCTGCTTGCTGTAACCTGCAGCAGTGAAGCAAAGGGGAAAACATTGCTGCTGGGGTGGAGCCGCAGTCTGCTGCTTTGAACATCCAGACCCAAAGGCTATTAGAAGAGTTCAGTGCAGAGCCATATGGCTCAGGGAGGTTTTGAAAGAACACTTTCACTGTTAGCCACAGTAATGCATTGTGGTATACTGTGCTCTACCTGGCTCTGGTGTTTTGGGGCCTGTTAGTAACTGTGTGGTGCTTGGTTTACATCTGTGAATTTAACATTGCCAATGCATCTATGAATTTGTCAGTGCTTGCTATAAATTTGTGATAATTGCATTGTGTTTGTCATGATCCCTTGAGCTGTGTCACAGCCCAGTAACAAGTATGTAGGTGCTTTCAGAACTACTAAGCACTCTGCAGCATATATTGGGACCTAATAAAGATGAATTATTTTCCAAATAGAATTTTATTCAATAGCAAAACCTGTGCAAAGAAAAATCTGTGCAATCTAGAAGCAAATACATTAATAACTTAAGAAAGCAATGGAACAGAGTTTAAAGAAAGGGAAAGAACAGTCATGTCCATTTTACCTACACATACAGCAAATGTGCCTTTCACTGGTCTGTGTATGTGAAATTGTAGCTGTCTTTAATGCCTCCAAGGGGTGGAGTGGTAGGCGTAGGCATGGGATGCTGATGTCATATGGAATGTTGATGGGGAGAGAGAGGGGGATAGGGAGGTGCTGTAATGGAATTCTCCATGGCCTGCAAAGGGAGGGGAGTCCATGATTGTCCAACATGTTGATCTACAAGTCTGCAGTATCTATTTTTGCTGCTGGAGAAGTTGTACTATGTCCTAGTGCGCCTCCCTCTCTTTTTCCTGCTGGGTCTTTCTCCTGTCCCCTCTTTCCTTCTCTAGACAGTCTGTAGTGTTCACATTCCAGGCCCTTTGCTCATGGTCTGATGCAGCCCTGGCTTGCAGGATCGAAC
The DNA here is from genome assembly GCA_007922155.1 of Mesoclemmys tuberculata. NCBI lineage: Eukaryota > Metazoa > Chordata > Testudines > Chelidae > Mesoclemmys > Mesoclemmys tuberculata. The sequence continues at coordinate 29,707,699 of ML675629.1, read as the reverse complement.
AGAACATGCCATCCCAAGTGCTCTTCTTTCTCCTCCTCATTTGGCTCAGGTGTTCAGTGAGCATGTACTGCGAATCCCTCCAGGTCGCAAGAGCAGCAGCAGGAGATAAAAGACACAGAGGTACCATTGTCAACGTAGTCACGACAGAAAGTGAAAGTTACGATTCAGAACTTCCTTCCCTTGCTCCCCTAAAGTTTTAAACAAGGCAGACTTATTGACACTTCTGCTACAGAATACTTGAGCACGGTGCCACTCACAGCACCAGACATGGTGCATATGGCCTGCCAGGGGTGAGGCAAATGAGGAACGAACTGCTCAGCTGCATGAAACTGAGCATAGGGCAATGGGACTGAATACCGGCACCATTTTCCACAGGCGATGGTGATTTTAGTGAATATCTCACTCCTGAAGGTACCTGAGACAGCACAGCTGCTGCTGCTGGTATCCTGAAGCCACCCAGGCCCATATGCTGCTAACCAGTTTACTGCAATGGCATCTGCCAAAGTTATTGTTGACTGGTGTGGGAAAGCGTCCTACTGCAAAGGAAGAAATAAGGCTGCCATCCCTAGAAACTTCGGCAGATGGTTGCAGAGTACCTCCATGAAAGGAAGGTTCAAGAGACATCCCTGTGTATATATCAACAAACTGTTCTCCTTCCCCCACTTGCCTACCTCTCCAGGGCAATGAAAATACTACCTCTGTTTCATTACCACCTCTTCTACTATGAGTAAATTAATGAAAAGTCAATAGCTGTGTCCTGTCAAATTGTGGGTGCCATCAGTACATTATTGTAATGGGAAATACAATTACACACCTACCTGAGTTTCCTTCCCCGGCATCATGCTCACCTGTCCTTGACTGCCGGGACTAAGTGGACTACGGTGGAGTCTCAAACAAGTCCTGGCTTCCAACATAGCTGAACCCCACTCAGTCACATGTTCCCCATCCTTTTCTTTTCCTCCTCCATCTCCGTGTTCTCCCTGTGAATGCCAGGGGCCTGTGGCTTGGTATCCTTGGAGGCATCCATGGTGGTGTGGTCTCCACAGTATGGCATGCAGATCTTTGTACAAGCGGCAGGTCTGTGGCTTGGCACCAGATCAGCTGCTGGAATACACGAGGCAATGCTGCTGGTCCCTCGTGTACCCCTTCTCCTTCACCCCTTGTGCAAGCTGCTCGTAGACATCCATGTTTCCAGGGCTGGACTGTTGGTGTGCTTGCACAAACCCTTCTTCCTCTAGGCCCAGGAAATCCAAGGGTCTCCTGTTTACTCCAAGCTGGAACATGTAGCTGGGCATGGTCAGTTGCACACAACAAGAGAGCCGCTAGGTGTGCTTGCCCCACTGGAGAATCAGGAAAAGGCATTTCAAAAATCTGCAGGGCATTGAAGGCAAGTGGGGGGCCTTCTGGTCCCCATGGTTCCTGGGCAGTAGAGGTCACAACTATGACCAGAGCAGTCAGTGTTTGGGCATTGTGGGACAACTGCTGGAGAACTGTTAGGGTTGAGACAAATAGCACCATGTCTACACTCATGCTGTATCAACCTCATGCATCAACCATGGCTCAGTGCTGCTTGGGGAGGATGTATTATCGTGTCACTGTACTGGGCACTTACATGAGTGAGAGACAAATATAAATGTGGATGCATGCAAAACTAGGTCAGTACAAGGCAGGTTACGTTGACCTAACTCTGTAGTGTAAACCAGGCCTAAGGCCTGAATCCAAAGGAGTTTAGGATCCTAACTTTCATTGAAATATCTAATTACCTTTGAGGATCTGGGCCCAAGTGAAAACTGAGACTGGTCCTCAGGATTTGGTCTGATTTATTTTAAAATAAATTACTCTTAGTAGGTGTGTATGAGTTGGCTCAAGGGCCTAAGCCTCCTTCAAGGTGCCAGGAAGAGCAGGGGAATTGAGAGGATGTGTTTAGGTGAGGGGTACAATGTTACAGCATAATAACTGGCAGATGCTTCCTTTATATGCAGTAATAACGGTTTTGGACTGACATACTGGCCTTGGGGTTTGGAGTTCTCACCTAGGATACATTCACAGCCTCACAAAGAGGAAGCACCTTCCATTTAAATCTAATTAGTTGTCACATATGAGTCTTTGGAATAAAATAAACCCCCTTTGTTTTGCTATTTGAGATGTTCAGTGGTAAGGAAGCATTTAGATTTACCATTATTTTTCAAGATTCATCAACTCATGTAATTACTTTTGTAACAGTATGAGATTACCTTCTATACAGAAAGTATTCTCCCTCCACCCTCACATTTTTTGTATTGCTGTAAGGCCTTAAATTGTAACGATTAAGCCCTATAGTGACCCTGATGTCAAGGCTAGCATACGGCCCAGTGAGTTGTTCTGTGTAAAGCAGCCGTTGTTGGTTTTGGCTTTTCTTCTTAACGTTACTGCAAAGAAATGGAATTTTACTGGCTTTCCCCCCTTGTTTTCCTGAACATTTTTTAATGAAATAAAATAGCACCTAGCTCTAACATTGGAGAAAAAACAAACATTTTACAGACAGTTTAAAATGACAGCAACAGCCCTCTTCATCTTTTCTAAACATTGACTTACTCCTGGTCAGTGGCCGTTATTTACATTGTGCATTGTACATTCTTGACAAACAGCGAAAGCTAGTGAGGTCAAAAGAGGCAGTGGTTTACTTTGGCAGAAGTGTTTCATACGTGTACTAGAAATAGCCTTAAAGTCTCCCTTGCAACTAACACCTGTTCAAACTCTTATATCTAATGACTATTTATTTTCAATATTTACTTTATACTTTGCAACAAAATACTAGGGGAAATCAGAATTAGTAAATGTCCTCAAGTTTATTCACATGGCGTGAGCTATTTTAGTAAAGAATCAGGATTGTTTATTAGGGATTGGCAGGGGAAATGAAGTTATAATTAGAAATAATTGGTTTTAAATAACAGTGTGTGGAAGTTTCGAAGCTGACCCTCTTTCAATCCAAGAAACGGTCACTGCAATGGTGCGAACTTTTACCCCCTAGAGTATATAGGAGACCTTCTTCTGTGTAAGTCTTTTTAAAGCAAGAATAGATACATTTCGCCGGAGGATCTAACCCTTTTTCTGGTGACTGAAGACACCAACTGTGACTGAGGATAGAATCCAAAGGCAGTGGAGTATCTACTGTAACTAGAGGCAGAATCTGAAGGCAGTGGGACTTCACAAGAGCTACTGAAAGCAGAGTTTGACCTGGAGAATCTTCATTATGATGATGAGGCACAAGTCAGAAAAAACTCAGTTTGACTTTCCAGTCACAAAGTGAATTTGCAGGACTAGCAATTAGAATATATTTAGAAAGTCACATTTCAGAGCCTCACTTTAAACATCTATAATATACATTCACATGAGAATGAACCCTTCCTACCCTTACAGGAACTGAAGGACACAATATGCATTTATTATGTATGTTTCATGGGGAGTTGTACACAGCACACAGGATATCACATATACCTGAGGTTGTTAGACTATGGAATGATTACGTAAAGGTCACTGTTTAGAACATCTTGCCTGAAATTGTTTACTTCCAGTAATAACAATCCTGGCATGTTTTCTTAAAGTGGAGGGAAATTGGTAAATTTGTATGTTTGTCATGAATATAGATTCCATGAGGGCTATAGAGGAGCACCAGCTCTGCTACAGTTAAGGTTGAACATCCCTTCTTTTTTAGAGGTGGACTAATCTAAAATCCATATACTCTCTGATTGTCTTGCAATCTGCTCTACCTCATGGGAGTGCTGGGTAGTGTTAGTGAACCAGATTTGGGGTCATGGAATAAGAAGGTCCTGAAATACAACTCCCTAAATAATCATCATTTTAAAAATAATTTGTTTTCCTATCCTTTTTGCACACACCTGGGGCTCCCTCCCCAAAGAGACCTCAGTTGCTCAAGATTTACCTCTATTAGTGTCCAGTGTTATGAGAATGTAGTCTCCCCTTACACCAGCACCCACTGTCCCTTTGGAGAAGTAACGTTGAAAAAGATAATCAGTTACAGTTAAGAACTCCAGGTAAGCACGTGCTAAACAGCCATGCCTAAAATAATGAAATGTATATTTATATTTAAGATTAGGGCTCTGTTGAAGCAAGAGGGCTTTCTGGTTGTCTGTTGTCATAACAAGAGGGTGGCTCAGTGTGACAGGCTGTAGTCAGTGGTTGAGTCCATTAGCAGTTTTCAGAAAATGTGTCTTGTGCACATTCCTTACATTTTACATGGGCTTCTTGTGGAAGCTTTTCTCTGAGACCCAAATTTCTGGTATAATAATGGTATTTAAATTGTTCTAAAACCCACATGCAGACTCTGATTTTGTTTGAGAAGTAATTTGAGAAGGAAATTAGCATTGATTAATAAGCAGCTAGGATAATATAATCATGGTTCCTAAGCAATGGAACTGAATGTGATCAGAGGAAAGCAAGTCTCTAGGTCATTTGATCAAGGGAGTCTTGGTACACACACATGTACATGAGTCCATGTACAAATCTGAAAATGTTCTAATTATTTTGGTGCAGAGCTAGGGAATATGGGAGATTGGAGCAGTAGGGATTGTGTGTGTTGGAGTAATGCAAGGGGTGTGAGGGAGGGGGAGTGCAGGGAGGAGAGGGGGGATTAGGGGCTGAAGGAATGGGAGAGAAAGGAATGGGATTAATCAGAGGGGGATAAATAGGATGGGGTAGGACGAGAGGGGAGTAAAGGGAGAGAAGGCACGTGGGGTGTTTAGGACAGCAGGAAAGGATGGGGATTAGGAAGAGTGGGAGACTGGGAGGGAGGGAACAGGGAGGTGGGTGGCAGGGGAAGTTGGGAAGATTAGGGGTGAGGAACCTGTAAGACTCACATTCTTTCCTCCTGTTTGAAGCTACCCTTCCCCTCTCCCACTCCTATTGTCCCAGGTAGTGGTGAGAGATGCCTCCCATTCATAGTCCCAACTCTCCAGGCAAAGGCTGGAGGGTGAAAAGCCTCACACAAAGAGAGAAGGGGAGGAATGAAGCAGGAGCAACCTCCAGCCTTAGGGATGGCAGAGAACCTGCATGGGTCAGCCAGGATCTGGTGGTCCCTGCCAGAGAAAGGAGGAGGTCTGAGAATATCCACTGAGATGAATGAAGCAGTTCACACCTCTTAGAGCTGTTGTTTCAGGCTGTATTCATCTCCATTGGGTGTTCTCATTCAGTTAAGATCACCACACTGAGATGAATGGGCCACTTCACCCCTCTTAACCTCCTATGCCCCAATGGATGTATAGAAATCCTTCCCCATATGCCAGGCCCAGATTAGGGGCAGGGACTCTGCATCTCCGCTCTTCTGCCCATTTCTGCCTATGGCTGGTTCATGCATTCCTCCAAGCCTCACCACCTTCCCACAGCCTGTTCAGGCTTACCAGAGGCATGGAGGGCCAAGAAAGACAGTGGAGCTGGTGGGAGGGGACACTTGAAGTGGGGACGTTAGGGTGGTCAGAACAATGGCCACAATGGAGGGAATGTTGGAGGAATTGGAGCAGCTTCAGGGCTGTGTGTGTGTGGCAGTGATGGGTTTGGAGCAAATCTCCATATCCATGTCTGCCTCTGTCCCTTAAAAATACGTCCACTCACTCTATGCTAGTCATTGCACTGTTTCTGGCTGTGCCCTCTCTGTAGCTCCTTTTTCTCATGCCAACACCTGCCTCTCCAGGGGGAGAAGGGTTGAGGAGGTAGAACCAGGCTGAGCTGGGCAGGGGGAGAGACAGTAGGTGAGGAGATGATGCTGGAGCAGTGAAGGGCTTGACATACATCCAGTACATTCTGTGTCCAAAACAGACAATCGAATGATCCGTCCATGTATTCCACTCCCAGCTTTTGGCAGTCAAAGGCTAGAGACACTCACAGCATGGGATTACATCCACACCCATCTGGCTAATAGCCATTGATTGACCTATCCGGCATGAAATTATCAAGTTTTTTAAATCCAGTTAGAGGCTGTGTTGTGGGAGTGGTGCGTGCCTTAACTTTGTATTTCCTGGATTTCACTAGTTAAAGCTACTCTTTACATTCTGGATGGGCACAAGGCACTATAGAATCGTAAAATAGAATCATAGAATATTAGAGTTGGAAGGGACCTCAGGAGGTCATCTAGTCCAACCCCCTGCTCAGAGCAGGACTAACCTCAGCTAAATCATCCCGGCAAGGGTTTTGTCAAGCCGCAGTTTAAAAGCCTCTGAATATGGAGATGCCACCACCTCCCTAGATAACCCATTCCAGTGCTTCACCACCCTCCTAGTGAAAAACATTTCCCTAATGTCCAACCTAGACCTCCCCCACTGCAACTTGAGACCATTGCTCCTTTTAATGTCATCTGCCAGCAATGAAAACAGCCTCACTCCATCCTCCCTGGAACCCCCTTTCAGGTAGTTAAAGGCTGCTATCAAATCCCCCCTCATTCTTCTCTTCTGCAGACTAAACAGGCCTAGTTCCTTCAGCCTCCCCTCATAAGTCTTATGCTCCAGCCCCCTTATCATTTTTGTTGCCCTCCGCTGGACTCTCTCTAACTCGTCCACATCCTTTTTGTAGTGGGTGGGGGGGCAAAACTGGACACAATTCTCCAAATGAGGCCTCACCAATGCCAAATAGAGGGGAATAATCACTTCCTGCGATCTGTTGGCAATGCTTCTACTAATGCAGCCCAATATGCCATTAGCCTTCCTGGCAACCAGGGCACACTGCTGACTCATATCCAGCTTCTTATCCACTGTAACACCCCAGATCCTTTTCTGCAGAACTGCTGCCTAATTTGTCGGTCCCCAGTCTGTAGCTGTGCATGGGATTCTTCCGTCCTAAGTGCAGGACTCTGCACTTATCCTTGTTGAACCTCATCAGATTTCTTTTGGCCCAATCCTCCAATTTATTTAGGGTCTTCTGTATCCTATCCCTCCCTTCCAGGGTATCTACCACTCCCCCTAGCTTAGTGTCATCTGCAAACTGGCTGAGGGTGCAATCTACCCCATCCTCCAGATCATTAATGAAGATGTTGAACAAAACCGGCCCCAGAACCGACCCCTGGGGCACTCCACTTGTGACTATGGGGCAACCTTAACTCACCTAACCAAGATCAGGGACTGATGTGCTAGGCACTGTACATGCACATTGTAGAGGACAGTTCTGAAGCTCTTGATTGTAAATAGACATGAAAGAGGGGGTGATAGAAAGGGAGCATTACTATACCCACTATACAAATGGGAAATAGAGGCAGAGAGGTGAAGCAACTAGCCCAAGGTCACATGGGAAGTCTATGACAAAACTAGGAACAGAACCCCGATCTTCTTGTGATTAAGGCATTGGACTGGGACATAGATCAGCCTTCCTCTCACCCCTCCATCAATACACACGGTTCTGGACATATTCCCTGTTGTCCTGTGATGTGGTGTGCATACCCCACACTAAGTGAGGAAGTGTTAAACATACAGTATGGATGGCAGAAACCCCACCCCCCCAGTCTACGTTGGGCATGCTCCAACTGCTGCCTTAGCATAAAAGGGAGCAGCCTAACTCATTCCAGGTGGATCACTGAGGAGGAAGGACACTTGGTGGAGTATCCAAGCAGGGAGCCACTACAGCCTTCTACAGAGGGAACCAGAGACTCTGGAGACCCGAACGGAGACCTGATACCCACAACTGACTGCCTGGAGTCAAGCATCCAGAGAGCTACCAGTGCCATGGAACCTGAAGACCCCAACAAGACCCAGATGGCATCATCAGGAGGCACAGTAGGAAAGGGCCCAGGGGACGGGGTGAGTGGTATCTCCCACCTGAGACAAGCCAGTGTGTTGCGGTGGGATCCCCACTAGCCAGAGTGGGGACCACCCTCACCATGAACAAGAACCTGAGCTGGGATGCAGTGAAAATGGGTGTTTCCATGTCCCCCTACCCCAGCTGTCTTCCCCCCCTTTTTTGGATGATGGCCCCTGACTCTGACCACTAGGCCTCATAGCCCTGACCCAAGGGCCACTATCCACTCTGGTCCTTAGGCCATACCACCTTGTCCGAGGGGCGGCCACCCCGACTTGGACCTTTGAGCCATATGGCCGGGAGGTCGAAAACAGTCCGGTAGACTGTCTGCAGGGACACCCCGTCCAGCCCCGGAGATGGTGTGCAAACCCCATGACATGCCCCAGGAGCTTGAACTCCCCTTCACTTAGCTAGTGTAAGAGTTTGGGGACACATTTGTGTGTGTGTGTGTGTGTGTGTGTGAGAGAGAGAGAGAGAGAGAGAGAGAGAGAGCAGGCAGGGAAGGAATCAGACTGCACATAAAATTGTAGGCTTTGTAGTCAGTGGCCCAAAACATGGCTTCAGAGAACTCTAGACTTGTTTGAACTGGATATGTACATAGGACACCGAGTCTAAAATCAATTTAAAAATTATTTGTGGAAAGCTTTTTCATGTTTGCTGCTAGTCAAATCATATTTGCCTAGATTCCCTGATTTTTTTTTCAAATTTCTGTGGTATTCTACTGATTCTACTTGATACGTCATATATTTATGAACATGAACTATAATTAAAACAGCCTTTAGAAAAACTGAACATACTACTTTCCTATTAATAGAATCATTATGCAGAGGGTTTTTTTCTTTATGCTGTATATTTGTTTGTCTGATGTAACTCACTTAGTACCGTAAAACACAACTCATAGGACTCTTTGATTTTGTTCTTTTCAAAAGCATTATTAAAATGACTAAGCAGAGGAACTGATAATCCAAAGGAAATGACTGCACTTGTTGTTGTGCAGCTTACAAAATATGCAACTTCTGAGGGAAAAAGATATATACGAAATAGCTGTATTTGTGAACAAGGTATTCCCGTCTGTCACACTTTCAGGAAAAAGATTATATGGGAGGTCACAAGGGCAAAGCAGACAGTATCCTCCTCCTGAACTTTACTGGCATTTCAGTTTAGCTTCATCGGAGCTTAAAGTGAGTATGTAGAGCAGAAAATAGAAGTGAGTGGGAGGAGAAGTCTTCTTATAAGCCAGCTGTTTCAAAGGAATCCCCCCCACAAGTGGGGAGGGGGAACAACCATGAATAAATGAGATAAAACAAATCAATAGCTTGCTTGCTTTACTCAATCTAGACTGGGTTCTGTTGCATCAAGGTGTTAGTGTACATTTTAAAAAGCTGCAGAGCACTGTATGGTAAAAACACGAATGAACTAAATTTGACACTAAAAATGTCATTGCTTTTCATTGCATCGTGGGGGGGGCCTCTGAACAGCTGGACAGGGAAAGGTTAAAGGGTCTTTGCTCTTGTAGAGCTGTACAAAGGCTGCTTACAATGATTTAAACAGGAGCAAGATCAAACCCAATAGCAGTTGCTGTACTCTGGGTTGCACTGGGGCTGCTTGCTTCAAGGCTTCGCTGAGGCATAAGACTCCAAAAATGGGTAGGTTCTGAGACCAAGAAATGGTCACGTCCCCCTCACTGGGCTATGAAATGGGACTGGTGAACTACGGAGGATTGTGCTGCATCTTAACGCTCCTTTATGCTCCTAACTCTTTATGCATAAGCCACATTGTTCTGAAGGGGAAAGAATAATTGGGTTTCATCTTTCTTCTTTTTCAAGGTGTTTTAAAGGAGTGATATACATATTTTCTTTCATAATCATTAAAGCTAGAATTAGCCTTTGAACAATATCTCTCATAGCTTTTCTGGGGTCATGTTCTGGCCTCTGTTAGCACCGTGCTGATGAATATGCCTTAGAGAAATATTGGCCCCATTGAAATCAATAGCAAAACGTCCATTCACTTCAGTGGAGCAAGTGTTTAACCTGTGGTGTCTAGACATTATGGTGATGGGAGCATTAGAAATTTCTAGCTACCTCCCTTCTCTTAGACTGTGTAGGCTCACAGCTAAAACTCCCATTGATCCCAGAAAGAATTTTACCAGAGTAATGATTTCAGGATTGGGCCCATTACACTTGCAAGGTTATATGACTTGTATAGTATTCAAAGTTGTCTTGTTAGTATTTATGTCTTTGACCACCAAGCTGAGGTAAGTCAAGGTCCTGGTTTAAGTTTTACTAAAAACTAGTCATAGTTTTGGTTTTGAAAGGCCAAAACCAAAGCCTTGGATTCATGGCCTTTAACAAGCAGTGAAAGGTCCCAGACCCCAGCTGAGGCCACTTATTTGGCATCCTAGAAGCACTATTGTTGTTTATTACTTATATTGTGGTAGATCCTACATATAGGTGGTGTACAGACCAATAGAGAGATGCAGTCACTGCCCTGAAGAGTTTATAATGTAAAAGACAAACACACCAGCAGCAGCATGTGATAGAGATGTAGTGTTTTTATTTAGTAAGAGTGTCCCACTGTTCACTGTGTGTTGTATCTTCTTCTGTGCCTGATCCAAAGCAATGAGTCTGCTAAAGCTGCCAATGAAGGGACTTCGGCCCCATTTCAGCAAGATATTTGAATGTGTACCTAACTTTAAGCACAGGAGTTGTCCAGTTACTTCAATAGGCTTTAATATCTTGGGGTCTTAGTCCCTGAGCTCATACTTTTGCCTGGGGTACAATTGTTGGTAATGGCCATGATGATGGTCATTATATAATGTATGACTAATTATGGATGCATGGAGAGGCAACTGGGAATCAGTTACTATGGGAATATGATTCAAGGAAGAAAATGTACGGTTAAAGAGAAAAGTTCCAGAGGGGGAGCCGTATTAGTCTGTATACAGCAAAAATAACGAGTCCCGTAGCACCTTAAAGACTAACAAATTTCTGCGGGCATAAGCTTTCGTTGGCTGCAATCCACTTCATCAGGTTAAAGAGTAAATTAGTTAGTCTGAAAAGAGAAGAGTACATAGAAAGAGCAGAATGGAAGTTAGTCTTATGAAAGCTGAATGTCATATAAATGCTGCGCTCAGCTGAAGTCTAGGGCCCTATTGTCCCCTGAAACCTCATGTCTTACAACTCTAGTAGAATTCTTTGACGGGGTCCAACAAACATGTGGACAAAGGTGATTAAATGGATATACTGTACTTAGATTTTCAGAAAACCTTTGACAAAAACGGTCCCTCACTAAGGCTCATAAGCAAAATAAGCAGTCATGGATAAGAGATTAAGTTCTTTCATGGATCAGTAACTGGTTAAAAGGCATAAAACAAAGGGTAGGAATAAAGGGTCAGTTTTCAGAATGGAGAGAGGTAAATAGTGATGTCCCCCAGGGATCTATACTTGGACCAGTGCTGCTCATCCTATTCATAAATGATTTGGAAAGAGGAGTAAATAGCGAGGTGGCAAAATCTGAAGATAATACAAAATTACTCAAGGTAGTTAAGACCAAAGCAGACTGCAAAGAGTTACAAAAGGGATCTCACAAAATTGAGTGACTGGGCAACAAAATGTCAGATGAAATTCACTGTTGATAAATGCAAAGTAATGACCATTTGAAAACATAATCCCAATTATATATACAAAATGATTCGGTCTAACTTAGTTGTTACCACTCAAGAAAGAAATCTTGGAGTCATTGTGGATAGTTCTCTGAAAACATTCGCTCAATATGTGGCAGCAGTCAAAAAAGCTAACAGAATGTTAAGAACCATTAGAGAAGAGATAGATAATAAGACAGAAAATGTAATGCCACTATATAAATCCATGATATGTCCACACCTTGAATACTGTGTGTGGTTCTGGTCACACCATTTCAAAAATTAAATACATTAAAATTGGAAAAGGTACGGAGAAGGGCAACAAAAATGATTACGGCTATGGAACAGCTGACATCTGAAGAGATTAAAAAGATTGGGCCTTTTCAGCTTGGAAAAGAGACAACTAAGAGGGGATGTGATAGAGGTCTATAAATTAATGACTGTTGTGGAAAAAATGAATAAAGAAGTGTTATTTACTCCTTCACATAAAACAAGAACCAGGGGCCACCTAATTAAATTAATAGGCAGCAGGTTTAAAACAATCATCCTGTGGAACTCATTGACAGGTGATGATATTAAGGCCAAAACTATAATTGGGTTAAAAAAAACTAGGTAAGTTCATGGGACATAGGTCCATCAATGCCTATTAGTCATGATGGTCAGGGATGCAACCCCATGATCTGGGTGTTCCTAGCCTCTAACTGCCAGAAGCTGGGAGTGGTCAACAGAGGTGGATCACTCAATGATTGCCTGTTCTGTTCATTCCCTCTGAAGCATCTGGCATGGGCCACTGTTGCAAGACAGGATGCTGGGCTAGATGGACCATTGGTCTGACCTAGGATGGTCATTCTTATGTTCTTCTTATTATTTGTATAGTGATAACACTTAACGGCCCCAATCGGCTAGATGCTATAGACACATAACAAAAAGTCCTTGACATAAAGATCTTACAATATCAGCATGAAATGAGAGACAACAAGTGATAAAACAAGAAACAAGTTAAACAGTTTTGAACCATACTGAATTTCCAACACCCATGACTGAAATAATCAGTACCTTCATTGGGGATTGCAATGCACTGAGATTGAAGGAAGGAATAATTGTAATGTTAGTTTTAGTTCCTGAAGTACTCTAGTGCCTTCTGAAATGATTAAATAGAGTAATATTTCAAGTTCTTCATATAACACAATCCTTTTTAAATTATGAATATATCCCAGAGCAGGTGGAATCTCAAATTCAGGACCAGTAGCTAAGTATTTGTTTTACATTAAATATTTGCTGTAAGTAGAATTCACACCCAACAGTGCGCACAACTTCTTAAAAAATTCTACATTTTTTACTCCTCATTTTGGGGTTTGGGCCCAAGCCAAAGTCAATCCTGGTATCAAGAGCAGTGGAAGTGCAGTGTGTATTTATAAATACTGTGCTGTTATTTTTATGTGAACTGTTTAACTCTCACACAACATGAACTTAGAAAAAATTCTTGAGCATAGCAGTACATCAGAAATAAAGGATGTAGAAATGAAGGATATCTAAGGCCTGATCTACACTGGCCGGGAAATTCTGCGGCAGTCAATGAGAGATATGCAAGCTACCTAACTTCTACTTACCTCAGCGTCTTCACTTTATTGTGCCAATGCAAAATGCACTCCTGTTGACGCAGTGCTACTCTTTTTCCAGGGGTAGATTTATAAAATCGACTTCTGGATTAATTGAGCAGGTCAAATTTGTCACCATCAGTGAAGACATACCTTAAGGGAAAAAGGAGGTAAGGAGAAACTGACGCTTTCTAAAAGGCAGTATGGAAAGCATAATAGCAAATTATCCAGATGCAAAGGAAAGACAGGAGAAATAGTAATTTTAGAAAATGGAAACCAGGACAAATGGCTAAGAATGCATATAAAATAGCACAAGCATGTAGGGACAAAATCAGAAAGGCTAAGACACAAAAAGAGTTACACTTAGCAAGTGTCATAAAAGGCCATTAGAATTTGCTCTCCAAATACATTTGAAGTAAGAGATTCTCAAAGGAAAGTGTAGCATTATTATTTAATAGGGAAGGAGAGCAAATGATAGAGAAGACTGAAGTGCATAATACCTCTTTTGATTCAGTGTTCATAAAAAGATTAATTGTGATCAGATGCTTAACACAATTAATATTAACAACAACGGGAAGGATCTTGTACCAGAATAGGAAACAAATTAAAGAATATTTAGTTGAGATAGATATATTCAAGTTGGCAGGATCGGATAAAATTCACCTCAGAGTACTAAAGGAACTAGCCAAAGTAATCTCTGAACCATTAGCAATTATCTTCAAGAACTCATGGAGGATGGGTGCATCTGTCTTCAAAAAGGGGGAAATTCAGATTCCAAGGCCAGAAGGGACCATTGTGATCATCTAGTCTGATCTCCTGTATAGGACAGGATATAGAACTTCTCCAAAATGACTCCTAAAGCATTTTTTAGAAAAACATCCTATCTTGATTTAAAAATTGTCAGTAATGGAAAATCCCACCATGACCCTTTGTAAAATGTTAATGGTTAATTACGCTCACTGTTAAAAAATTACACCTTACGCCCACTCTGAATTTATCTAGCTTCAACTTCCAGCCATTGGATTGTGTTATATCTTTCTCTGATAGACTGAAGAGCCCATAAAGATTTGTTTCCCTAGCAGGTACTTATAGACTAATCAAGTCACTTGTTAACATTCTCTTTGTTAAACTGATTAGATTGAGCTCCTTGAGTTTGTCACTGTAAAACAAGTTTTCTAATCCTTTAATCATTCTTGCAGCTCTTTTCTGAACCCGTTCCAATTTTGAACATCCTTCTTGAATAGTGGACACCAGAACTGGACACAGTATACCAGAAGTAGTTATACCAGTACCACACACGGAGGTAAAATAACCTCTCTGCTTCCATTTGAGATTCCCTGTTTTTGTATCCAAGGATTGCATTAGCCCTTTTGGCCACAGTGAAACACTGTCAGCTCATGTTCAGCTGTTTATTTACCACGACCTCCAAATTTTTTTCAGAGTCACTGCTTCTCAGAATAGAGTCCCCCATCCTGTCAGCAGAGCCTACATTCTTTGTTCCTAGATGTATACATTTACATTTAGCCTTATTAAAATGCATCTGATTTGCTTGTAGCAAATTATTTACCACTCCCCCAATTTGTGTCATCTGCAAACTTTATCAGTGCCAATTGTTTTCTGCCATGTCATTGATAATGTTAACTAATGCAGGGCCAAGAAGAGATGTCTGTGAGGCCTCACTAGGAACACACTAACTCAATGATTACTCATTTACAGCTACATTTTGAGACATATTAATTAGCCAGCTTGTAATCCATTTTATGTGTGCCATGTTAATTTTATATGGTTCTAGTTTTTTAATCAAAATGTCATGCAGTACCAAGTCAAATGCCTTACAGAAGTCTGTTACATCATCACAAATACCTTTCGACACCAAATTTATAAATCTCATAAAAAAAAGACATCGTTAGTTTGACAGGAACTATTTTCCACAAACCCAAGTTGGTAGGCATGAATTATGTTATTTTCCTTTAGTTCTTTATTAATTGAGTCCCATATCAGCTGCTCCATTATCTTTCCTCGGATTGACATCAGACTGACAAGTCTATAATTACACAGGTTCTCATTTACCCTTTTAAAATATTAGCACATTAGTTTTTCCAGTCTTCTAGAATTTCCTCAGTGTGCAAAGACTTATTGAAAATCAAGAATAATGGTCCAGTGCGCTTCTCAGCCAGCTTTTAAAACTGTTGGACCTGCTGACTTAAAAATGTCTAATTTTAGTATCTGCTGTTCAACATCCTTCTGAGAAACTAATGGAATGGATCGAATGTTATTTGATGAGACTACATCATCTGTCCCCCCACCCCACCCCTCCAAGAGGTCATGGGATATTACAGACCAGTCTGCCTTCCTTAGATACCCAAAAAATACTAGAACAAGTTTTAAACAATCAATTTGTTCAAACCTAGAGGATAATTAGATAAATAATATTGAAATTATTATAAGGTGGGTGTATGGCTAGTTGAAAGACCATACTCAGAGTATTATCAAAGGTTTTCTGTCAAATTGGGAGGATGTATTTAGTGGGGTCCTGCAGGGCTCTGTCCTGGGTCTGGTACTAGTCAATACTTTCATTAATGACTTGGGTAAAGGGGTGGAGAGTTTGCTTATAAAATCTGCCCATGACACTAAGCAGGGAGGTGGTGTTAGCACTTTGGAGGACAGGATTAGAATTCAGACTGATTTTGATAAACTGGAGAATTGGTCTGAAATCAATAAGATAAAATTCAATAAGGACAAATGCAAAGTACTGCACTTAAGAACGAAAAAAAAAAATCAAATGCACAAATATAAAATGGGGAATAATTATGACCACTCAGAATGACATGATGGTAGTGGGGATTGAAGACAGAGCCTCCTGAGTCCATCCCACTTCAGCTAAAGGGAATAACACTAATGAACCATGGAGAGTGAAGCGGTACTACAGAGAAGGATCTATGGATTAATGGATCATAAATTGAATATGAGCCAACACTATGATGCTGTTGAAAAAAACCAAATAATTCTGGGATGAATTAACAATAGTATCATATGTAAGATGTGGTAAGTAATTGTTCTGCTTTACTCAGTACTGGTGAGGCCTCAGCAGGGGTACTGTGTCCTACTTCGGGCATTACACGTTAAGAACGATGCAGACTGTGATGGAGTATACAAACCCTACATGGAACCAGAAGAAGTTAAAGGACAGTACTGGGCCCTGGTAGTCTGATGCCTCCAGCCCTGAAGAGCATGCTTCAACTGGTTGAAGAGGGAGCCACCCACCCAGCTCAGAAGGAGGAAGGAAGACAGACCCACCCAGAAGTCTTCCGACAAAGGCAGGAGAAAAGTCTCCTTGAGGGAATAGGATTATATGATGAGCCTGGCTGGGGCTGATGGTTTGTTTTCCTTTTCTTTTTCTTTGTACCTTATCTGGGACCAGAAGTGAGGCAGGAAAGCAGTGGTAGGAAGTGACCTAGGGAGGTAACTCAGGGGACCAAATGCTATTGACCCTCCTAGGGCCTTGGGTTGAAGCCTGGTGGAGTGGGTGGGACTGGGTTTCCCTACCACTGCTTCCCCACTACTGGGTACATGCTAATCATTAGACCACCTGACCCAGTCCACCAAGGACCTTATTACATTGAGAAATTAGAAAATCTGGAGGAGAACAACAAAAATGATAAAATATTTAGAAAACTTGTGAGGAAAGGTTGAAAGAACTGGGTATGTTTAGCTTACAGAAGAGAAGGCTGGGGGGTGGGGAGGAGACATTATAACAGTCTTCAACCATATAAAAGGTTGTTTGTGAAGAAGGCGATGAGCAATGGTTCTCCATGTCCAGTGAAGATAGGACAAAAAGTAATTGGGTGAGTTTGTACCAAGGGTGACTTAGGTTAGATGTTTGGAAAAGCTTTCTAACTATAAGGAGAGTTAAACACTGGAACAGATTACCTAGGAGGCCATGGAATCCCTGTCACTGGAAGTTTTTAAGAACAGGTTAGATGAATACCTATCAGGAAGGGTCTAGGTATACTTAATCCTGCCTAAGCATGGCGGGGTGGGGTGGATGAGATGGTCTCTGGGGGTCCTTTCCAATCTTACATTTCAATGATTCTATGTGGAGAACAATTATTTCTTTAGGTGAATGTCTAGAATTGAAGGATTGTTTATATGCATTAATTTAAAAAGTACTCTGAGATATTGTAAGCTCTGTGTGTGCTACTTCCCTCTACTAGATGAAATAAGCACTACTCTACTATGTGTGATAGGCCCTGTACTGTTAACAGCTAAACGATTGCATCTACTCAGGTGTCTATCTTCACATGAGTTTACTATGAATGAGCAGATATACTGTCAGTGGTTCCTTAGTGTTATGCCCTCTGGCTCAGGTGGGAGGGATGAGGGAGGCTGTCTTAAATCTCCACTTCCATCATGTCATTCTGAGTGGTTATAGTGTAATGAAAAGTAGTAACTGTGAGGTCCTAGGTAATCATGGGTTTGTGAAGATATTTTATTCATGATCCTGTAAGGTTATGTAATCTTTATTACAATTATAAATTAGACATGCTTTAATTCATCTTAATAAAATATTCCTTACCATTTATTGAACATTATATAGCTGTTTATTTAAAGCACAAAAAATCAGGGTACATCCTTAAACGCTTTCTATATAAAAGAGATTCATACAAGATTAACCTGTTTACTGTACCAAAGACCCACCTCGAGTGGATTGTTACACTGTTTTCAGTCAACAATTACAACATCAGTCCTGAAAGCTTACGAATGCATTTGAATGACATTTCAACAATAGATGTATGCTTAATCAAAGTGCTGAAGTTTAAATTGCAGTTTCTGGAATGTATGAAGTTATTAAATAAAGTTCATGTCTTTTGTATTTACTTTTCTTCCTGGATGTAATATAAACACCTATAAAAGTTCAAAGGAAGACTGGATTCAAATAGCAGAATTGCTCTATATTTTTGTTTAATATCATTGTCACCTTTCAAGGCAACTGCACCTGTATTCCCACTTTGTGGTTCAGCAAAGGTACCCTAAGCTCCTGGCTCCTCAACAGTCACTTTGTGTGAGTGAAGACTGTTGGGTTAAACTCCTAGTGGCTGGTGGCAGAACATCCTCACTGGGGATTTTTGGTGGTATATTGATAAAACAATTTCCGTACATTGCTGATCTCACTGTCACGGATATAAATCAGGAGTAACTCCACTTAAGTCTATTGAGTTACACTGATATTAATGAGGTCAGAATTAGGCCTATTGGGGCAGATTCTCCACCCTTTCAGAGCTCCACTTGTATGAAGTGTAAAAAGGGGATTTCAGGCAGTCAGACGGGGCTCTCTGATTTTCAGCTACCAACCCTTGGCATGAGCTAGAGCTGCACAAGAGCAGTTCTAATTCATAGTGGAAAAATGGGTGTAACAGAGCTAAGCTCTTCCTTGCCTCCTCTGCTCCCTATTCCACCCTCTCCACTTCCATAACATGCACCCCTCCTACCCTTTCACGTGCGGGAGGAGGATAGCTACACAAGAGACAGCCCAGCTGCACACTGGCAGAGAGTTCTCCAATGGCTATGCCTATCTGCTTTAAAGCCACTTTATGCCACTTACACTGAGCAAAGTGTCCTTAGTGGATTGGAAAATCTGGCCCACTGTGTTTAATTTATAGTGACGTTATCTACTGGCCAGGTTAGTGCAATCAGAAGGAAGTGCCAGAAAATGATTGTTGTATGAGTGAGGTAAACACTAAGAAGGGGGCTGTGGGTAAAGCACATGCTAGAAAAGTACCTAAATGTCCAGTGAATGTTTTCAGCAGAGGACGCAAACAAACAACATGACTGACATAGTTCACCTTCAGTGCCGTGAGAACCAGCTTAAAAATAAGATGAATGTGTCATTTCAATACTATTGCACTTATAGATGGATTGGTCAAAGGACAGCAACTCTGAGCCACCTGATCTGTGAGAAATTTAGATCTGATTCAGCCCATCTCTATTCTAGTTTAAAGTCTTTAGCCCTCCTTTCCCTTCCATTTTGAATGTGTGCATGTGCATGCGTGCACACAGAGGACAGCCTCTCTCGGTCTCTTCAGGATCATTCAGCAAAAAGCAAAAATATGTATATTAGATCTGAGTTGTTTTTCTGCCAACCAGAAGAATCATTTAAAGAGATGCCGAGAACTGTTACTAAGTCTTGCAGACTCTTTATACTCTCGGATAGTCAGCCCAAGTTGCCACTATTTTGGAGAGTGATAGCCTCCCATTTGCTACCACATTAGGAGTCTGATTGTCCTCTTGCTTGCATCGATTTTACATGTCTGACCGTCCACTGACTTCAATGGACTTACTCATATTCTATGTGAACATCAGTCAGAGAAGAATCAGGCCCGACATCTCACAATGTCCTGCTTCTCCCAGTCTTTCAGTGTGGTGTGGCAGGAGTGAGTGAACGGACACAGTCTTACAATGGCAGATGC
This sequence comes from Mesoclemmys tuberculata, assembly GCA_007922155.1. NCBI lineage: Eukaryota > Metazoa > Chordata > Testudines > Chelidae > Mesoclemmys > Mesoclemmys tuberculata. Next base: position 29,688,218 of record ML675629.1, on the reverse strand, counting down.
TTTTCTAAACTAGTTCATAATCTAATCAAGTCACCATGTTTAAATGAAACACGTCCAAGTCTGCTTTATCTAAAAGCAAACATACCTGTGTAAATAAGGGGGCATTTTGCTAACATTCAGTACAGTACAAATTAGCAAGTGGGTCATAATTTCAACATAATGGATATTTGTCAATTATGTTTGCATTACAGTAATTCACAAAGGCTAGAGTTAGGAGTGAATACAACAGCAAGTAAAAGCTCTTAAGTAAAACCCAAGGACAGGAGACAAAGCAAGATGCAGAGAAAAATATTGGGGCATCACCACTGATTTAAAAAAAATTATTTTCAAGAATAAAACAGTAAAATAACACAACAAAGAAGAAATGGTGCAGGAAGCCAATACCCAGTGTAAGCACAGAAGTGCAGCAGGGTTACTTGTCATCATGGCAAACTGAATGAAAGCAGAAGATGTTAGAGACAAAAGGGAGATCCACCAGTTGTCACGAGAAGAATGCACTTGTATTATAATAAAGAGAAAGTAATAGTCTTTATCCAGGATATAGGCTGGTTTAGAAGTATTACTGTGCACCACATGCCATTAAAGGGGCATGCCATGTTGCAGTGAGACTGGTTAGAAGCATAAGTCCCCTGACCACTTGTGCTGAGAACAGATTCCATGGAACTGTTGGCAAGAGTAGATGGTTGAAAAGGTTTGATTTTGTTTTGCATTTCTAAATTCATTATGAAATCCTAATTGCAAAAGACATGATACAAGGAAACATTCTGTATATACCAAAATATCCACCCTTGCTGAAGGTTAACAGGTAACTCCATTGCTTAAAAGTATTTTAATTACCGCCTGGAACTGCTAACTGTAAACGAATCCTAGAATTATACACACATGGGAGGCTTGGTTTGCTTTTAGCTAACATACTGCAGCAGAGCATCTACTATGCCCTTGATCTGCAAAAATGTGTAGATATCAAGGGCCTTATACCTGGGATTAGCGTGGCCCTATTTCTGTACAACTCAGATTGGTTTTGGAAAGGATTTCTAGAGTCAAAAGAAGAAATTGATTGGATTAGGGAGTGTTATTTGTCTGCAAACAGATCTCTCTTTAAACCAAATCTATATTGTTACATGTTCCTGGAACCAACAGTATGTGGCAATAGGGAAGCAAATTCAGAAGTCACTAACTCATGTAGGTGGCTTTTATGGAGCTTGTCAGTTTTTCATGGCCAGACTGTTCTAACTTGTAACATTCCATTTGACAGGTGATGGCGGTTCTGGATTGTTTCATTCTTCCACATTGACAGCTCTGGCTGCAAGTGGAAGCTGCTCCAGTAACTTTTCTTATGAGTCATTTTCCACCTTGTAATTTCAGTGAAGCTTAATTTTTCCCTCTTCTGGGCCTCTAACTCTTTTGTGGTCCCTCTCACTTGGCCTCTTCCAGTAATTTTTTTAATTCCCTGTCACGTGGCTTTACCTCACACCTTTTCATTCCATGGCTGTACCTCTTATGAATCAAACAAACAAAAGCTGTACCTGGCCTCATGCTTCCATTGCTATACAGTTTCACTGATGCCTTTTTCCCATCCAGAAGTTACTCCATGCACTTGCAATATTGTCATTTTCAGCAGAGGTAGAACAGATTAACCACATGTGCCTTCATTCATAAGTCACAATCCTTTCAAAAGGAAGGACTTGGTTTTCATTTTTGCAAAGGTTAAATAAATGTGAAGATTACTCAGGCCCATCCTTCCCACCCACTGCATTCTTCTTATAGCTCCTCTTAGAGACCTTTCTCTCATCACTTATTCCTCTTCTTTCTACCCAGGCTTCCTCAAACTCAGTCTTGATCTCCACTGCTGGTGTACATGGACTATGACTCAAACCACTTAATTTGGAGTATTTAGTATTATAATTTGGTATCTTTAGAAACTTCCAATCTTAAATGCAAATATGTCTTACTTTCATTTTAGGGACAAAGGAACCCAAGGGTCCACTCCTCTTCTAATTATTGGAACACCTACAAATTCTTTAATTAGCTATATTTTCTGCAGCGTTCTCAGACATGTATTTTTATGTTTTGACGGCAGCAGAGTTTGTTCTGAGGGCACAGATGTGACCTGTTCACTTTTAAAAGTGATTTTCTGAAATCCATTTTGTTTATATATCCCATGACTTTCATAAATGGGTGCATCAGCCTAAAAAACCAAACTACCACCAAAAACCAAAAACCCACTGAGTAAATGCCCATACTAAAGTATTGCTTAAAAATAGCTCATTATAGATGACACCTATGGAGAGAGGTAATTACTTTGTCATGGTCATAGTAGGAAACTAGAAGTCCATTCACAGCTCTGCTGCTGACTCACTCTGCACAACCACAGCACAGGCAGTCAGATATTCAAGAGTGGCCATTGATGTTGGGTGCCTCAACGTTGAAGTGCCCAGCTTTAGATAAACTGGCCTGTTATTTTTGAAATACATGATATGGATCTAAGTTTTCTTCGTGTTTCTCATTCCTGTCCTTCTCGTTCTGTCCGTTCTCTGTTCCTGGTTCCTATAAAATCTGATCATAACAGTAATTAACACAACAAATGGGTGCTGTTAATTAATATCCAAAGCTAAATCCAGCATGAAAAATGCCTCTTCTCTCTCCGTGGTGCCTGTGCTTTGTGTTAGTTATGATCTATAAAGTGGCAGGACATGAATCACCTAGCATCGCCCCTCCATCAAGAGGAGGAAGAAGATGAGGGGGTTTGACTGTAGGATCATTTCTGCATTTCTCTCACCAGAATTTAAAAAGGTAACAGCGGCTGCTATCATAAAATATTTTCATGAAATTAACATAGCTACTGTAAGAAATAGATGTGGTGTAAGTGGTCCAGCTCCTTTGAAATCCATGTTCCATAGTCCTCACTGCTCCATTTAAGCTATCAACTTGTGAAGGCAAACATCACAAAAAGTGAAGTGGAAAAGCATTCCTTTCTTACCATATAGTCTCTCACACGTAGCAGAGTAAGGTACAGCACACATTCCACAGGTAGGCAATCTGTAGGATGAGAGTGGGTGTGTACGAAAGAACAGAATAGAGAGCTCTGGCTGCAATTCAAAAACTGCAGTCCTGTGTGCTAGTACTCTAAAACCAGCCCACCAATAGATTCTGGTGCTGGAAGAACCTCAGCAATTTTGCTTGGAGAACAGTCTTTTAGCAGCAACACAATGGGCCAAATTCACCCCCAGTGTAGCTCCAATAACTTCAGTGCCATTACACCAGGGCTGAATCTAGCCTTTATATTGGGCCAAATTCTGCTGCCATTCCCTCTTTGCTGGCTAAACTGGAGACAATTTTTTTTTGGATTAACCAGAAACAACATGTTTTGGTTTTCTCAAAGGAAAAAGGGAGGGAAAAGCAGGTTGGACAATTATCCATTTAGATTTCAGACATTTTTTAACCTTTTTTTTATTACAAGCAAAGGAAATTTGGAAAAGCCATTTACCAAACCACCAGAAAAAGAGGTTCTGGTTCATTGGGCCTGAGAAACAAAACGAGAATGACTCTGTAGGGTGACGGTTTGGGGACTCACCTAGGAGATGGGATACTCACATTCTAATGCCTGCTTCAATGAATTGTTAATTATTTATATAAACACCTTCAACAGAAAAGACTGAGAGAGACCCACCCCAGACAACCCAATAACCCATTAGGGCACTTACCTGAAATATGGGAAACCCAGGACTTGTTTACATGGCGACTTAAGATATGTCTACACTGTAATGAGACACCCGTGGCTGACCTGTGCCAGCTGGCTTGGGCTTGCAGGGCTCAGTCTCCAGGGCTGTTTAATTGCAGTTTTGCCTTGGGCTGCAGCACAAGCTCTGGGACCCTCCCATCTTGCAGGGTTCTAAAGCCCAGGCTCCAGCCAGAACTCAGACATCTACACTGCAATTAAACAGCCCCTTAGTCCAAGCTACATGAGCCAAGTGAGCTGTCATGGGCCAGCTGTGGGGTTTTAATTGCAGTGTAGACATACCCGTAGTAGGCAGCAAGCCAAGGTGTGAAAGCACAGTGCACTAGCCTGGGGTGCAGTAGAGTGTGGACCCAGCTACGGCATAGTAAGAAGGTCCATGGTGTGCTCTGATGTATTGGCATATCAAATAGCACTGTGTCAAAGCGCATTATGGAGATATTATCACGCAGTAGTAGGGACGACACAGTAATTTAGGGTACGGCTTCACGGACGGTGGCAAATTCGCCGCCATCAGATCGATTTATCCGGATTGATTAAGCAGAAGTGAAGACCTGCTCAATCGGTCTGAAATTGGATTTAGTAAAACCACCTCCACAAAAAGCGCAGTGCTGAGTCGACAGGTATGCATTTCCGGTTGGCGCAGCATAGTGCAGAATTTAGGAAATCAAAGTAAGTTATGCAAGGTACCCTACGTAGCTTGCGTAACTCCCATCAACGGCTGCCGAATTTGCTGGTAGTATAGACCAGGCCTTAGTGTGTGGCAGGCTAATGCACTGTACATTCATACCCTGTCTTGCCGCATACTAAGTCACCATGTACACAAGCCCCCAAGGTCAAATCCATGCTCCAAATGAGAGTGGGGACTTGAACAAGAATCTCTCACCTCCCAGGTGAGTGCTCTAACCACAGGGTGTAACAGGGGAGTGAAGACATTTCTTTCTCCAGTAGTTTTGTGAATGGTTCCTAAGTTTCTTTGTGATGCTAGCCTGAAACAATTTTTTTTGGCTGAAACGAGTTGGTGAATTCTCACACAGTTTCAGCCAACCTGAAACTGCATCTTCCAGCCAATAAACAATGGGTCGATTTCTTTTTTTTTTTTTTTGCCCCACTCTAATTAGGAGCTTGATCCTGCAAAAACCTGAGCACCTTATCCCACTGGACTTTGAAGGCGCTTAGTATTCTGCCAGAGCAGACGCTAGGGCCAGGTTCTGGGCCCTCTTAAAATTGCTTCAGTGGTGCCCAGCAAACATAAAGCCAATTTAACCACCTTCCTGAGGATTCTTCTGGCATAGGGACTGTATTGGGGGTGGGTGTGCCAGGGAAAAGGGAAGTGGCATGTATCTCCAGATGCTGGAATGATCCAAGAGATCCAAGATCTTTGGAAAGATCCAAATTGTGCTGGGGACCAGCCTAGGGGCAACAGCCACCCTGGGCAATGGACCTTCTTCCAACCTCTCCAGAAATGCAATTACTGTAGGCCATAGCCTACCATTCTTACGCTGGCAAAATCCTCATCCACTTGCATTGGTGCAGCAGAGAATGCAATTTCCCTTAAAACAATAATATAACATGTATAAGTCAAATTTAACTGGGATCAATTACGTGACAAAATGATTTATCACACAAAGAGCTCTGCTAATTTTGTGGAGTGTTCCTAGGAAATAGTTGCTTACACTGATGGCGTGCAAACAGTGAAATGTTTAAAGCACACATGCTATCACGGCACGCTCTAGTTAAAGTGATAAGAACCCTATCAATTGGGCATGAAGTGCTGTTAACATACTGAACACATTTTATTTATAGATAGAAATACGCTAACCAGATTACTGTACCTGTACGACACAATCCATAGACCTGATCACTCCAAATCTTTTCTGTTACAGTACAGTGAAAGAATGAAGATACTTATTTGTGATGGAAGGTGTCTATAAAAGTTTTGAAGTACTGAATTAATTGTGACCTTCAAGAGAAAGCTCAAGGTTTCCTGAAATAGCTAGAACCTTTGAATCTTTAAAAATTGAAGTCAATGGGAGTTTTGCTTGCATAGGTGCAGTGCTTACATGGGAGAATCTCTTAATTAACTAATGAGAGCGAGTTCTGTATGTCAAAGTGCAAATCTTTTAAAATAGATTCCAGATTTTAATGCCAGAAATGACCACTATGATATCTCATAGTCTGACCATCTGCATGAAACAAACAGGCCATAGAAACTTCATCCAGTAATTTTTGCAACAAGCCCATAACTTCTTGTTGAGCAACATCATAGCTTTACGAAAGACATCCAGCTTTGATTTAAAGACTTCAAGACTTTGTATCCACTCTGGCAATTGTGACTTCACAAGCCTCAGCACTAGATCTTTTCATGAAGTCAGGATCAGATTACAGGGAAACAAATTGAAAGTGAAGTGAAGTGAGGCGCCATTAGTGGCTTCTCTCACCTGCTGCTCATGTGATGGATGGGACTGAACTGCAGGCACTACCATACATTCCCTCATGATGCAATAAAGGGATTTCTAGTTCAGGGAACTCCTATTTTTCAGTAAAATCCAGACCCTTTTTTTACTCTGCCCATCCAAATACTTCTCTGTTCAAGGGATTTTGATGACTTTCCCCCCCACTAATTTCCCCTATCTATTTATATCTTTCAAGTATTGGCAGATATAAATTAAGGTTTCTCTCTATGGAAGGCTTTTTGGGGGCACTTATTGCTGTAAAGGCTCTGATCCTACAAATGCATGTGTGCAAATGGACCCTGTGTGAAGCCAGTGGGAGTTTTGCTTGCATAGATTCAGTGCCTATATGGGAGAATCTTTGGTTAATTAATGAGAGAGAAACATGCAGTTGCAGGAGGAAGGCCTTAGAGCTAGTAACCTTTGCTTATGTGAAAGGTATTTTTCTTTGTTTGGAGAAATTAGCTTTCACTGCTGAATTTGGGACTTTGAAGATGCAAAGAACTATATGGATCTATCGTGGCATTGTCCCTATAGGTCTCAGATTTTTCCTAACTGATCTCTCTCTATTCATCTCCCATTAGCCCAGTCCATCAACTTGACCTAAAACGAGTCAATCAGCCCTTAAACTCCAGGGCTTGCTGTCATCCTTTATCTCCCTGCCAGTTTCTTAGGTATGTCTATACTTCATTAAAACACCTGTGGCTGGCCCATGTCAACTGACTCGGGCTAGCAGGGCTCAGGCTGCTGACTATAAAATTGCAGGAGAGACATTCGCACTGAGCTCTGGAACCATACAAGGGTGAAGAGCAGAGCACAGAATGTAGAACATTCTATATAAGTGTTTCTGAATCGGTTACATATTATTCTACAGAGAGAACGTAACTATAGCAACTGAACTGCACTTTTTGGAAACAATTTCATACTCGTAGATCTCTTTTCTGACTGTGTACTGTACTAAAGTTTGTAAAATAATGGCAAATAACTGCACTACAAATAGAAATTGGTGATAAGAGGTTTCCTTACACAAATTTCAACCTGCTTTCCCACAGCTCTTTGTACCCTTGGGGCATTTTATATCATTTTGAATGGTGGGAGGTTAACACAGAACTATGATGAAAATCTCTAAACCGTGACACATCAGAGCTAGTGCTTTTAAAAACCCTGATGCAGGCCTTTCGACTTTGGGATACTCCTTCCTATCAGTCACATTACAATTAATTGGATTTCCAGCATGACTGCGTATCTGAGGGAGAATTATACCTGGTATATGTGCAATGGATTTTTCTGGAACATTTTAAGAAAAACTTTCAAATGTGCACTCAGTTTAAATTATTTTGGTCATATGTTATGTATATTCCCGTAACGTGCACAATGCACAAGGCACTGTACAAACACATGCAGCAAGTCCCTGCTACAAAGAGTTTACAGTCTAAGGACTCAAACAAAATGTGAAGGGGAGGGAGACAATAAAAATATATAACTATTTTACATATATTTTAATAGTATTCATTTCTTTGGCCCTGTGTATGTTGCTTATTTTCTTAGGTCCACACCCCACAATCAGTGTCATGCAGACCCCCATTTTCTTCAGAGCACCACTGTGTAGGTGCAAAGATTCACTCATGCAGAGCTCATCTGTTTGGGGCCTCAGACTGTAAGCTCTTCAAGGCAGGGACTGAAAAGGCTCCTATCTTCCTCTGTGTGTATGGAGAGTACTTAGCACATTGTGGGTGCATACAAATAATTTAATGTAGTGCTGTGTGTAGAATATTATGGAAGGATTATTAGAAATACTAAAAACTGTAAAACAGAAGCATATCTATTCCATAGTTAAATTTAAGTTATGTGCTATAACTACCTTACTAACTAAATGTGACACCTGATATTTAAATGTTAGTCTAATGTATTGTCTCCATTTATAAGTTAACCTATCATTAACTTCTAGGTATATTTACATTAAAACACCACCACAATACAACAGCTAACCAACGTTACTTAATGTCACCTAATACTAACCACATAACTCTTCTACCAGTACAAACCAAAAATCTCCATTCAAACCATGCTCCCCCAGCAGCAAAATCTTGTATTGTTAGACAGGCCTTGCAGTTCTGAAAGTCAATAAACTTCAGATTTGTTGGACCTGCGGCTAGCTGAATGCCAGGAATATAAGATTTATGGAAAATTAAATAAATATAATTTGATTATTGAAGTTCTCAGACAAGGTTGAACAATGGTGCATTTGAGATGAATGTATCAGGCAGTTGTTTAACCTCAGTCTAGCTATTTTATAAGTACTGTTTTTAAATTTGTCCCAAACTTTCATAATTAAACCAAAGTTTTGGGCCTGATCCTGTAAGCCTCCAGTGTGCAAGGCGGAGTGCAAGTCAATGAACATTCTATGGTGGGGCTCTTAAACTGAAACCCAGAATCACCAAAATCTAGTCCTATGATTCCAGCTTGCGAGGTTAGAAAAAACATCATTTTATCTATAACCTGAGCAAAACTGACACAGAGTCCCTGAAAGGATATAAACAGTAAACCCTATCATGCAATATTTTTTTTTACATTGCTATGGCAGTTAGTTCCCTGAATTGACCAGGGGAGAATTCCCCCAAGTGCAGATTTTGCAGGAAAGCCTTCTGTCAGACATTTCAGCAGCAAAAAGGGCTGGGTTCAAATGTTCAAGAGGTTACTCTGAAAATTAACAATCCCCACTGGCTTTGAGCCTCCACCTAGAAACTAAATACCTTCTCTCAGTGTTCTTAACACAGTATTGTCCACTCTAGGGATTTTAACTGGGGCTGGAACCAATCTTGCATGGCATGCCAAGCTCCAGCCTTAATGCCTGGGGGAAGACCCCTCTGACTGGCTGCCTGTCCCATTTCCCTGCCTGCTGGAAAAGAGAAACCAGTGAAAGCTGCTATAGGAAGAGCTCTCTCCTCATACCCTTCCACTCAGCCATTCTCACAGGAGAGATGGGAGAGGAGGATAGGGAGCTGGATGAGCCCATAAGCTCAGGGCAGCTCTATCCGTCCTCCTTTTCCCTTTCCCCCTTTCTGTAAGCAATGGGGATGGTTTCTCTGCTTCTCCCCTTTCTTTTCCTCCCTGCAGCTTGTGGCCTAGGAAGGGGCAGAGTGGGATGAAAGAGCAGTGGGGGGAGAGGTGATACTGTTGCAGCCTCTCCAGGCCTGGCAAAGGGAGCTGAAGAACCCCTGGAGGAGCTGAAATGAAGCTGATGGGCTAAACTGATAAGGGGATTGAGGGGCAGAACTGATGTGGAGATGGGGGCAGAATTAATTGCTGGTTTGGTGTCCGTGTAGTCCCAGAATCCATCCACACAAGGCCGGAAGGGGTTAAGGTGGCTAGGTGGGCTAATTAACTGCCCAGGCTGCACGCGGAGGAACAGCCAAGGAGCAGGGATTAATTAGATGAGGCGCAGCTGGGCAGGAACAAGTGGAGCTAGCACGAAACCCAAGAGCTGAGTGAAGAAAGGGGCTGCAGGGAAGTGATTCACAGTCACTCCCTGGGAGAAGGGAGGTATGTTTGGGAGCTGTAGGGAAGAGTCGCTTGCAGTTAGTCTCTTGGAACAGGGAGTTGTGGTGGGCTGGCAAACCCAGAGAGTCAGAAAGACAGGAAAGGCTAAGAGGAGAAGCAGCAAGGCATGGGATAGTGCAGACCTCAGCAGCTGACGAGAGGGCTTCTGAGGGGGAACCTGGTGCCACTGGGGAAATGGCACAGGCCAGGCCATGGAGAGTGGACTGCTTGGGACTGTTTGCCCCCAAAAGACTTTGATACCCGGGAAGGGGAGGACCATAGTGACCTGACTGAAGGGCCAAGTCATGGAGAGGAAACTGGAGCTCCTGGAGTAAGATGGGCCTCAGGGTGAGAGGATGCTGGGTAGAGAGGAGACACTGCCAGAGAAGGATACAGCACTTGGAAAGACCTAATTGCCAAAGTGGCCAGGGGGAATGTGAGTGCACTACATGACAGCTTGTCTTTGGCCCCTATGGTAAGTGCTGCCTGCTGTGGTCCGCAGGCTCCACCATCTAACTGTATCTTATAGTGATTTCAGCTTTATTGGTGCCTCTGTCTGGTGTCACCAGAATTCCCTCAGCTCTACTGCTGTTCTCTGCAGCTTAAGTGAAGAGCCATCACTTCACGGAGTCTTCAGTAAAGAAGAAATTAATGGCATAAAGGGACCTTAAACAGAATCCTTGTCACAAAGATAGGAATGCCTCTCTTTCCTCTCAGCTGAATCCCACTAACCCAGCAATTCAAAGTTGTTGCTTTGTTCTGGGGAGAATCCAAAGTCTCACTTGGGGTTGGAAGAGTTCTGGGTAGAAAGCTTATGCAAACAAACTCTCTTTGTAGCCACACTTTGCCCTGTTTATCAATAGATGGTGGCAGCGGGTACTTTCCCTGTGAAGCTGCTGCTGGCTCTTTCCTCTATTTGCTAACAGTTGGTGGTAGTGAGATCCCTACCTCTACAGCTGTAGTTCCCAAACTTTTGAGTACTGCAGCTTGCTTACAGATATTTTAAAACTTGCTGGCTCCGCACGACTAAATACTATGGTGTTCTCCCATCCTGCCCCTACCCCCAATGACTCAAGACACTAGATTAATGAGCGACACTAGAGTTCAAACAGTTTTGCAACTTTATTTGTGCTGCAACCCCACTCTTCTTTCCAGTCATGGCTGCTGTCCCATCAGTGTACAGCCCTCCCCACCCCCATAGCCCAGTTCAGACCATTATCCACTGTGAGTTTATCGAGGATCTTGACTATTTCCTACCAGTTGTTCAGGTTGGGATTTCTCTGCAAAATAAAAGTTCTTCGACTGTTGTACCTGCTTTGACAAATCTCACGTAATACAGAAGCTGAGCCATGTTGCTACATCTGTGGATTCATCAAGCTGCAGTGAAAAATACTGACTTATCTTGTTATATCAACTGATCCTGGATGTTTTCAGCAAGGTCATCAGGAACATCTGCTTGTTCTCCAATCATAATTCTACATGTCTATTGCTGTTAGAAGTAGATCTCACCAATGGTGTGTGCTTGTTTGCAATTCACATGGCCAGAACATAAGTTGTATCTGAAGCTTTTTAAGGAACAGTTGTTTTTTTGGATATGACTTTTTTTGTTGCAACGTTTCTTCTTTTCTTCCAAAAGAAAAAAAAAACAGCTCATGCTTACAAATTCTGGTTTGGTTTCTAAATATTGCTGTAGTTTCCCTGGCCTCATACTTCCATTTACTAACACTTAAACAAATTGTGGCTGTGGACTTTCTCCAATAATATCCAAACAATGAAAAACATAAAAATCCAAACATATTGTAACTATCACCATATTGTTTACTTTTCTTCCTTGGCTGGATATCTGTATTAAAATCATCTTCTTCAGCCAAATGTTTAATTGCTTAGCACTTGGTAAAAACAGTTCCATTGTTAAATTCAAAGTCTACTCCTATAAGCTAGGTCTGGTAGCGATGCCAAGGCTGGGACAGGGGCTTCAATTTGCCCTCCCCTCCTACAGGGACTTTCAGAGGAGAGACTTCTTGCTGAATGCTCCCCCCAGCAGTAAGTCGATCTGCAGAAAACGCCCAGCAGGAGTGGAGGGCATAGAGAAGTTTCTAGTCCTGGCAACAGCTTAAGATGAAGATAAGCAGTGACGATGCAGGTGATTTTTAAGCCTACTTTAACAAAAGTTGTCATAGCTATTATTCCTGACCCCCTCCTCCACCCCCCCCAAAAAAAGGACTCATGGCTCCCCCCACAGCAGGCATGGCTCCTGATTTGGGGATCTTTGCTCTACTGCATCAGGCTCTAGGGCTTACACAAGGCAGGTTACACTATGCTATGAGGCCCCCCTGCAAGCCCTGCCATAAGGGGGCATATTAGGGCGTGGGGCCAGGCTTGGGAAGAGCAGGTTGGAAGAAAGGTGTAGGGCCCCAGTACATCGTGCCAGGGCACTACTTGTGTCTCAAAGAGAGGGTGTGAAGTCTAAAATATTTACTGCACTTTCCCCAGACATTGTACCAACTAGAATCAGTGATGGAGGGAAGAGACTGGGATAGACTCCCTGGGGGAGGGTTTAAGGGCTGACATGTGGTGGGTCAAAGAGGGCAGGGGATGGGCCTTATCAGCTGTGAGCCTGAGCCAGTTGAATTGCTGGGTGGGGCTGGTGCTCTTCTGTGCCTCCCCCCATGCTGCACTAGGCTCCCTGGGGGTTGGGCCTTTCACTCCATCCAGATACCTGGGACTGAGCCAGTCCAGTCCCACCCCGTGCCGGGCTTGCCTCAGGTGCTACTGGGAGCTGCTGGTAGAGTTTGGGCTCTTGGGTGGGGCCTGAGCAGGCTGTGTGGTAGAAAAGGCCCCGCAGTGGCAATGCTGTTCCCCAGGCCACCACTGTACCCTCCCCAGACCCAGCACCCCCAGAACCATCTCTGAGTCCTCAGCATCCCCGCTTCCTCACGGGCGGCATGCAGGGAGCCCTGGGAGGCAGCGCTGCCCCCGGCAGCAGTTGCAGTTGAACTCCGCTGCTGTTGTCTGCGGGCAGAGGCAGGAGGCCTGCTGGCTTGGCTCTGAGGCTGCAGCAGCACTTATTGGTCGGGGGATGCAATTTTACCAAATGCGTCAGGAGCAGGTGCAGAGGTGGGGTGGGGGGCATGGCCCCTCTCTGCCCTGGCCCCTCCATTTATGGCACCCCTGCATAATGCCGTGCTGCCGCTCATGGGTAGCAGGATATACAGGCTGCCATAATTTAATCAGCAGCCCACGACGGGGAGGGCACAAAGGTGGCTTAACCTGCTGGGCTGTATGTTTTGTGGCCTTGAAGGAGCACAGCCCAAAGTTGCATCCTAGCTATGTGCTCTAAGGTGCCCATGTTTGAAAACAAAACTCCCTCCATTGAAAGGTTTGTAAATGTATGTTTGGAGGAATAATAATGGTTCAGAGTTGAATTTTTTGGGTCAATTTATTTTATGCCGTGTGATGATAAGGGTGTGTTCCGTCCTGGTATGCTCCCCATGTTAGAAAATGATTCTAGTGAACGATTGAAACTGCTTTTCCCTCATTGCACCCTTTCAGTGGCCATAGTTTTTACCTGTCATAAAATACCAAGGTGTCATACCTTATTTGACATCACATGAGTGCACATGAATAATTTAGTGATAACAAGTACACGCAGAAAAAAATACTCCCCTTCAAAAGTGAAGGATAAATGTTAATGTTGTTAATCTGTAATAAGCCATTTTGACCTCTGACATTCCACACTCCAACTTGACCTTCTTCTAGGCTCGGTTACCGTTATGCCCCCACAGTAGATATACATGTTTACTTGGAGTTGATTCTAGTAGTGATTAATCAATTTAAACCTATTTGATATGAGAACTGAATATTAACTGCAAACTGGATACTATTTTTAGATTACTTTTGTTTTTAAAATTTGTACAGAGCTCAGTACAATGGGGGTCTGCTCTCAATTAGGGGCCATGGGTGCTCCTGTAACACAAATAATAATAGTTACTTGTAATACAGATTTACAGAGGAAAATCCCTTGTGCAGTTCCACTGACAAAAGCAGTCTGGTGGAAGAAACCTGATTCACAAACTGATGGATAATTTTATACAGCTGTGGAGGAAGGGAGAGAGCTGAGGGTTGAGCTTTAAAAGAACCCACTCACCTCTCTCTTGCAGTCAGCCCCAGCATATTGGTCAGGAGCTCAGCGTAATAATATTTATGTTTGTTGTAGCTCCTGTTCTATAATGGCTCTGCATGCCCACCCTCTGATGCTAATTATGTACCATTAAAAGTAGTCTGTACTATCAACAGTTATTTGTTAAAAGAGAGAGATTAGAGATGCTGTCTGGATTCCTGCACATGAAGTACATGCAGCCAGTGCTTTTCTAATGCACCCAATCTGATGATCAGCAGCAAATTCCATGATAAGAAAATAGTACTAGAATGTGTGGACTATCAGTCATTAATGGCTAAGTTTTTAAAGATTGGTGTCTGACTTGTGTCAGCAAATATGCTATAACAGAAGCCATTGAAATCTGTGGATACTGATCCAGACTATGGGATTGGGGTCACACTGTGGTGGGTTGAAACCATGAGCAGGGGAGGAATGGGATGTGTGGGCTTTGTGCGGCCCTGTGGGTGTGGCCCCCTGAGCTAAGGAATGCCAAGGGGAAAGAATTAAGGGGAAGGTCCATATAGTCTCTCTGTGGAAGCATGAGGGCTGTGGCCTCCTGAGCTGCAGGACATGGATGGATTGAGTGTATGTGTCCTGAGCCAAGGGGAGTCTTTGGGGGACCCTGAGCCATAGCTTCCTGAACTGGTAGGCTGTGGAAGCATGCCTTGAGTCAGAGTGTTGACCTGATAGGATGTGGAGGTCCTCTGAGCTGTATGCCATTGGGAGACCTCCTGAACCATAGAGTATTTAATCTGGTGGGCCATGTTCCCTGAACTGAAGGTCATGGGAGATGGGGAGCCATGGGTTATGCTGAATTGAGCCAATGGGTTATATTCTGTTGAGTTGCATATTGTGGACAGCACTCTCAGCAAAGGGCCATGTGATCTCCAGCAGTATGAGTGATAAATGAGTGGGGCGTTGGCTTGATATCTTGAACTGTGGGCTGAATGGGGTAAGGCCCCAGAGACTGAGTCTTCTACAGGCATAAATTGTTCATGTGCTAGAGGCCCAGTTTGCCTTAATCTTGCTACTTTTTGCCCCTCCCTCAAAATATCATACAACTCCAATCCTTCAGAGCTACTGGGATGGAGCTTTCCTCCTTGCTACTCTCTGAACTTTCTGCCACATTCATTAGCTCGACTCACGAAATGCAGGGAGCAATCTGATGCCAAATAATGTTAGAATTTATTCATTTTGTCATTGCTGTAGCCTGATGAAGTACACATCTTGTTTCTGTGTCGTTCCCAGTGTGACAGCTGTCATACTTCAGTAGAGTACAAATACATCTGTACGTTACAATTGCGCACTCTATCTGAAATGCCAGAGGACATGAAACGGTGACTGTCACTTCTTTTTCCATTGGCAAGGCTTCTTAAGAAAAGTGATTAAAAGTATCTTAAAACTAGACCCTGTTTCACGGGTGCAGTCACATGGAGATGCAGCCTCAGAAGTCAGTCTTTGTGAGTCAGTTTTGGCTCTAGACTGTTTATTGCTCATACACTGATATGAGTGAAAGGAATATTTTCAGTCTCCATCAAAATCTCTCTGTTCTCCCCACAATGCACCTTTCAAGATCCATGGGTCCTACACATGACTATCACACCATGTATGGATCTCATCCACTACATTACATGCTCCAATAACAGCTATGTTGGTGAAACCAGACCCTCGCTACCCTTTTGAATGAACTCACGTGAAAATGACAAACGACCAAAACACCATATCATCTGTGGATGAACAATTTTCACAAAGTGATCATTCCATATCTGACCTCTTAGTCCTCATCCTCAAAGGAAACCGGCACAATACCTTCAAAAATATAGCCTTGGGACTTAAATTCATGATTTTGCTAGATACTAAAGATCATGGACTTAATAAAGAACTGGATTATGGCTTATTGCAACAATTTGCAACACATTAACCCCTCTTTCTTTCAGTGACTGCAGAGGTGGCTACTTCATCTTGACTGGTCTCTTGCAATATGTATTAACTACTTTTGCTAAACAATCTATTCCACCTTGTATTTAGCTGTGACACTCTAAGTACCTTTCCCAGGCCTAAAGAAGAACTTTGTGTAAGATCAAAAGCTTGTCTCTTTCAGCAACAGACATTGGTCCAATAAAAGATATTACCTCACACACTTTGTCTCTAATATCCTGGGACCAACATGGCTACAACACTGCAAGGAACACATTAACACATAAACCTTTTTTTGTTGTTGTTGGTGTTGACCATAACTTTACCTAGTGGCTTGAATGGCTCATTTATTTATTTTATTTGGTATTGTATTAATAACCTGAATTGGGAATGGTTTATTATCCAACCTGTGTTCAAAATTCTCCCTTCAGTTTCATCTGGTGGATCTCAAGTCTGATATTCTGCTTGGTGTGTGTAAAGAGTGCAGAATGCCATAGCTAAGATTTGCCATGCTGAGCACAGCAAAACTAGTAACAGGGACCAAAATCCATCAGATCTGTAGATTTCTCAGGCATGCAGATTTAAATTTTTTCTGGCTATATACATTCAGAGGTAGGATGATTGGTCCAGAATTTGGCAGGGTGCCCCAAATTATCAATGTACAACAAGAGACAGGAATTTCTGCCTAGCATTTGACACTGCAGTTTCAGATCTATCCTCTTTTTATGGGAGGGCTACTCTTGAATATCCAGATTTTGTGTAGTGTAAGCTATTTAATTTTACTTGTTTTAGTAACTGATTGCAGCGGATACCTAAAGCCCTGAATAGGTGCCCATTCTTAATATTTCTATTAATCTAAATTATTAACAATAATTAACAAATATCCTGCCTATGCTTAAGCCTCTGGAGAGACAGTGTGATATTTTCGTGTGTAGTGATGGCTATTAATTAATTTAGGAGCTCTGAATTCCAGTATGAAATATTATTGACAAGGTAACTGGGATACCTCTGGCAATGAACCAAGAGGTTTTCTTGTGGTGGAGTCACCAGGTTAATTCCTTTAAATAGGGTGGAATTGTTATATTGTATATTAGTCCACAAAATTGGCATATGATTGTTTTTGTTTTTGAAACCTTAGGCGAGAAGGATTTATTGATAAAACAACTAACACTGCTGGTTCGGAAAGATGACTATCAATGCGCACAGGAAAAAAAAGCAGATGATGAACAATGTGATTAGTTAGAGAGCACAGGAAAGGATCATCCACTATTAGAATTTTTGTCATAGTGACTGGAAGGTCTAAGGATCCGCCCAACAGAGGGAAATCAGGCACTGAATTTGGAAACATAGATCTTCCTCCTTTAGAAGAGTTTCTAACTCATTACTTTCCTTGTAATGTGCTGTGTAAGCAACTGTATTGTAAATTGCAAACTTTACCTTTCAATAAAGCAGTAAATTAAAAACCCACAAAGATTATGAGCTAGCAATACAGTGAATGTAACACTGAAATACTCAGGCTGTTTGTTTACATACTAAATGATAGTTCTCTGGGGTAGGAGTTTTAAGTAGAGTAACAATTTATCTTGTTTTTTTCCTTGTTTTCCTTTTTATTGTTCTATAAAATAAGCCACCATTTATGAGTTACAGACTGACAAGTGACGCAGATCCTGTCCCATGCCAAAGTATTTCTTAGTTTACTTAAACACACCTGCCAACTATATTAGTCATTATTGCTAAATTTAACATGAAAAATAAAAGGAGATTAAGCAACGTTAAGGTGTGGTACAAACTGACAAAAGCCTGAAAAAGTTAAGGATGAAACTCTTTCATGTGTCAGTTTGCACCTATATAATGCAGCATATATACCTGAAGTTAGCCATTTCCTGCAATGTCTGTCATATCGCCGCACAATGGAGCACATGCAGAACAGAGTTCCAGCCTCAGCTTTGCATTTCCTGGTTTGTGTCCATTTGTGTAACAAATGTCATGTTGTTTAACCTCTCAGCTGCTGCCTGGACTTAAGGGACATCCCCCTTCAGTTTTTGCAGCTACAAGAAGGATACCTGAAATGAAAGGTGGTCCAGGGGGTAGACCACTGGATAGGAATTGAATTGAAAGATCTGTTGCTTTATCTGTGATCTGCTGTATGATGTTGGCCAAGTCATTTTACCTCTCTGGACTCTGTTTCCCTTCCTATGCTTTGTCTGCCCTGTCCATTTAGACGGCAAGCTCTTTGGGGTAGGGACTGTCTTTTACAACGTGTTTTGTACCGTGCCTATCTCTATGGGGCTCTGATAATGGCTGAGGCTTCTAGTTTCCTATTTTATAAAAATAATAAATGTTGGTTCCCATGGAGAAATGATGGAAATAGAAGGAGGTTATCCCCTTCTTCCATGATCCTAAACCAGATTGCATCACATTCAACTCACCTGTATCAGAGATTGGAGCACTGTGTGCAACCGCTGAGCCCTTTGTGTTTGTTTATATTACAGCAATCCCCAAAGATGCCGATCACGGTCAGGACTACTTTCTGCTGGCCACTGTAAAAAAGCAAACAAAAAAACAACAAAAAAACAACCAAAACAAAACAAAATGGTAAAAAATTGTACCTTCCCCAAAGAACCCATATTTTAAAGACTGAATGTTAGCAGTGGGTGCAGCACACAACAAAGGGACTAGATTAGAGGACCACTCGAGGTCTTTTCGAGTCCTACGATTGTATGCTTCTATTGTTTCTTACTGGGCTACAAGTCTTTAGCTGCCTCTAGTTCTGCACAGAGGGGGACAACCTAGAAGTCAGGACTAGTAGTAATGTTATTCGGAGGAAACTTTAAATGACTTTAATTAAATAACGAATTTTCTATTCCACACACAATTCATGCAAAACTCCAAGTAAATTCAATAGCCCTGATTTTCATTTACGTGCAGGTAACTATTGCCAAAGTGGTATACATCGCTATTGCCAAAAGCAGGGTAATCAGGCCTTCATGTAAATGGAAATCAGGTCTTATGGGATTTTTGCCTGAGTGAGGACCGCAGGATTGGGCCTTCTGACTATAATATTAATTGAGAGGGGAAACAATTGCATTTAATTATATGACAAATGATGCTTTCATGCTATTGTACTGTAATGAATTAGACTTCTGTCCATCAAATTAATTTTGCAGAAAAGGTAAGAAAATTTATGCTTATTTTGAATTTAAAAAGTTTTAAGATAATGGGTTTTTTAAAAAATGTTGATTTTTCTCAACGTTTATGATACCTGCAGCCTGAATGGATGGGTCTTTCCTTTCTAAGGATAATTTGACATCCCTGTAACGGAAGAGACAACGTGGGTGAGATATAATATCAGCTCCACCTAGAGCTAGTAGAGGCAAATTGCACTGTTTCTACTGATACCCCCTATATTGTATGGGTTTATTTCTGTGTTGCAAAAACTTACTGCCGATAGAAAATTGGAAGACCGTGTTTTTAGCATATATGTATATTTAGCATATATGAAATATTTTTATTTTGCAAATCAGTAGTAGTTTTGTTATTAAATTAATTGAGTCAATGTGTTATTTAAGAGGCCACCTAACTAAAAATAGGTTAACTGTGTAACTCTGAAGAAACTTCAGTTTAAAAATATCCTGGACTGATTCCTCAGATGTGCCAAATAAGCACTGTGGACAACAGAAGCTGTCTGCATCTCCCTGATTTTTAGGCCAGTTTTCTGCTAGTCCCATCCCCAGAGAAATTTAAAGCAGCTTCAGGGTGGCTTAAAACTATATCTGCCTGTAGCAGGCCCCAGGGGCCATTACAATAGGCAGTGCAATACATGAACCCGGAGCAACGCACAGAGACTGGAGTGGAATCAAAGATCTGATTCTACCTGTGTCAAGTGAAAGCTCACAATCCAATTGATTCTAAGCTGCTCTAAATTGATGTTATAAGAGTTGTTCTTTTCTTTAATTTTAATAAAACTGCTTTCAAAAATACAATGGTTATTGAGACCCAAACAAAATGTGTGTAATGTACAAAGGAAAACCTCCAACCTGCCTCCCGATTAATAGGATTAATACTGAGGGGAGCATGAAACCAGGGAATGAATTAAAGAGGAACTTGGCATTGAGAATGTTTACTCCTTGGCTCCATCTGTCACTCTGATGCAAAACCCTAACTGCACAGAATTGTCACAGAGAAGCTGCCACAGATTGTCTCTGCCACCTTCCCTTCTGCAAATATAGGGTCCTCTCCACTCCTTTCTTACTGTTTCATTTCCCTTTTGCCCCTTGTAGCTCCTTCTGACGCACACAAAGCGGTGAGCAACTGGAGGGAACAGAGAGCCAAGAATCCTCTGTGTATTTGTGTATGCTGTTCTACCTGGACTGTGGTTCCGGTTCACTCGCAGTGCTGTCTCTGGGCTTCTTAGACTCATAGACTCATACACTCAAGTATTTGATAGAATAATATGTAGCACTTTTCTAACATTTTCCATCTGAAGGTCTCAAAAAGGCCAGATTTACACCTTATTTGCCCCTAGGCACAGCATCTTCCGCTCGCCCCTACCTACAGCTGATCTTTGATGGGCTGGCTGGGCCAGCTCCATGTGTGTGAGAGGGAGGAGAGGGGCTGAGGTGGCTGACTCAGCCACCTCCAGGTGTGGGGAATACGCTCACAGGTGTGGGGAATAGGGCTCTGGCTTCTGGTCTGGTAAGGGTGCTGGGCCTCACAGGATAGAGGAGGAGCAGGGCGGCGGGGTTCTGGGAGAGAGGAGGGATGAGGCCAGAGTTTGGTGCTCAGGCGAGAACCCCAAATTGGTTGAGGCTCCTGGACATGGGCCCTGTTGGCTTGTGCAGTAATCCACCACTCTTTAGGTGCTCCGAGAGGCACGTGCCTACTATGCCTAATTGGAAATCTGGCCCTGGACCTCAAACCACTTCACAAAGGTGCATGAGCAGCCACATCCCTATTACATAGACAGGGAACATGGATCTGAGAAAATTTAAGGCCAAAGGGCTCAAACTGAGGTGCCTCAAGTTAGGAAACTAAATCCAGATTTAGGCACCTAAATAAATTGCCTGCTTTTCAGAGGTACCTGAGCATTCACAGCTTTCACTGACTTCAAGAGTGAAAGGATAGAAGGAGGGCGGAGGAAGGGGCAATGGCAATGGGAAAGGTATCTTTTCGTGGTAGAGAAGCCTGACTGTTTAAACGTGGTAATACTGGTAATGGCTGTCAGCCTAACGGAACTCTCTATCACTTGGGCAGCCAGAGGAGGCCTGGAATGGCTCACCTAACCCACCTGTAATTGCAGGGTGTGTGTGTAGGTGGGGCAAACTTCCCTCAAATCCTCAGGCACAAGGAAATGCCCAATGGAAAATATAGGTTGAATAATGCAAAGCAAGGCAGTTTAGTGATTTTATGCCTGTGTCAGCAGGTGCTCAGCCCTTATTGCCATTCAAAAAACAAAACACTTTTTGTTTAAAAAATCAGTTAAGGTTCCTAAGCGACAACATTGTGCTTAACTGTCACATTGTTTACAAAACCCACGCACTTAAAACAGGGAAATGAGTATTGAGGCCCGTCATAAGTCTTACCATATTCATTAATAAACAAATACTTTTTTCTGACCAACTACAACTAAATCCATATTTCACAACAACCCTAACTCTAATCTATGGATTTTTTCTATGTGGTGGGTGGTTTGTAAATGGGTAATATTTTATTATGCTTTCTTCTTTGCTATCCAGGGGGCATGAGAGGAACTTTTTGTAAAACTCCTAAATCCATTATAGTATTTCTATTTCTGTTTTAAATTTCTATTAACTAAATTTGTCCTTAAAAATCATACCTGGTGCCTACACTTAACGACTAGAAAATTGGCGTGCTGTGATCACTGCTTAATATATCAGTCATAATCATCTCACTGTTACCTGTGCTTCCCCTCTCTGCTTTTTGTGTCTACTGCTTTTCTGTTGTCAGATATTTAACTGTAAGCTCCTGGGGCATATTTTCATTATATGGGTGTATAGTGGCTAGCATTATGGGCCCTTGATTGGAGTCTATAGCCACTGGTGTAATACAAATAAATGTTACCATTTATCAACCGACAATAGATGTTTGGCAATGTGTTTAGTTTAGTATTTGGTTTGTTGAGAATGAAGTTCTATATGTAGTTTAAAATAGGAAAGTGCATAAATATATATAGCTCTGGGAAATTTTGTTACAACTGTGGCCTTGCATTTGAGGCAGATGAATATATATCATTAATGTGTACATATAGCTTTTATGTTTCTTCTTCCAATGGGTTTTTATTGCATTTATATTTTGAGATGATTGTTAAATTAATAGTATTTGTTTTGGATTGCTCTTACAATTGTTGTGTTGTGATGAAATACATATTTTTAAAATCTTAAAATAGCAAAGAAAAGTAGGATCAACAGAAGCAGAGATAAGGCCAAAGCTGAGCACTTTTGAAAATCTGACACATTACATTTTAATAGATACTAATTCAAATTGACAAACAAAGACCAATAATATTACCTTTGATTTTTACTCAGTTTCAGCTTGAAATTCACTGAAGAAAATACTCACAAAGGACCAGATTGAGACCCTCTTCCTCACGCTGTGGACCACTTACTCATGTGACTAGTCACATTCCATTCCTTTTAACGAGGCTACTAAGGTAAATAACTGCCTACCAGAGTGAGCAGGAAGAGATTCACAATCTGATCCAACATGACAATTTCATATACATAATAGTTAATAATTCTTGCTTGGTTATTGTGTATTCGTGTAGTATTCATCCACCATATTGGTGGTGGCACATGCTGTAATGCCTGCCAGTATTTACGGCTGGCCAATTATTCTGCATTGTAACATTATATGACGACGTTTACTGAAGGGTATTATTGTAAGAGGAATTCATATTCAGTTAAACGACCATCTGAAGTGTTGCAAATAGAATCCTTTGTGGGCGAAAGGCTTACAAAACCTAGTGTATTATTTGTTTTTAAAGAAA
Source organism: Mesoclemmys tuberculata (assembly GCA_007922155.1). NCBI lineage: Eukaryota > Metazoa > Chordata > Testudines > Chelidae > Mesoclemmys > Mesoclemmys tuberculata. The sequence continues at coordinate 29,665,407 of ML675629.1, read as the reverse complement.
GCATTTAAAACAATCTTAAGTGACTCAGACTCTTTGTATTCACACATGAATTGTGGGATTATGAAATGACACTTTTGAAATAACTTAAGCAGAAAGTATATTCTGCTCGTATTATGTGGTATTCATTTCAGCATTACCGAAAGCTAAAGTGTTAGCAAATGTTCTCCTCCAGGAGCTTGCTTTCTCAGTACCTCATTCTAGGAGTTGGGTGTACAGACGTGCACCCATAAAACTAAAGCTGGTTATAGAACTGGGGTTTTTTCCTGCCAAAAAACTTAAGCAAAAATCTTTTCAAAAATTTTCCATTAGAACAGTCCAAGCTTTCTACAGGATGTTTAGAAAATGAGGGAAAATATTTCCCCTCCTCCACTTTTCCACACTGGTAGTCAGGGCAGGCTATAGACCAAATGGTGCGCTGAGAGAGAAGCATCTTTGGCAATCCCCTCCATTTGTTAAACTTTTGAATACCTTATTTTTTATTGCATTTGGAGTCCATTTCACGACTTTGAGCCTGCTGCCCTCCCCCCCAAGCCTGGCACCGCAGCCTTTTGCCTGGGTCACCTGTCCCTAAATCCGGACCTGGTAGTAGTGGCTCATCTGTGTTATTCAATACATACACTTTGGTCTTGTCCCTGAAACTGCTCACATAAGTGTGTAGCTTCATGCATGTGCATATTCCCACTGAGTTCAAGTCAAATCTGAGAGACATTGTTTATGGGGTGTGTTTAATGCTGTTGGACTGCAGTGCTCTCCATATAGGATACACAAACCATTACTGACATATGCTTTTTTAAAAAAATCCATCAGTTTGTTACAGCTTTAGAAATATCACATATAGTGTAGTGCTTGCAAAGTGACATCACACTAATGACAGCACAGATTATGCCAATGAGAGCACACACGGATTTCCATGCAAATCAATATATCAAAGATTAATTAGATGACTAGGACCATTTCTTGGGCTGAGAGGGAGCACTTGTCTATGCCCTTTATTTTTGGAGTGAAACAGACACAGCCCTGTCCTCCATCCCCGCTATCACTTGGGCAGTCAGAGGAGGTCTGGAATGGCTCACCTAACCCCCCTGTAATTGCAGGGAGCGTGTGTATGTGGGGCGAACTTCCCTCAAATCCTCAGGCAAAAGGAAATGCCCAGTGGAAAATACAGGTTGAATAAGTTTGGAGGCTAACCAGGCCGGTCTGAGTGATGACAGCTTTGCATCCGAAGCTGAGCAAGACTCACACTTCCAAAGGGGAAACGGGTGTTTGCTAAACATGTGGCATAAAATACTCCCCTGGTTCCTCATTTCATGACATGCCCGCTCCCTCGGCCCCAGAAGTTTGGCATAAAGCGGGGAGGGGGTGGAAGGAAAGGAAGAAAGAGGCCCAAGAAACATCGGATCAAAGCACGGGTGGGGCTTTCGCCTCCTCTGCTCTGTAGCTGCAGGCTCGGGCGGGGGGACTCAGCTTCCCGGCGCCTGCTGCCGCCGAGCCATCCGCAGCTCTGCAACTGAGCGGCAGCTAAGGCGCCCTCGGCTGCGGTGGGGCGGCAGCCGGCTGGGATGGGGGCAGGGCAACTGTGCCAAGCCCGTGAGGGGGCCTGGCGAGCCAAGCCCCGCTCCTTTGCCCGCCATCGGCGGCAGCGGGGAGCCCCGCGAACCTTGGCGCTGCTGCCAGCGGCCCCGCCCGCCCCGCACCACTGCAGACAATGGGGAGGCTCGAGCCGCCCAGCCGCCGCGGGCCCGCGAGCAGCCGCCTCCAGGGAGGGAAGGCGCGAGGCAGGGAGGGAGGGAGCGGGCGGCCGCGCCGCCTGCCGGCGTTCCGAGGAAGGGAATCCCCGCCAGTCACAGAGCCGGGCGGCCAATCAGCGGCCAGAAGAGGGGATTCCCGCTTCGCCGGCCGCGCGTGCGGTCTGTTTAAATGGCCTGCCGGGCCCTCGGGGAGATCTCAGCGCGGACGGGCAGGAGCGGAGCCGCGGGCGGGGAGCTGGGGAGGCAGGGGGCAGGCCGGGGACGGGCGGGGGCTGGAGGGCAGGCGGAGGGCGCAGGAGCGGTAAGGACCACGGGGAGCAGAGACAGGAGGGCGGCTGTTAGGGGCATCTAGCCCGGCCTTCTCTGCTCCAGGGAGGGCAAAGAGCAGGCTGGCTCCAGAGGCCGGCGTCTCACAGTGGGCGACTTTTATTCGCACGGGTGCACCTAGGCTAGCAGAGCTACCTGACACATAAGCAGCTTTTCAGGCAGATGATCGTGGCCGGGGCTTATCTTCAGGGATGGAGTGGAAATTAGAAAGATCTGCTTCTAAGAAGGTCAAGACAGACGAAGAGATGTTGTGGGTAAATGTCCCCGCTTTTTCTTTGTAGCCTCGCGCACCAGCGCTTTGCTGGAGGCATTTAAAGTCATTTCTCTTCTCCCTGTCACCTCTTGCCATCATTGTGGAACAAGTCATAAAGAGCGTGCTCTTTCCTTACTTAGGAAAACTTAGGAAGTCAGCTGAGAGTTTTATCTCAGCACCAGTGCAGCAGGGCTATCGACGTCAATGATTTTGCTGCAAGAGGGGGATGGACTTCAGGATTTGATCTTCCACAAACGTCTGGTTTGATGCGACCAGTGATTTAGACTGGGGATAAACATTGTTGTTGTGCAGATGATACCTGAAAATTGAATCGCATTGTTTGTACTTCTGTATTTTTTTAAGGAGAAAGTCATGAAAACACTTGGGAAAGACCTTAAACATATCAGAAAACAAGGTTTGCAGAAGCTCAATAAGGTAAGTACATATACAGCCATATTATATATATAGGCAGTCATTCGTTTTCCTTCTTTGTGTGGGTTGTACCTTCAAAACAAAAGTTCTGCTTTGTGTACTTTTAGGAGAAGGGAGGAAGGGACAGAAAAAGTAGCAAATCTGAATAATCTTGAAGACAAAAAGTTGAGATTTTTTTCCCTGTGTTATCTGAGTCTCTACAAATGAAGCTCATTTAAATGTATAATGTGAAACTGGAAAAATGTACATAAGATACTCAAGTGGCAAAATGCCAGTGATATAGTGAAAACTTCAGAAGTAGATCCTGGAATTTCTTTCTTTATGGGGTAATGGGGACTGATTACTGAATGAAAGCTACTTGATCTGATTGAAATGGGTACAGGCACATGGGGAGTTGCCCGTCCAGACAGCTCACCAGCCAGCTGGCACATACTTGTGTGGTTGCATGGTAATGAACAGAAGAAACACTGAAGTGTGAGAACACAATGGATAGATGTAAACTTACAGTTTATTATTTGTTAATCACCAACAGTGTGCTTGGCAATGTACAGGATGCAAAATACAGACAGCCCCTTGCCTCAAATGCTTACAGTATAAACCTGGTGAATTACTTTAGTAGAATCCTAGGTGCAATTCAGGTACACTTAAGGATGGGAGTAATGTAAAAGAAGACTTTTAGTCTGGAAATTTTAGAGCAGAAGATGAGAAGGGTGCATTAAAGATAGACTATAGTACAGAAGTGTAGTAACTGATATACAAGTATATTCCTTTACTGTTAACATTCATACAAGAAATACTGTTGGGAAGGCACAATGCTAGACTGAACCTGTTGAACAAAAACTAAACTATAGAAAGCTGTCTGTGGGACAAAGCAAATGGTCAAGAAGCACTGATTGAGCACAAGGATATGGCAGTTTGGCAGTGCATTGCTAGCTGGCTGTTGAGTACTTGATATACAAACAGTTGCTAGCTGCACTCCAGATTGCTGCATTCAAAAGCATCGTGGAAGTCATGGAAATGACACCCTCTTGTGGACCGTGATGGAGAACAGATGCATATTCACCAATTCATTCATCTGGCAGCTGTCTAGTGGTGGCAACTGCACAAGTAATTGTTTATATTGAATATTTTTTTTTTTGAGAATTCAGAAGTTTTGCAAGATAAAATTCCTTTTGAATGGTATAAGAGCTTGGTTTTGAAAAGCAAAGAAAGAGGCCCACAGTCTGTCCTTATATACATCCATGCAACCCTTTTGGTTCTGTTTTAGAACATCAGAACATAAGAACTGCCATACTGGATCAGACCAATGGTCCATCAAGCCCAGTATCCTTCTTCCGCCAGTGGCCAATGCCAGGTACTTCAGACAGAATGAATAGAACAAGTAATCATCAAGTGATCCAACCCATTGGCCATTCCCAGCCTTTGGCAAACAGCAATCCCTGCCTATCCTGGCTAATAGCCATTGATGGAGCTATCCTCCATGAATGTAACTAGTTCTTTTTTGAAATCTAATATAGTCAGCTTTCACAACATCCTCTAGCAAGCAGTACCACAGATTGACCGTGCCCTGTGTGAAGAAACACTTCCTTTTGTTTGTTTTAAATCTGCTGCCTCTTAATTTATTTGGTGACCCCTAGTTTTTGTGTTCTGAGGAGTAAATAACACTTCCTTTTTTACTTTCTCCACAGTACTCATGATTTTATCTATCATGTCCCTCCTTAGTCATTTCTTTTCCAAGATGAAAAGTCTCAGTTTTATTAATCTCTCCTCATATGGAGACTATGAGTAACATCCATGCAGCTCAGCACCTGTACAAGTCCTAAGATCCAAACTTATTATTAAACATTGTGAAGGTGAATTTTTACCTGCAACATCAATTTTGCTCATTAAGAGCCTGATACAAAGCCCACTGAAGTCAATGAGACTACTCACATGCTTAAAGTTAGCCACATGCTTAAATGCCTTGCTGAATCAGGGTCTGAGCTAGAATGACTACAAAAAAAGGCAGAATTTGGCTTGATTCTGGTGTAAGCTACAACAGTGTTAATCAGGAGTAATTCCAATTAAGTAAGTGGAGTTACACCACTGTAAAACTAGTATGAATGAAAAGAGAATCTAGTTTAATGCTTTCTGAAGTTTTTGGTTGACCATTTAGGGCCTGATTCAGATCTCACTTTACACTGCTTTATAATGTTATAACTCCATTGACTTCTTTGGAATTAGTCCATATTTCCATCAGTGTAACTAAGATCAGAATCATGCCCTTGATTTATTGTATCTAAATATTTATATATTTTGGGTTGAAATACATAGAGTTAATTTTGAAAGAGACTAGCAACATTGAAATTAGATGGAAAATGGAGTGACTGCTCAAATGGACCTTTAACTTTTCCAGCACTCTACTTTGCAAAGTTCCTGTTATGAGGAAAATTCAGTCATGGAGTCCTTAAAAAAGGAAATATGTTGCTTTGCTTAGACTCCCTGTGTCTGGTAGGCAGTGTACTGTTATCTGGCTGCTTTGTGTGAATCTAGCAGTCTCTACTACACTGTCACCTGTTACAGGGCCAGTTCCCTGTTATTTTAACGAGATGAAGTAGGAAGGCATCAGGACACCAACTTCAGAGAACACTGGTGGTAACTGTATCTGTGTGCTGGGAAGGCAGTGTATTGTTAGCTGGTTGATAATCTGACATCAGCTAACTTGCAGCTGCTATCTTATTGCACATACTGTGATCATCCAACTGCAGCAAAACTAATTTTGCATAGTGCATCTTCTAGGCCCTTTTTATTTTCTGCTATGAAGAGTACAATAAAAAATAGTTAAACTAATATTTATTATTATCGCTGTTTCACACACTCTTGTTATCCAAAGTACAGAGAGAAAACTTTAGCTTAGTTTTTATAAAGCTTCTTAAATTTGATCAGCATTTAGATACCAATGTGATAGGAGGCCTTATAAATACTCAAGACAGGAAACAGAATTCAAACTATCTCAAACAATAACAAATTAACTGACAGCTTTCTTATAACAAGACAAGCAATTACTTTCCTAAATCCTTTTCTTTGAAATTTTCTTGATGTTTTATATAGGCTGTGCCAATACATTAATAGAACATTAGCAAAAAATGTAATTTTTGCTAAATTTTGCTAATTTAGCTAAATTACATTTAATTTAACATTAAATTAATTTAATTTAACATTTAACATTAAATTACATTTAGCTAAATTTAGCGAATTTTGCTAATTTTTGCTAAAATTACATTTTTTCAATGAGCTGATAGTGTTTAAACAGAAAGAATTTAAAAACTAACAAACTCCCAAATGTTCAATCAAATGTTCCACCAAATACTCCAAAATTATATCCTAGTGTCATCATGACATTTCCACCATTGTATTATGTGGGGCAAGGGTGAAAGAGCGTCTTGAAAACGTTTCCCTCTTCTTCAAATGCCTTCAAATTTGTCGACATCTTTGTGGTCCTGAAGTACTAAAAATGACGTGTGTAGTGTTTTCTAGGGGTTCTCACCAGTTCCACAGAGAAAATAACTCTAACCTGAATGTTATGCTTCTGCATAATGAAAATAACAACATGAAAAAAATCAGTCACTTTAACACATGTATCTAATATGCTGTCTACAATCACCACACTACCACTTCGCAAGTATCTGCCTCATGCTGAATGTTGCTTCATTTTCCCTCTATTCCTATATTAACCCCCCTTGATGGGTATAATTCCACTAGGTTCTGAAAACCCCTCAGTTCCCACTGACTTCTGTGGGTGTAGAAGGTGCTCAGAAAATTACGGGGACCGGTCCCTTTTTTCTTTTGTATAATTTCTCTATTCTCAGTGAATTTTGCAACATCTAATGTAGCTTTACTTGTCAATATTATTAATGTCCTGTTAACTCCACTTCTGGATCATTAATTCAGATGCTCAGGAAAACTGGGGTTATTGTCTTTTGCAGCACACTTATTGAATACCTCCCTCAGATCGATGCACTGATATTTATCATTCACATTGTTAGGAACTTTGTCAGTTTTCATTTCAAGGGCAAATGGTTCCTAGCCTGCTAATTTAAATTAATTTTTAAATAGGAGAATATTGACATTAAAATAAAATAAATCAAGTTTGTTTCTTGATAGGAATATTTCAATATTAGCTTAAGGCCTCTATCACCATGGTGTCTAACTGCTGGTGTTCATTTGATGATATCCATGCCCTGTATCAAGGCAGTTCTTATTTGCGTGGTGAAAAACACTATTTCATTATATGAGCTCCCCAGAGAAGCCAAGTAACACACGGCCTATTCTTACAAACTCTCCAAGTGAAGACTTCCCTGTGAAGGCAGCACGTGTGTGTATATACTGCAGCATTAAGGCCCATAATAGACCTTTTTTCTGTGTGTGTGCAGATTAGGCAGTGTATTGTTAGTTAGCTGTTGTTCACATACCAGCAACTAACTACACTTCCACATTAGCACACCATCTCGCCTCAATATTTAGACAAGCAGATAACAAATAGGTTATTATAAACCTCTCTCAGTAAAAATAGTGGGCCAGATCCTCAGGGGACATAAACATGTGTTGGTATAGCTCCATCGACTTCTGTGGGGCTAAGCCAAATTATACCAGTTGCTGAGCTGGCCTGTAGACACCGGTTTGTTTGACATTAGGAGTTATGTTTGGGTCTGATCCTACAAAATTTTACTTATATGAATAATCACATTGACGTCATAGGGACTACCTCCATATGTGAGTATTGCTTTCAGGTTTCGGTTCCATATGAAATGTGCATTTCTTACAATATTATGTAATGTAACGTCATAAACTTGAAATATTCTGAGATGATATCAGAAGATTCGTAAGGAGACCAGAGAGTTCTGGAATTGTTTGGTTTTGATTGACACTGCATCTGTTGATCCTTCTGAGGTCAGAACGTCCAGCAGAGAAGGGTTGAGGTAGTCCACCTCGAGTCAGATTGGTTGAAATGTATTTGGAAAATTTGTATTCCTGATAGCTCTTTGGGAAGGAAAGGAGTTCCTGGTTAAACCATTCCTGGTGTAAATTTTGGGGAAGAAGCGAAGATCTGTGGAAATGGGCAATTGTTTGATTTTCAAGATACAGCCAGACTCAAGACACAAATTTCAAAGCCAACAGTCAGTGAAGACAATGGGCTAAACCTTGTTCTCTTTACTCATGAGAACAGCCTTAACTAAAGTTAATGGGACTACTCCGATGAATCAAAGGAACAGGATATGACTCCGTTTTTAGTCTATTTATAGATTAAATAGCATAAGGACAAATTGGCTTTTATGTTATTTATTTAATAGTTTTAAAAATATAGATACTTATGAGTGGGTCGTTGATTAATAGTGTTCTAATTTGCTTTTTATTCATTGTGTTTACTAAGCCTGGGCAGATTTGATTATTAAAGAACCTTTTCCTTTTACTCATGAGCCTGGTAATCTTTAGTTATAGGGAGAAAGTTCTTAGCTTAACAGTGATCTGCCCTCAATATCAGACTATAAATTATCCTTCTGTGGTAAATCATTAATTCAAGATCAAGAAGGTTTATAAGGAAGGGTAATTAAGGAGTAAAACTCTTAGAAAAACACAAACCTTGTCAGTGGGTAGATTTAGGTGGCTATGACAAAACAACATACAGATGTGGATGATTTAATTAGTGCACAACTCTGCAAAAGATGGCTATTTCAAATTGTGACCAAACAGGGAAGATGACATTCAAAAGTGTTATCTCAGACAAGAACTTCCTTTTCTAAAGATTGTAAGCAAAAACAGTTCAGCAAACAGTCAGTTAAGTAAATCTGTACAGCCACAACATCCCAGGCTATTTCTAAGTCTCATTAAAGACTTTTAGGCTTACTGCCAACCCAGTGAATTAGAGATGATACCGTAACTCATGAGGCAGAACTAGAGCTTTTATAAGCAAAGCCACAAGCAAGTCCAGTTGTCCCGGTTACCCCTCTCCTGCATACCCCAAAACTAAAACGTGTATTATAGTGTTAACCTTTCACATTTTACTTAGAAACGGGACTGAAATTACCAGTTCAGTTCATATAATATTCTGCATACCTATAAAATAAGACTGGCACAGATTTTCAAAATGATTTTACTGAACTGTGGCCATAATGTTTTTGTGTCTGCCTTTTGCACTGAAAGAACTGCAATTTGAACACACAAATGGGGCATAACAAAGCATATAGTTGTGCATTTGAGGATAGTTACATGTTTTGTAGTTGAACATGTTGTGGAAACATTTAGGTAGCCATGGATGAAAACATATGTAACAAAACTCATTGTCCCAAAGCACCTGTTCATGAAATAGTGGGGCATTGCAACAGGTTTGCCTCAATTTCCCATTGGTCTTTCATGACTCTGCCTAGCCTCCAATGCTGTCCTGGAGTGATTTAGCCTTTCAATTAAGAAACCTTTAGTCTCACCCCTTCAGGGATACCAATGTCCACAAGCCTTACAATGGGTCCATGCAGCAGGTGTACACAGGGCCTCTGCTCCTAAAAACCACTTGCAGACTTTGGCTTTGCGCTGTACCAGTGCTCTTTATATACAGGTTGTCACCCACCCCCATCCATCAATAAACAGTCTAAGAACCCCAGGGGCCTCACTACTTCAGCCATTGTTCAAAGGAAGCACACATTTCTACCCACTGCCTTCCTGGGAGCTTTTATAGTGCCTGGCTAACAAGTCCAGCAGCTGTTCCTCATTGGCCCGTTCCATGTAGGCTTACTCAGATGGCTCCAATTCCTCTCAATTAGGGCTCCAGTACTGTTTGAGCTCCAGGGTGTGGCCAGGTAACAAGCATTACAGTTTAATCACGTATTATGTGAAAAAGTGTTTCCTTTTGTTGGTTTTGAATTTCTGGCCTTTTAATTTTATTGAATGTCCCCTTGTTCTTATGTTATGAAAAAGGAGACAGAATTCCCCAACTACCTTCTTTGTTCTATTCATTATTGTATATAATTTTATCATGTTCCTTCTTAGTCATCTCAGTTTGAAGGGAAACAATCTCAGTATCTTCAATCTTTCTTCATATGAGAGCTTTTCCATGCACTTGCTCATTCTTCACTCATCTCTCAATCCCCTCTAATAGACTGGACATCCAGAGCTAAAGTTCCACTTAAAAAATACCCCCAAACATTTGAAAGTTTGGAAAAGCACAATTAATATCTTCTCCCCTGCCCAGCTCATCCATATGTTGTCAGGTCATGGGACTAGGATACAACAGCATTCCTACCTGTTTCCCTCCATAGCAGAGAGAACCCACTCTCTGATACTAACTGTGTGAATATCTGGCCTACTTTGTTTGCATGAAATAAACAGGCACAAAAATACAATGGTTCTACAATATAATATGTTTTTGATAGTTCCCTCAGAATGGCAGTGAGATTTAACAACCAGTTTGATTCAGCTACAAAATTATATTAAAATAATCTTATGGCTTTCACTTAGACCCAGGAAAATGACAGAAATTCACAGTTAAGGATTCAAGTCTCAATCCTTTTTCCATTGAAGTCATTAATAAAACTCCTATTGACTTGAGTGGGAGCAGAATTACACCTTCTTTTCCAGCTTAGGTTTAAAATGGACACCAATCTCAACTGCACCCAGTCGGACTGCACTATGGCACCTATGTTCAGGTGGGAAGATTGTGAGTTCCAGTGTCACAGCAGGAACTGAGCTCACACCCCATGCAGACACTAGAGTGCAAAAGTATAGGGGTGCCTTGTACTCCTCCAGCAGCTGTTATCCCAATGAAACCTTAAGGAGACGTCTTTACTGCTTGTCTCTAGTGGCAGATATAGCCCCCCAGGTATATTTGAAAAGGCTTGTGGAGAACTCCAGCACTATGGGCAACATCACGGGGCAATATGCTCCTCAATGAAACTCATACTCATGGGGCAACATCCTCCTTCTCAACGAAACAAAATGGTTTTAGTAGCCAAAGCTACTAATAGATGACTGCTGTTTACTTGTATCTACATTGCACAAACAGTTCAGGTGCCAAATTCCTCCCTCTTTGGACCAGCCTGGTCCCATGTGCATTGGGGGATTCATTCCTAGTGTTTCCAGTGTTGCTGTCCCTCCAGGATTCTGGCATTGGGCACAGCTTTACCTTCCACTTTCAGTTTTGGCCATGTCCCTTCCGTTCCCAGCAATGCCTTCCTTTGACTTGGGGGCTCCTCAGTGAAGACACATCCTCCAACCAGATTCAGTTTCAAGATCCTCATAGATTTTTCCCCACCACCAATGGTGAGAAAGTGTAAATACTTTACTAAACTTGGTTTGAGAATGTCACACATAACGAGCCATGCTTATTCATCATTACACTTCAGCTCTTGCCGATGTGATATTCACTAAAGCGCATCAGATCTTAGAATTATTCTAGTAATTTATCCTTCTTTGTCTCTGATGCTAAAATACAGACACGATGCCTGAGGAATCCCTAGTTGCAATCTAGGTTTGCCTAGCTCCAAATAAAATAGGGGTTAATCTTATCATCACTTTAGTGTTAGATTCTGCAGAAAGCTCTCAGCATGTATGACTGCACAGTGTCATAGAATATTTTGTGCAATGTATCAAAATACACACAATGCCAGCTAGGAGCCATTTTGTAATTTTCTCCTTTTTAATAAACAATCTTCATAGAACTATCTATTTACAATATTTTTAGCACTTAGTTTGTAATTTTCACAATTCATCAACCTTCCTCTGTTAATGTTGCAAAGCTGATCTTTTCAGTGGCATTCTGTTTTAACTACTCTGATATGATGCTTCTGGATTGACACGTTGGCCGTAAAGTAATTCATTCACAGACGTTTCATGTTTGGCAACCAAATATAAAAAACCCTAATACTTGTTACAAGTAGCTGGGAAACAAAGCTTTTGGCTTGATAAATTATTCAGCTTCATATTCACACAAAGCCTCTGCTTCTTTTTTAAATCATCTTCATGTTGGTGACATTATTAACCATTGATAGCAGTGTGAACTTACAGAGAACATTAGCAACTTTATGCCAAATTAAGGACCTGACCCTGCAAAGTGCTGAGTGCCTGGCAATTCCCATTGACTTTATTGGCACTCAGCGTGTCACAGGATTGGCCCTATTTTAGCTATCAGAATTATTGTCATTACTGCCATTAAAATCAAAGAGAAATTAAAACACTTGATGGTCTAGCTTCTAGCATCATTTAACAGGAATGTATTCAGATTGTCTATACATGTGGTAAAATGGATTCACAGACTGAAAGGTCTTTTCAGAGATCTTCCTTCTTTTTCATGATCATCTGCCTGATCAGGGAGGCTACTTCTGGCTTGATGCTTTCTATGGGCTCTTCAGGTCTCCAAAATTTCACAACTTTACCTTCTGGGCTGACAAGATACTTCCAGAAATTCCACCTAGGTTCTTTCTTTGAAGAATCTGCAGAAAAGGCATCAGATAATTTTAACAGCCTCCAATACTGCTATCCTTGCAATTGCTTAGCCAGAAAGCAGTTATTCTTTAATAGTCTTTTGAAAGAAAGAAACTCCCATTCAGTGGTAAGTCTCGCGATATGGACTTTTGGATGGTTCTGTTTATCTAAAAGGGTAAAATGAAAGCATTTGTTTCCTCTCTTTGAAATAGTTTAAGAGCTAAATGCTGTTTCCTGGAGACCATGACATAGAAGACTGCTGCCACTGCCATGGTTAAATTTTTTCTCCATACAGATGTCCCTCAATAGGGGCTCCAAAGTATTTCCAGCTCTGTGGACTGGCAGGGGGCAAGTGGGTACAGGAGAGAGGGATATTGGGGTGACAGCAGAGTTAATTTCTACTGGATTTTACCCCCTTGGTCTCATGGGACAGAGCCTCAGTCACAGGGTAATCTGTAGCTCCTGATAGAGGAGGTTTCTGGGAATGACAGGCTGTTAGGAAACATCTGGCAGCACAGCTCCCACAGGTAGCAGCAATGCCTTTGCCATGTCCCTGGAGACCCTCACAGATCTTGCAGGTTTCATTGGGCGAGCCCCTAGCCCTTTCTTGAGGGAACCCATACCCTGATGGGAGAACTTAAAGAAAACTGAGTTCAAAATTGTCACTTCTACAGTGGAATAAGCCATGTAGTGGAGAACAGGGCCTAACAGTAATTCAATAAAAGTAGGCTTGGCAGAATTTGATTTCTTTTATCGTTCCGATAGATAATAATGTTTATTTTTAATCATTTCTTTCAATTTTTATCAATTGAAATTTTCCCAGTTGTACAAAATTATATGTTTTAAGCATTTTTTTTCAATTTTTATCAATCTACATTTTTACAGTTGCGAGAAAGTAGGGGAAGTATCAGACAATGGTCAGACAGTATTTATTTAATGTTAGAAGACACTGAGATTAAAAAAGCTAAAGCTTCATAACTGTTAAAACACAAATTCTGACATCGCATGTCAAAAAATAAGAATATACAAAGTAAATATCCTTAAATCCACGCTAATAAGTTCTCAAGCTGCACTTTTTTTTTACTTTGCTTATCTGTTAATTTCAAATAGTATCTATGGAAATATTTTTTCATTGTTTGCCTATGTGCATACTGTGAAATAGATGTTTACTGACATTTACAGATAAAAATCTAAACCTTCCAAGCCTAATAGAAAGCTATGGGTACAAGCCTGCTACTGAACCGTATTCAGAATTTCCACAGCCTTAACAGGACTTTTCCATGCTACGGGATGTGGGATATGTTCCATGCCATATGGATCCTTTTCTGTTTAATAATTGTATCTGAATTTAATTGTTATAAAATTAACAAGCTAAACTGCACACAATGCAAGTCAGAAGAGCGGGTCTTGAGGTGGTATAAACTCACCACTGCTCTCCTTTGATTTTGGAGCTACTGAATGGAGGGCTAGACTCCCAGTGTAAGTTAGAGCAGCTTGATGACTGCTCTAATTTAAAACAGCTGCAAGAGCTTCCATGATCCAAAACTACTGATGGGGATCAATGAGACTTAAGAGTGTCCTACTCCTAAGCACAACCCCTTTGCACTAGCCACGCCTTTCTTTTGCTGTTACATTGGGATCAAGGAGTGATGTGATGTAACAGCATCTGTACCAGCTCTGTGTGATCCTTCTTGCACTATGACAATTGCACTGGGACTGAATATGCTAGTTGTATGGTCCGAATCAGCTGGTGGTATAGGGCAAAAGTGTCCCACTATGGATGAGAATTTGACCCATAAAGAATTAAATGTATAAGAGAGTGAAAATATCATTGCCTTTGGGCAGAAACTGCACAATAAGCTCCTTTGAGGCAGGGCACTGCAGAAAGGAACCCTATCTTTAAAAATACTTCGCTGGCTTCCATCACCATCGCAGCAGAGCACTCATGGTCTTTTAATAGATTCATGATCCTGGCACCCTGTGAGGCTAGGGAGCAGTGCTATCTCTGTTTCACAGATGAGGAACTGAGGATAAGTGACTTACTCAAAGTCACAGAGAAAAACTATAGCAGAGCATGGAATTGACTGTATCTCTCCCAAGTTATAGGCTAGCTCCCTAACCACTGGACCATCCTTCCTCTATTATATAAAAGTTCAATATGAACCAAAGACCTGATCCAAAGCACATTGAAGGCAGTGGGAGTCTTTTCAACTGGCTTCACTGAGCTTTGAGCTAAGCCTAAGTAAATACAACCTCATTCTTATTTGTGAGAATACAGGGCCCAACCCTACAACCCCTACTCATGTGAGTAGTTCCAGCGGCTTCTGAGATGAGTGAGGCATAGTTGTGGGAGTAGGTTTTGCAGATTGGATTCCAAAGTTCACAAAATGAATTAATGTAAACCAGTGATTATTTCTTACTGTGCATGCATAACTTGCATCTGAGTCAATAAGATATATAGGTCAGGTAAGAGGGGAATTTGCTGATCTACATGTTTGTATTAACTGTTGATGGATTAAGAAATATATGACAATAACGGTAATACTTCTCTATTAAATTATCTAAGAGCAGTTATAGCTAATACAGTGTTTTGAACAACTTTTCAAATAAAATATTTTTGAATGACAATAAGAAATAGACAACAACAGTTAAATCAGGCCATTACATGTTTGCTTTAAAAATAATATTTTAAAGAGCAGGTAACATTTTGGAGAAAACGAATCTCATATAAATTTGAAAAGATTTGGCTTAACATTTTAGAAACTCTTGATTAATTCCTAGCAGATGGAAACTGAGAGATCCTCTGCCCGTTCCTTCTCCACTCTTTCCTCCCATTCATTTACTTTTCTGTTCGTCTGCCTTTTTTCTGTTCTTCCCTTATTTTTTGGGGGGGAAGGGAATCAATAAAATATAAATGAAAAAAATATTGTAGTTAGATGCAGCATAATATATAAGAGGCAAATATTTACCTATCAGAAATTTAAATGCAGGTTCTGTTTCAGATCCTAGAATCTTAATTTTGTGGAAAATGGGGAAAGTTGCTCCATAGTTTCCCTTGACAAAAGATTCTATTTCCTGGCTTGAGCTAGGCTCCGATTCTCCAAACTGATTGCACGGAAAGGCCAGCACAGTGAAGTGGGATGGACCAAACTCTCTGTGTAATTCCTGCAGAGCGATGTAATTTTTGTCTGTGTGCTGGCAGTAACTGGCCACGTTTACAACCAAAGATGCCTTCAGAGAAATATAAGGTGGAACATTTAGAAAGAAACTGCAAGTTCATAAATTACTTCAAGTCTTAAAGATATAACTTCCAATAGTACAATCTCTCCTCTTTGCATACTAAATGTGACAATCTGAACATATCTCATTAAAATAGTAAGAATATCAGATGCTGAAAGCATGAACTCCTTAAGACACATTCTTTTAATAAAAAATCATTAGATCCTTGGAAAGGATCAAACTTGTTTAATTACAGTTTTGTTTTCACACACACACACACACAAAGTCAGATGTTTAAGGCTTGTGCATAATAAATAGCCTTACATTATATTTTTTGAGGTCAGCCTCTAAAATATACTAACAATATGCTGACATTTTCAGCTACTGTGATTAAAATACATTAGTTCCATTGTTAGAGCATTTCAGTTATTATAACAAATCATATTAAATGACCATTTTACATGATTTATTATCACTAAACTTTTATGCTTAAAATATAGCAAGTTAAAATTAATCTGTACTGGTAGCTTAGTTAAACATTGAAGGAAACATCTCTATCTTCCTATAATGCTACAGTGTTTTTACTATATACAAATAAAGCGTATCGTTTGTCGTCTAACGATTTAGTAAACAAAGAAATAATGCTTTGAAACTGTAACTTACTTTGCCTCTGTATTTCTCCAGAGAAACGATCCTCCCTTTGGAATCCTTCACTTCAAAAGAATAAAAATCTTTCATTTTAGGTTTTAAGAATTTGAGCTGCAACAGGCAGAGCATCACTGTACACAAAACCATCGACAGGAAAACGACAAACACCCTAGCTTTGGGCACTGAATATTTTAAAGGATAAGTTGTGAGAGGCTCCATTTTGGAGAATTTTGAGGGAAGCCTCAGCAGGCCTGGAATGTGAGGAGGAGTTGAAACATGAAACCTATTCAGGACAAAAAGGACCCACTGCCTGTTTTGCCTCAAACTTAGCAGAAATATTTCAGGGTTTGAAAGCTGCTGCTGCATCCCCAGTACATAAGCCAATATGAAACACTAGTTTCGTAATACACATAAATGTCTCTCAGTGATATAGAAATAAATTAAAATTCTGTGCCAATTACACAAAAAAACCAATAGTTCCTCTTAACTGACCCACACATATAGACACAGAGAGCATGTTCTTCTGTCATTTACATTAATTTTATCCCCGTGTAATGTCACTGACTTCAAGGGAGTTAGAGCCTGAGCCAAAGCCCATTGAAAGTAATGAAAACACTTTGGGTCTGTGGTGCATAGGCCTGTACTGTAAGTTGTCCAAGGTAACAAAAGTTTTAACTCAGCCTGTTACATAAAATTGTTCATAAAATTCAGCAAAAGTGAAACAGAATTACTCCAAATAAAAATGGTCTTCTGACACCACCCCAGAACGGCATTAAGACTTTAACTGGAAACAAATGGAGAATAGAATTGATAATTAATGGACCAAAACTGGTTTGTTGGAAATTAGGCTTAATTGGCAAACAAAATAATAAGGGGATGGGCTATTCTGCCCACCAGTTCCTTTTGGGGTCCTTAAAGAGAGACTTTGGGAGGACAGGGGAACTAGAAGAAATTAGATTTACCATTATGGTTTCCACTCCCACCATCTCCTGAAATCCCAGAATCTATCATGATACTGTTGGATTTTTACTGTCCTGGTCCTGAGAGATGTCCTAGCCAGACTGGCCCAGAAAGAGTAGCCCAGATGACATCACTGGCTCTAGCAAAATTCCAGCTGCCACCTATAATGTAAGATTTGATTTGTTGCTGTCATACCCCTCCCTAGTGTGTCCTATTCCTCCCTAGCTTACTTCTTCTCTTTCCTATCTTTCTCTGTCCTTTTCCTTCTGTTTTATAAGACTCTGTTTTCACCAGCCAAGAGTGCATCTGATGTGGAGAAAAGCTCCTAGACCAGTGCTGCATTAATTTTGCCTGAGCACAGCTGGAGAGGAAATCACCCTGTCTTATCTGTTCCTGTGTCAGCTGTGTTCCCTCCTCAGAGTTACAGGAGCAGATAAGATAGGGAGATGCTGGAACAATCCATTCCCCCATCAGCTTGGAAAACAAGCCTGCAAGCATACTGGGAGATATGCAGAGGCACAGGATCAATTTGCTATGAGGAAAGGCTCAGGGGACTGGCTCAATCAATTGCAGTGCGAGAGGGAAGGTGCAGGTGGCATGATCAATTTGCTGGGACAGCTTTCGTAAAGCAGTGGGGAACAGGATTGATAAACTAGGAATATTGGGGAATAGAATATTTTTTGTGAGGGAATTCGCAGTTAGCTGGGATGGAAGGAAGGTGTGAGGGCTAAAGATGAATTAACTAGAGTTAGTTGTGGGTACGAAGGATGGATTGCTCCAGATGGTTGACTGGAGGTGCTTACAGGGCAACAAATGGATTGAGCGGTGGACTGAGGGGATCACAGAGGATGGCTGGTGGGGAGTAGAGGGTCAAGTGGGGACATGGTATGCATTGACTGAAATTAGGGTGTGGTGGGAAGGATTGTGGTCTGATAATTGACTGGGTAGGTGCAATGGAAGGGCAGAGCATAGACTGGGACAGAGAGTTCATTGGGAAGGTGGGCTGGAGAGGCAGGGGACAGAGTGTGGGCAGAGGATTGGGTTGATGGATTTGGAAGGAGGAAGAATGGATTTGGGCAGGTGGATATTTGATAGACAGGGAGACAAAGCGTGGACTGAAGGGTTGTGGTGTGCAGAGGGTAGATTTTGGCAGAGGCTGGACTGATGAGGCATGTGAAGAATGAGAAGGAAATGAAGCAGAGACATGAAATACATGGGAACCCCAAATACAAGAGAGGAAAAATGTCAGGGAGTCTTTGAGATAGTGAGCGAATGGAATGGGAAGGCAGAACATGAGTGGATAGGAGGGGGCCTGGAGTGAAGAGACCATGGGACAGTAAACAGAAAAAAGAAAGCAGGGGGAACAAATGTTAATATAACCTAGAAGGAATGAGGAAAAAGCTGTCAGTGAGGGCTAAGAATGAAAGCTGTGAGGAAGTGGGGACAGGAATGAGAATGATAGAAGCGGAAAGCATGGGGAAGGATGAATCCAAAATGTTAATGAAGGAGAAACGGGGAAGAAAGTAAATTGTTCAGATAAAACAGGTAAATGGAAAAAAGACAAAGAAAGATGAGTGACTAAAGAGATTTGAGGAAGAATTAAAAACAAGGGGCTGCAGTAATTTCCCCATTGTTATAGTTTAACAAAAGGATTGAGAGTAAAACATTAAGTGAAATCTATTTATGTGTGGCTCCTCTTCGTGTGTGGGTAAGTGGAGCTTGGGAATGCTGGCTAGGAGCAGCTGTTCCAGCCATCTGTATGGAGCAGGGGGTCATGTGCGTCACTGAAAACAAACAAAATTACAATCAAAAGGAAACATATAAAATCAATGTTGACTTAAGAAAAGTTCAAATTTGGCTTTTGAGTCTAGGAAGTCCATGAAGGAGTTTGAGGCCCAGGGTACAAAATTGATGTCTTAAATTATCACTTGTGTCTAACAGGTGATGTTTGAGTTCCAGGTAAATAGCAAGTAGGCTTCCTGGGGCTTGCCTTGTTTGGTTACTATTATTACTAAAATCTTGTTCTAAAATTCTCTAAAATGCAGGAAATCACATTTGAAATTTCAAAAATTGCTGGGGGAAGGAGTTCTAGATTCTTCCTTTTAAATGTTGTTGCTTGCCTATTGTCTCCCCTCAGCTTCCCTATTCATGTTTGCATAGCTCATACCTGAGTGCAGCCACAGTGTCTCTCATAGTTTCCTGCTTCTAATATAGTGAGAGACTTTCTTGGAGCAAAGGAGGTCTAGGGGTTCTGGGTGCTAGCCTAGAACTTGGGTGACATTTAATTCACTCCTCTATCACAGACCACCTGTATCAACTTGAGCAAGTCATTTTAGCTTCTCTGTGCCTCAGTTTCCCATCTGTGAAATGGGAGTAATAGTTCTGCCCTCCTTGCAAGGATGTTGTGTTCTGTCCTCCATCACAAGGCTCAGTAAGTTAATGTGTGAGGTGCTCAGATACATTATTATATGGTCCCCATTACTGTAGTAAGATAGATGTTCTTTGTTACTATGTCTTTGACTAATTGCTCTTCAAAGTCCCTCATAGCCTTACTCATTCCCACCTTACATTTTACTTGTCATAGTTTATGCTCCTGTCTGTGGACTTTCCTTGGGTTAGATTTCCATTTTTTGAAGGATAATTGTTTGACTTGGAAAACCTCCGTACCTTGCCATTTAACCATACTTTTTTATTTTGCCTGCTGCTTCTTTTTGTGTTTAGTGCTATCTGTATCTTCTCTGACTCTGTAGCTTCCACGCAGAGTTTAAGGATTTTAATTTCCTTATTTCAGATTTTTTTAAACTAACATAATCAGTTTTGAAATCTCCCTGCTGAAAATTAAATACATGACTGCTAGGTTTTGGTATTATCTGTTCCCACAAGGGTGTTGAACCTAATTGTACTGTGGTTGCTGTTACTTAGTGGCTCAATTATAGTTACGCCCTGAACCAACACCTGTGTGTAAGTACCACGATGAGGGTAGCTGCTCCTTTTCTATGCTCCAGAACTAGCAGATCCTGGCCAGCTATGCATCAGTGGCTCAAGAGTGTGCATAGCAATTTCAGGTCAGAATGTTAAGAAGCAGGATAAAAACCCCAGATTGGTTGAGTTCTATACTTAGTGCTGATAATTGGCAGGTGAAATCTATCTCAAACACTATAAGAGCCTTAACAGGGAGTCACAGATATATCTTGCCACCCAGGTAAGCTTGGCTTTGTAGAAGATGGTCCCTCACAACAATATGCAAGTTATTCCCAGTTCCAAAAGGCCAGTCATTTGTCCCAAGTCAACTGCACCTTAGATCTCACACCAAAAACAATACTTGTAGCCAATAATCTAGCTAAAGGTTTATTAGGTAGGAAAAGGAAATAAGAGTTATTTACAAGGTTAAAGCAGATAAACCTACAAATGAGTTACAGTCCTAAGTTTCAAAATGTAATAGAAGCTTCTATAATGAGCAAGCTCTATATATCCCCTAGGGTAACCCAGGCTAAATACTGGAGATCATTTGCTTATTCCTAGAAAATCTTGCCTTCAAGAGTCTAAGCATCATAGAGATACAGTTTCTTCTTGTTAGAAATTTTTATTCCTTTTCCCCCTTCTCTGAGCTGCCTGTTCAGCCGATGGAAGGAATTCATTTGCATGTTTCCTTTTCATGAGTGGGGAGAACAACCAACAAGTCTTTGGTCCTCTGATGTTCCACAATAGTTTGTCTTGTGCTGATGGGCCTTCTCTGTTGGGCAGGACATAACTCCTCTTCTTGTAGGCCAGCATTTCATACCAATAAATGTCTTGCTCCTATTTGATGATTTCCACAACTACAGAGGCTTACAATGCAAATACTCAAATATTAACTTACAATATGGCAGTGGTCCCCCAACTTTTCCTCCTGCACCCCCCATGAACAGTAACAGAATGGGTCTGCCCAGCCCCTTCTGGCTGGGAGTGGAATTATGGCTGGGCCAGGGGCCAGTGGCTGAGAGCAGGGGCCAGGGTGGATGGCTGAGCTACAGCCAGGATCAAGGCCATGGCTAGGGCCACAGCTGTGGCTGTGGTCGGGAGCTTGGGGTGGGGCCAGGGCTGGATGAACTGCCCTGTGGGCCCAGGGCTATTAATTTAGTGGACTCCCTTACGGCAGTGCTTTGGGGGCTGGGAGCACTTGGGCTGGCCTGGGGCAGGCCGATACTGTGGCCTGTCACGGGCCAGCGGCTCTCTGGGGGCTGGGAACGTTCAGGCCAGAGGCGCTCCGTGACCTGGGGTAGATCAGCCAGCCCGGGGATGGGCGGACTGGTTGGGGCGCTCTGGCACTGGGGCCCCTGGCTTGCCTGGCTGGTGCTCGGGCCACCCAGGGTGTGGCTTTTATGAGAGAGGGGTGGAAGGGGCATGGCTTTGGGCAGAAGGGGTGGGGCTAGGGGCTAGCCTCTCGGAACAGATGGTTCACCAGCTGCCCAAATTTATTTTTGAGGGGCCCCCTTAGCCCAAGGTCCTGGGCTGCAGCCCCTAAAGCCCCTGCATTAATCTGACCCTTTGTGGGGTCGGAGTGGAACTGGGGACAGAGCGGGGCTGGGTGGCATTCCCTCCCTGCTTCCTCCTGGGGGCTGGCTTGGGCCTCACCATGTGCTTCCAGATGTACTTCTGTGCCGCCTCCCTCCCCCTGCAGCAGGGCATGGCCCACAATTTGGGGACCACTGCAATATGGGATACAGATGTGCTAAGTGAGATTAATGCATGCAGCAATTTACAAGCCTTCAATAAAGTCTAAACCCTAAGCACATTTTTATAACCCAAATACCTATTTTAATAACTGTCGTACACCGGTGAGTCTGACTAATTCCAGCTTGGCATTTGTCAGTATCCAAGTGAGGCATGGGAACCTTGGCATAAAGAGGCATCTGGTTTGCCAGTGTCAGAGCTCCATGAGCCATTCATTTAAGGTGCCAAGACACTGTGTCTCTAAACCTGCCTTGAAATTACCAGTTTACGTGCAAGAAGTTGAAATTACCTTTCACTGCTGCTCGATTAGTTGTAGTTGCCTCTCTTAGCATTGCAAGCCCAATGTTTTTCTCCTGATCTGGATGTCACTAGTATTCTTTATATTATAGCTCTGGAGTTGCATCCAGTGGTGCTGTATTCTCCCTTGGGGAAGAATCTTGCTCCTTTAACATGGGTGTGGAGGACCCCCTTAGCTGTGGCAGTGATGTGCACTCACATGCCACTCACCATGAGGTTAGTGGGGTTGAGGGAGCAGCCAGGGCAGGACACTTGGATTTGTGACTGCCTGGATCCACTAGCCATTCCTCTTCAGAGAGCAGAGGCACAGGCACTGCAGAGGCTGCAGTTGTGTTCATGGAGCTGTTATGCGGCTACTCTGCAGATTTGCAGAATCGAGGGGAGGAAGATTCCTTCCAGGGAGCTCCTAGAGACATCCCCCGCATAACATGCAATGACGTCGGCTACGTGGTGGGAGACAGGATTGCCTATATGCATTACAGTTGAAAGCCTTGTCTAAAGACATGTAAGCTGCCACCACTATATAAAATCACAAGATCTTGTTTCAGGCATTTGGATTGACAATCTGTGGGTTTAATAACAGTTTGACCTTCATATTACATAATTATTACAGCTAAAGTCTCTACTCTTCTTCTAAATAGACTCCCGATTCAGGAAAGACCACATATTCAAGATTTAAAAGTTGCATTGCGAAGAAACTGACGTCCAATGTTCCTGTTGCTAGTAGCCCTATTGTCACAAGATGGCAGCAGACACACACAAGAAATCGCACCGAGCACACTTTCACAGAGTGTCAGCCTATTGATCTCTTTACAGCTGACGGATCTGAGCTAATTAGGACTCGGGAGAAGATCTCAACAATTCCAGGTCAGTCAGCAGGTAGAAGAACAACATGGGGAACTGGATCACTCGGGCGATTCACAAAGAACTCTAAAGCCCCTTATTAGTCTGAATCCAGCCGAAAGTGGTAGTGGCCAAAAGCGGTGGATTCAGTGTCCTGTGTGAGATATCAGTCCCCAGCGGATAAGTATTTTTATTAAAGAGATAACATGGGTGGGGTAAAGTATTTTATTGGACCAGCTTCTCTTGGTGAGACGGACAAGGTTGCAAGCCACACAGACTTCTTCTTCCGGTCTGGGAAAGGTACTCCCAGCATTGCAGCAAAATGCGAAGTATTATCATTTGTATGAAGCTGCATAAGTGTGTAGGTGCTTTAGAGGGAGAATAAAAGGCCAGGGCCTGATTCACCGTAGTGGAATTACATGGCTGTTCAACTGGTGTGAGTGGAGAATTGGGCCCATGACCCCATCCTGAGGAACGTACAAGCTAGGATAGATAGGGCATGACATGTTGGTAATGCAGGGAGAGGTGGCATCAGGGAAGGCGAAGGATAAAAAGAGCAAGATCCTTGTGTCCAGACAAGCAGCTCTCAGTGCAGGACCACTTTGGGTCCCTGGTGCTTGGGGTAGATGGGGGGGCTCAGTGCTCTAAGAAACACTGGTTTGTAACTGTGCCCTAGGCGGTGTTACACCAGATGAGATTGTCTGGAATGCTGCTGGTTTCTTGGTAGGGAAGGCGATAGAGGCTTCACTCCCCCACTGTAAGTTGCTGGTTCAGACATCTGTCAGGTCATTTCATGGCCTGGCCCAGCCCTGGCAGCCTGAATGTTGTGTAGTGTGCAGAGAGACTTGGGAGGAGACCCAAGCTTGTGTCCGCCCTTGTGTGTGTTGGCAGAGAGGAGATGTGGGGGAGCAGGCAGTGAACTGGCTGGGTCTGTGGTAGCTTTAACTGAGAACCTGAGGCTGTGTGGGTCAGCTGAACACAGTGCTGGCTCCATGGAAGAACAACTATGAAAAGTGGACATTGTTTCCTTGCCTCTTCTGAGGTGCCTGAGGTTTGGTTCCCATGCACAGCAATACTAGGCCAGTTGGGGAAGTACTTCACTCATTGCATGCACATAGTTGGCCGAGTTATGGGACAAAGTGGGATCCATATTTACTCAATTCAGGGTGGAAATCTTTAGACACCTAATAAAGGTTGCTCCTTAAAATAAAGGATGGGTTGTCACCTTATTCCTACCAGTCAAAGACTATTAGGGACACTTGCAATGTGTGCCACTTTCCTCTATTGAATGGAATGTCACAGTTGCTCAAGAGTGAGATTCTAACTGTCTAGTCTCTGGCTCATAAAGGAGGTAAAAACCCTTAAACAAAAGGGGTTCTCCCTCCTTTAGCTTTAATGGTAGGAGCTTATCTGTGTGATGCAGAAATTCTTGAGTTCTGTTTCTGATGGCAGTGGTAAAGTCCTGTGTAGCCATGGAATTCTCTCCAATATTCTTAGAAGACATTTCCTCTGGGGCTGAGTGCAGCGCCCAACTCCAACCAGCCAAGAAGCTTGGGACTGAGCTATGGACAGCAAATCTGGGCTCTTTGTGTGATAGTGCATTGTTCTGCTGACAAAGCGTCAGGCTAGCCCTCAGGATTAGTGCTACCAAAGAATCTGCTCTACAGTGGAAAGGAAAAATACAGGCACTGGGCAAACACTTGTACTTTTTAAAGGAAATTAAATTAAAACCTATTTTGCAGTATCCTTTCAGGTGCCTATCAAAAACTCTACCGAGGAATCTGATATAATTACTAATGCCACCGCTAGGCATCACGAGACAACTTACTTACAAGAAAGAAATAAAAGGAGTGCTGAAATTGCAAAGAAGCGGGTGAGTAATGTAACATTCCACATGTGCTGAGAGGATTTATATTAAATCTGAAGATAAAAAGATATAAATATCTTTTCTGATATTATTGGCACCTTTAGTATATTTCATTACCTTGTCCTCTTCCCAGAATCTCCTGTTCCTATTCTACCTTTCTAACACATAACATAGTGACTAGAATAGTTGGCTCCAGAGCAGCCTGGTTGATCAATGTAATTAAATTTGCTCTATCACATGTGGTTAACTTACATTCATGTGTCTCTGCTTCTCCAGATTATATTAGAGAGAAACTTTTGAACTGTATAGCACTTTTCAGCTCTGTTGCTCAAAATCTTGTCTCTCTCACCAACAGAAGTTGGTCCAATAAAAGATACTGCCTTACCCACCTTGTCTGTCTAATATCCTGGAAGTGATACGGCTACAACTACACTGCATATCTCTAGACTATTTTCCTGTAAACCAAAAAATGAAACCAAAGCAATATAACCCACAGGATGTGTGCATCACTCTCCCAAGGAAGTGCATGGTGTCTTTGCCTTTCTCTTTATACTCCTTGACCTTACTCTATGTTGTTCTCGTTTCCTGTTCTTTTCACATTCACTTAAGGCCTGATTCTACAACCTGTGCTCATACTCTTTAGTATTTATCGAAGTTATAATATTGATGTCAATGGGACTATTCAAAATGAATAAGTGCTGCTCAGTGCGAATACTACTCAAGCTGAGTAGCCATTGCAGAGATGGGTTTGTAGGCCCTAATCAAGCAAAGCACAGGATAGGTGCATCACATAAGCAAGTGGGGGTACTCCCACTTAAATCAGTGGGGTACTCAAGTGCTTAAAGTGAAACACCTCTTACTTGCTTTGCTTGATTGGGGGGTCTTAGATTATAAAATCTTCGAGCAGGGATTCTGGCCCAGAGTCTCAAAGATATTTAGGCCCCTAACTCCCACTGAAATATCTTTGAGGCTCTGGACCTCTGTCTTTCCTGTTTCTGTAAAACATCATGGACAACTGGGGGACTGTAAGAGTAATACCGTCAATAACAGCACAGCCAATCCCCTTATTATTCACTCCCATAATTCCTTTCCTAAACATAAATCCATTTTAAAAAAATAAATACATAAAAGCATGGTCCCAATTCTTTAAAGTTATTTTAATTAGAAAAATAATGTTCCTATAACCAATTGCATTATTTCAGTCCCCTACCTATCTCAGCTGGTTCATGGCTGAATGATAAATGCTCATTACATAGACCCTTAATTATTTTGCATATTTATCATCTTATTTCAGTTGCTATAATAATAGCAGTATAGGCTACATATACTGCCACCTTCCTTTGACAATATGGTCCATAACGTTTTGGTCCTGAAACCTGTTTACACATTTATATGAGGAGCAATAGCTAATGCAGAAAATCTACTTTATTAGTTTAGGAGATGTATCTTCTAGGTCATTTCACATTCAAAAGTTGTAGCTGAACTTTATTGACATTAATGGCACCAAACCATCTTGGAATCTGGCCTGGAATCTGAAGAGTAATTTGAGGTCTTTCAGGTGTGTGCATCACCTCTCATAATAAAAATTCAGCAACTGGAATTTAATTAACATTTCTGTTCATAATGTGTAAATCAGAATAAAATCCAGCTCACTCTTCCAGAGCTCAGTTGTCTGTCGTGCAGACAGGAGTAAACGACAACTCTACAAAAAACTTATTTCAGTTAGTAAAGTAAGTAGTTATGACTACGAATATCCTCTCATGGTTCATCCCTGCTGTGCAAGAATTTTCTGTCTTGCCTCAGTTATTCAAATTCAGTCATCATTGATTCCCATTGAACTCTCCATTGGTCCATCCAAATATGGTGGTGATAATCATCTTCCTTGTCTGCTGCTAGGACTATGTCACACTCCCCAAATGCTTCCACTGTCACCTTCCTATCACCTTTCATATAAAATTCATGCTTCAGAACTCCCCCCCTCCACAGTCTCTGCTATTGTTTCTTATCATTAGCTGCTTCATCCTTTCTCTCAAACGAGGCCTACCTTATTCTTTCTTTCTAGTCTTATCTTTGAGCCTTTTTAAAATGTCCTCCATATATGTAAGCATCAGGTATTCACCCCCCCTCTTCATTCAAAGCTGTATTGAAAACTCACTTGGTACTGATCCATGTCAGTAAAAATTGTCACTACATCATTAAACACAAACTACATTTTCTCCTTCTCTTCTGTCTTAGTACTATCTGCTTGGACTCTCAGTACAATCTTATGTTGTTAGCTTGTTCAGTCTGTAAGCTGTTTGGGTCAGTGACTTTGTGATGGCCACCATCTTGGCTGATACACCGAGGTTTGAACCGGGGACCTCCAGAGCTAAAAGCATGAGCTAAAGAGCCAAACTCTATAACTAGGGGCTGGAACAGCTGCATCTCCTTTTGACTTGTACAGCACCAATCACATAACCAATACTGTCATAGTGTATCTTGCTCTCTGAGGGGAGCAGATACCCAGCTTACCTGTGACAGGTTGTGCTAAGGAGAATGAGTCAATGCAGATCCACCAGTGAGTAATTGCCTGGGGCAGTAGTTAATTACTTAAGGAACCCTTGAGCCTAATAAGGATCGTGAGGGCTCAGTCAGGAAGTCCTGGAAAACAAGAAGTTTCTGATGAGAGGAAATTCTCAGAGGAGCTGGTTAGAGAGTTCATCAGGAGAAGAGACCCTAGGGTTGCCACCTCTGAGGAACAAACAAGTAAGGCCATAAAACTGGACACTCTCCGTGTGTACTGAGCACTCTTACAGATTTTTCAGGACAGCTACCTCAAAAAGGGAATGATTTTGGGAAAAGCTGGAGGGGTGTTATCTCTAGATGTAGTGAAGAAGATCCTATGAGGAAGACATTCCAAAAGGGAAGAGCTACAAGCATCAAGCCTTAGGAAGACCTGGTCGCAGAGCAAGGACCCCTCCAGACAGTGGCAGAAGGTTCAGACTGCAAAGGAACTATGCTCTCGAAAAGAGTTGCAGTAACTTGACCTCTGGGGTGACCTTGGTATCCTCTACTACTTGACCTCCCCATGAGTGCATCCTATATTGTGGGAAGACCAGGATCGTCTTATTTAGAAAGTGTGGTCCCTGAAAGCTATCTCTCTGTTGGCTAATCAGAGGTACCCATTCTGGAAATAACACATTTTGAGCACAGTGATGTTTTTCATGACTCATGGTAGAGGCTACTAATTTTGAGGTACATGTGGCAGTGAAAATATACAAGCTGTGTGACTTCAGGAATTTTGTTTGATCCATCCCATAGAGAAATATAATTAAAAATATTTGTATGTTGTAGGTACTTTTTAAATTAAATAGTACTACTACTTGTATAGTACTTTCCATCCTTAGATCTCAAAGAACTTTACCAAGGTGGGTTAATATTGTTCTCTTCATTTTACAAATGGAGCTCTAATGCACAGAAAAGTGAAGCGACTTGCTTTGAATCACACTGCAAATCAGTATCAGAGCTTAAACTAGAACTCAGGGGGCTTGACACCTAGTCTAGTAGCCTATCCTCTGGACCACACAGCCACCTACATGAACTAGTCATGGACCAGGACTGCAGGCACTGTACAGAGACAGAGCATGAAGATAGCCCTTGTCCTAAAGATCTTACAAAATAAGTAAAAGGCAAGAGAAAACAGATGGGGGTGGACAGGCCAATGGGGGGAGTACAACAAAACAGCGAGGCAATATTGGTCAGCATACTAGGCTCTGGTCTCAGCACACCAGCAGCCAACCTGTTGTCAAGTTTTTTGTAGGCATTATGGCAAAGGAGAGATACTGTGGGTAGGTGTCTTTTAGATAATACTACAAGATGCTGCCTAAAACTGTATTGGAAAATGCTCTAATAATTTTCCACAGGTATAGTAATGAATGACCATTTAATGTGATAAATAGAGCTCATTCTGCTTGGTAGTGTAAGTGCAGCTCAAGAATGAAGTCTCTTAGACATTCCAATCGATCTTTGGTCCTCTTGTGGTCCAAAAGGTTATTTTCTTATGTTTTCCATATAAATGTCTGCACTAGTTTCAGAGACATTCAAATCAAAGTAATCTGATTAGCTTTTTGCCAAGTTGTCTGTATAAATCATTAATAAAATACCTCTCAAAGAGGGCCTGGTTTAGAACAGCCTCTGGGACATGCAAAGAGGAAATATTATTTTCACAGTGATGTTTTTGTGAGACATTTCTTGTAATTAGGATTTAGAAGAAGAGCAACATTTGGTCCATTTGGAGAGACTGGATTTCATAAACATTATTTAACTAACATGTTAATCTTGAGTGGTTGGTGAAAGCATCAAGTATATTTCCACCTGTCTGAAAAAAAACTATTACAGACCAAACTGACATTTCATTGACCTCATGACAAACCTACAAAGAAACTGTCATACAACTATTCAGTGCAATATAAATAAATGTTTTGGCCTCATGTTACCATCACATAGTAAGAAGCAATATATTGTAGTTAGGGTTGTGTGAAGAGGTTCAGATCAAATAAGAATTGACCTGAGTTTTTGCCCAAAACTTGACCATAATCCTGAACATGTCTTTTCTGAAACTGAAGAAATTCCAGTAACAGTTTGCTTTTTCCCCTTACTTTTCATTATCACATGTTTAGCATTTTCTGGTTACCTTTGAGACCCCAAGCAGGGAATATCAGAAATCTCATTAAAGACCCTATTCCTATGATATTTTCAGCCCGGATTTTCAGCACCAGGAGATTCAGATAGTATTGACAAGGTCTGGATAAGAACCTGAACTTTTTTTGGGGGTGAGGGGGGTGGGGAATAGTTGTCCTATGGAGAGAGGATGGTGTTGTGGTCAAGGCACATGGTTGGGAGACTGGAGACTAATGCTCTATGCATCGCTATGGTACAGACCCTCTTGTGTGACAGTAACCAAGTTGCTCAACCTCTTTGAACCTCAGTTCCCTCATATGTGAAATGGAGATGATAATACAGGGATATCGTAAGGCTTAATTCATGAGTGTTTGTACAGTGTATTAAGTCCCTTAGATGGAAGGGACTATGGCAGTGCATACGAAGATGTCACGCATAATATTTATAAATTCTGTCTCAATAATGTTTTCATTTGAATATCTTTGTAGAAATGTCTCACTCAGCTATTAATGCTCCAAAAGGATGGATATGGGATTCCGGAAAATGATGGTATAAAGATCTGTGGAAACACTGAGTGTGTTTGGAAAGGTATGATACTGGTACAGTGAATGCTAGCAGTCTATCTTAGCATTAAGGACAGTATAGTACAGTGAGCCCCAAATTTTTACTGTGTGGGGCCCTGTGGCTGACGCGGGGTCTGAGGTGCCGTGACCGAGGGCCAAGGCTGAGCCAGGTGCTGGGCCCGGAGCAGAGCTTGGGGCAGAGCAGGGCTGGGTGGCACTCCATCCCTGCCCCCCATGGGGGCTGGCCTGGGGCTGGCCATGCTGTCCCAAACGTTCCTCTGGACGTGCCCCATAGTTTGGGGACTTCTGGTATAGTACCTTACTTGGGCATCAAGAGGATTCTTTGATTATCATACAAGTCTTGTTTTATGTCCTGGGGTGAAAGACTTTGTTGATCTAAAGTTCCAGAGGGGTAGCTGTGTTTGTCTGGATACAGCAAAAACAACAAGAGTCCTGTAGCACTTTAAAGACTAACAAATTTAATTTTTGCAGGCATAAGCTTTTGTGGGCTGTAACCCACTTCGTCAGATGACATCCCATGAAAGCTTATGCCTGCAGAAATTAAATTTGTTAGTCTTTAAAGTGCTGCAGGACTCTCCTTGTTTTTGTTGGTCTAGTTATTTGTGTGCAATTCAAGTTCTCAGCAGTTAGGCCTGATCCAAACCCCTGTCATCAATGGGAGTCTTTCCATTGACTTCAATGGGCTTTAGTACCTCACTGCACAGACGCTAACAGCCATGCTGATCAGCAGAATGCTTCTTTGCTGCTGACTTTAATTATGAATCAAAGGTACAGAAAGATCTCTCGAGTTCTTTTAGACTAGCCAGATAGAAAGACTTCCTCCTTTCTGTGATTTCTGCTTCACTAATTTTAACTAGCTAGAGGGCCACATAACCACTTTTTTTGTTTCAGGGGCCCTCAATATGGAAGCTTAAAAAGCTGGGATGCAGCGTGTCATTTAGCAGACAGCAGTGGGCCATTACTTGCCCCTGGATTTTGGTAACCCTCCTTGGTGTTCTGATTGTCTGCAAGAAATTTTCAAATTCGGTCACACATGTTTAGCTGCAGAAAAAGAACAAGAACCCTGCTTCCCCCCCCCCAATTTTACATGTCATTACGGAACTTTGGTAATTGCCCACAAGAATGGCCACTTATGTCTGCAATAACCTCCATGTACCTGCAAAAATATAGGCTTGTAGCTCCCTGTGCACGCGTGTGTAGCTTTGAATCCACAGTTCAGGCAGCCACAGGTGAATGCTTAGCTTACTGGATCAAACTGTAGAGGAGGGTAGGGCACTCAAAGGCTCATCCTTCTCAGGGTCCTCCAGCTTCCTCTATAGCCAAAACCTTTAGGCATTAGGCCCAATAGTGACTGGCGAGAGATTTGGAAAGGCACAAATGGCAGCTAGCAACCTGAAGTTCCCATTCAGTTTGAGGTAGGTGCCTAGCTGCCATGTGTGCCTCTGAGAGTCTGCCCCTGAGAGCCTGATTCTGGTCTCAGTTACACTGGTGTAAATAAGGAGTGACTCCAATGAAGTCAGTGGTGTGAGAACAAATCAGGCCCAGGGGATTAATAACTGTGTTATCTAGTGGATGGAACAGGGGGCTAAGTGTCAGGAGCACTGGGTTTTATTACCATCACAAACACTTGCTATGCCATCTTGAGTAAGTCACTTAGGATAACCTTTACAAAGGCTTCTAAATCCCATTTTCAGAAATGACATAGGCACTTGGGCCCAGATTTTTAAAGGTATTTAGGCGTTTCTCTGCTCAGTTTTGCAAAGCCTAAAACCCAGATCCTAATCACCCCAGATTAGGCACCTAACGCCTACTGGGCTTAAGTGATTGAGATGGCTGAAGTTTCATTTTTAAAAATGTCTCACTACAAATCATTGTTAATCTCTTAATACATCTGTAAAATAACACAAAGGGGTGTGATGAGGCTTGATACAGCTGCATTATGTAGAGAAACCACACAGAGAATATATTAGAATGCTGTGGTTCTATCAGCATGCACTTGGGGTGAGTAAATGACTCTCGAAGAGAAACCACAAATGTGGTCTGTAGATCATCCTATCCTTTATAATAGACTGTGCTCTACTAATATAGTCTATATGGACATATACATAATATAATCTACATATGTTACAGAAGAACTGTATTAAGAATACTTTAAAGAACTTTTCAATATTTATTGTGATTATTTTATTATATTCCTTCTTCTATAAAACCAGGGGTCTTAATTGCCACTAGTTCAACTGTACAGGTCCCTAAAATAACTTAAAAGAACTTTTCTGTACCAATATATGTCACACCTTTATAGTCAGTTGTTTTGGGCCCTTCCAGGGCTAGAAATGAGTTCTCTGTATCCCACTGGGCACTTGAGAATTTCTCTTTATCCAGTGATTTCTGCAGGACTACAGGATATCAGATTTCAAAGTCCCAAAAGTTTTATGCATGGAACAAGTTGTCGCTGGCCAAAGGCTGACTTCTGCTCATCTTCAGTTTAAGACTGTCACTTTCTAAGGGCAAATTCCATATTTGAGAGAGGAAAAAATGTTTCTCTACCAGTTTGATTTTAATGGCATCCATTTGAACCTGCTCAGTGATGCTATGATAAATCCTGGGGAGAGGAATATGAGGTAGAGCAGGGCATCTTGGACAGATTTATTTAAGAGACAACTGATTCATCCTAAATGGCATGAAGCTCTCATCACAGACACATTGATTAGGAAATTCTCTGGTAAGAGTTTAGGGCTGTTAATTCTTAAGACCCTGTAGGCTGCATCTAAACTGGGGAAACCTAATCCTGCAGTGAGATCTGCCCACGTGGGCCTCACAGAGATCCCAGAAGGAGCACTGGCTTACTCGTAATTTCATATGTAAGTTTAAGAAAATGAAGAAAACATAATGCTTGAAGCATTATGTTATTCTGAATATTTTTATCTAAAGAATTTTACAAAAATGTTGCTTGTAAATAGGGATTTCAAAATGAAACAAGGAAGGCACACAGATGCGAATGCCTGTCATATTGCTGCAAGATAATTTCTGAAGTGTAACAAGAAAAGAAAATCTCGTTGCTAATTACATAGCTCTTTTCTGCAATACTTGGGGTCTTTGCATCGGAAAGCAGTGACCACAAGGCTGACTGTTCTACTTGCTCATACTTGTATTTTACTGCTGTTGTTTTCTGTTTCTCACTTCTTCCCCATCACATACCTTAAATAGAGCGATCAAAGGCAAGTGTGACGTGAAAAGTCTTTTCTGTGGTTTTGTATGGGGGGACTCTTTTGATGGGAACTTAAAACCATATAGCAGCATTTTATTTAGAGAACAAGTTAACTGCTTCAGTTGGGGGTTTTGAGGTGACAGCATCTAAGAAGCCTTTGAACGTTAAAGGTCTTCTAACTGAAAATGAAAGCAGGAGAAAAAGGCAAAGCTAAATTTGTTCCATACTGACCTATGATATAATTGAAATGGAATATAATGGGACTGATGCTCTATTCTGGCTGAGATGCACTTAATGTGGGGATGAATGTGGTGGAGGAGTTAATCTATACTTCATATTTGTATCTAATACTTTAGACTTGACAGGGCCAGTCCACAGTGTAAATTAGAGCACCCCCAGGGCTGCTGTAATTTATGCTTGGGTTGCCTGTAGCCTTTTAGGAGCCATGCATAAAACAGCTATTATTTGAGGGAAAACTGGTGGCATTTTTTATGAGTGAATCATATACTTTGAATCTTTACATGCAGGCTGCCAGAATGGAATGCATAATGAATTTACTGCACACAGAGTTTCCCCTAAGACTGAACCTTTCATACCATGGGAGCCAGAGATCAGGCTTCATATTACTGGCTTACGGGATGATTACTGTAAGTTTTTATTCTCTTTCATTGCTTGGAAGGTTGAATTAGTAGCAGAGACTGGGAACTCTTGTATCTCATGTCTTAAGATGGGTAGCCGAAGTGTGGCCCTTGTACCAAATGTGGCCCACAGAGTTCTACAATGAGACCTATGGCTAATTTTATTTTTCTTACAGGAGTGTAGCCTGTGAAAACTATAGGTCCTTATATGTAATTCCATGCTGCTCAGATGGAAATGGAGCAGACTGCATGCTGGGAATTATAGTCTCCATGGGTAATACCTCTGTAGTTGTAGTAATAATACCTAGTCCTTATTTACTGCTTTTCATCTCTAAATCTCAAAGGGGGTAAGTATCATAATCCCTACTTAATAAAGTCAAGTGCAGAATAGGTGTTATTCTTGGGCTCATGGCAATTTACCAATGTGCCAGTCCCTCTGTTGGGCAAAACCTGAAATCTGGTTGTATTCTGAGATGTAAGAGAGGTAGTTTGCTGTTCATATGATATATACATTTTGGGCCAGAATTTCCCCCAGACTTTAGCCAATTTTCAGTGGTGCACATGCAAAATTACACATGCATGTACATGTGCTTGTACTCTGAAACTGCAAATACTTGGGTAATCACTTAAAAGATTCTACGATCATACACATGCAAGTGTGAGATCTTGTACTTGCAAAACTAACTTGTTGCTGAGATGTGTGGGCTGTGTTTTTTCATCCACCAAAAAAAAAAAAATTTTGCATTTGTGCATTAGACTAGTTCACTTATCTGTGAATGTGCACATTGCATAAATCTAGTTTGGGAGTCTACCCCGGTGATTTACACCTATTTCACACTTATTGCACTGTCTCTGAGGGTGACGCATAAGCACAGCTCTGTTCCTGGAAATGATTCCTCATTAGGGTTGGTTCATATATATTTGTGATGACAGTAATTTAGTTTATTGGTAAGGGAAAAGAAAGACAGATTTAATAATTCTAAAGGGTAACTGCTTTGTTGTGGAAATATTAAGCAAGCTTCTGCCCCTCAGTAAAGTCAATCCGTGCTGCTGGAGTGATGCAAAATGGCCTTAGAGCTGTGTTCTAAACAGGCAGCTGAGAATTCCCCCATGAGTGGAGGGAATCCTTGGCTGGTGCAGCCAGCTGTAGAGAATAATATCACAGAGTGAAGCCAATTCTACATCAGCCTTTTCTGGTACAGGTAATGTTTTGGGTGTCCGGCCAAGCTATGTAGTCGTCTGACTTGTCAGTATACAAATCAGTCCAAGTTTGAGAAGCTGCTAGCCATAACATCACGAGAAGTGGAAATATTACCTAGAAATATCTTTATTGGCCCGCTCCTTTGCTGACCCGAGCTGTGTAGCTGAAGATGGAACTCTTTGATTCTTTCTTGCTTGTTTTTTTTTTGTAGTGCGTGCAGGGTAAACCTCAGGATTAATTTGACGCCTACAAAATAGGGGAGGGATTATAATCCCGTCAAGTAGGGATTTTCTTTTTCTGTGCTTGTACAGTACCGAGCACTGTGGTGCCTTTGTGTACTACTGTAATATACATATTTAATAATAATAATAGCCTGCAAACAAAGGGCTTATATGGAATCGGGTTTGGTGTACTAACTATGAATCTGGGAAAATGACATTTTATACTCCTTCACAAAGGTTGAAATGGGAAGGATCCTGATACTGTTAGAGTAACTTGATTCATTTGATTCTTTCTCTTTAGTGTCTCAAATGAAGAGTAACCTAACAAAGTTCCATAATTAAAAACTCTCCTCCCCCTAAAGGCTTATTAGTAATTTGAAGTAGTTTTCTTCTAGATCTAAACATACTGGACTGGAACCAGGAAAATCTCATTGCTGTTGCTCTAGGATCTGCTGCACACATTTGGAATGGGGAAACCCACCGAAGCATTGAAAGAATTAATTTAAATTCCAGTTCAAAATATATTTCTTCTGTAGCCTGGATAAAAGAGGGAACTTGCCTTGCAGTTGGCACCAGTGATGGAGAAGTGCAAGTACTCGATACTTTACTTTCAGCTCCTTTTTCCTGTTTAGATAAAGTGGCCACAAGACAATTCACATCATAGATTCTTTTTATTAATAAAAACAGTTATGAGAAGTAAACTGTATAAAATTCAGAAAGTCTCTGTTGGAGACAGATTTATAGCATCTCCTTAAGCTATGCTATGCCTCACTAAATGCCTTGGGATTAGCCACCATTACCTAAATGTAATGGAGCTCCTGGAGCCCCTTAAGAACTAATGACTGGGTAAATGATTCAGTCAACGAGGGGCATATAGAGGTTTTGCAACCATGAGGTTGAACCTCTCTACACAATTATTTTCTCCAAGATGCATAATTTTTATACCATGACTTTCTAATAGACTGCCACATGAGGTCTGCTATAATGACATTTGCAATTAGAATCCAGGGTAAAATTCTCATATCAGTTCCACCAAGCAGATCTTGCCCTCAATATTCTGCTGTCCTGATATGTATAGAACTCCTAGTACAGTAAAATTCAATTATCCAAAGATCCTGGGGGACACCTCGCTGAGGCTGTCAGACAATCGGGGTGGCAGCTCTATAGGCTTGGAAGTCATTAATCGAAGGAGTACCTAAGACAACATTTTAAAATATGGATTTCTAGATATAGGCACCTAAATGAATGGCTGTATTTCAAGAGATGGTGAGTACCTGCAGCTCCTATTGACTTTGGTAGTGGTGATTTAGGAACCCAAGTTTGGAAGTGTTGGCCACAGAGCCCAAAACTGAAGTCTTTATGTGAATAACTGTTTTCTAAATTGGGCTCTTGGCTGTTAGCATCACGTCAAATTAAAAGTGAATGTTGGACAAGATTTGGCAGTAAAAATAATTTATCCTTTTTTACTTGATTTAGAATTGTCTTTTTTGTTTTGTTTTGTCAGTTATGGGACATTGAAACCAAAAAGAGGTTGAGAAATATGTTTGGCCACCTGTCAGTGGTGGGAGCCATGAGCTGGAATCGTTATATCCTTAGCAGGTGAGCGGTTCAATATATTCATGGGAGGCTTTGTCTCACAGCTTTTACCTAAGCAAAACTCCCACTGACATCAGTTGATTTCTTTAGCCCTGTTCAAAAAGGCAGACAGCATAGAACAAGTCGTCTGCCTACCTATCATCTCAGATTCCCGGGTGGAAGGTGCTTTTCAAACACTCTGGATATCTATCTATCTGTGGTGTCATGAGATGAAATTCACCATTATTAAGAAGGCTAGCACAGTGGCTATCTACCAGCTAGAACACATTCTCAAGTGAAACATAATGATTATTAGGCAGTTTCCTGGCCCTCATCCCAAGTACCTAACACTTTGTATCTAAGCACTATTTCTGTACAGGGGTTGAGCAAAGACAAGCATATCTTCCTCGGCCATTTTGGATTTGCACTCTGCTTCAGATTATGTTCCCAGTTCATTCTCTCAAAGACGTGTAGGGCTGAGGAGAGACCACCCAAAAATTGTAATTATATTTAGTGTTATATTCTGTGCCAGGTAAAGCTTCCATTTCAAAGTCATGTGAAATTCTGATAATTTGGGTTAAAAACGAAGTAAAAGCTGTTTTTCATTCAAACTTGGTTGAGAGCCTTGAATGTTACATTAAAACTCAAAATGAAACTTTTTGCTATCTCTGGACATGTACACATTTTTGGAGAGTCTTGTGGCTTCATTTTGATTTCACAACAAAGCTTTGTGACAGTTGATGTAGTACTTTTGCTGGGTCCCTCAAACCCACGGGGATAGCCTACCTATACAATATTCACTAGCTTTGGTTTGCATTTGAATTTTGCCATATGAGTTCAGATAAAACAGAAATGTATAGGTTACAAATCTATCTGAATGGAAAATGACAATGAGATTCAACAATACCCATAAAAATCAAAACTTAACAATTTGGTCCATTTCTGTGAGTTAAAATTCTTCTAAGGGTGCTCTGTTTATCGTTTCTTAGGAAATTCTCCATGTCACTTCTTCATGTATAAGGAGATCCTTGTTCATGATGACCTATACCCTGTAAACCGTGTAATGAGGCTTGACATGCTACCCAAATTTGCCATTTAGAAACAGTATCATTCCCTAGAATATTAATGAATTACAGGTTTTCTAATTCCCCTTAAAGTATCCAGAAGAAGATATCACCCCAAAGCCATGGTACACAGAAAAATATGTACTTACTATGTACTTAAGCTAAACTGGTGACCTGTCCTGTTGGAATCTATTTAGGCACTTGAGGGCTTCATTTAATTCCAAGAACTTTGTAGCTCAATACAACTACAGGCTAATGAAACACACTTTCTATCTTACAAATCAGTTGTTTCCTTTTGCATTTAAGTTAACAAGAGGCTACAAGTTAAAGTGATATTTGACTTGCATATGACAAACCTAAGAACAGAAGTCTGCCTTGAAAAGCTCAACATGAAGCAGCTCTGACTCTACACTCTATGGGAAAGTTTGTTGTAATTATTGCATTAACCAAACCCTCTTTGTTTTGGTTTACCAAGTAAGGAAAGTTATTGTTTATCTAGATGGTAGTGTTCCTATTTTGATCAAAAAGAATTTATGAATTTTCTGTGGAAGGCTCTCTCATTTTTCCACTGATTTGCTGTAGATGGAGTCCTTTGATGGGTTTAACTAGGATATCTGCAGTACGGTATTTTTAAATATTACTAATTTGACTGGTATTTTTTGTGCTGTATAATAACCATGCCACCAAGACCCAGACTGTGACCTTGGCTGTGCTTCCATGCAGGGTAGTAAGGGAGCCTCCTTAGTCTCCTGGGGCCCATTACTTGTTCTCCAATAGGTGGATATATTAGGGTTCAGGAGAGGGCAGGGCCTGCACATTGGGGGGGAGGGAAGGGTACACTTCACCAGGACCCAGAGTCCCCAGGGGGCCCGGTTCAGGCTGCAACCCCCATTACCATGAGGAAAAAAAATTTCATGGCTCATGAGATTGTATGTATGGCATGAGGGATTGTGGTATGTGCGTGGGAGTGGACCTGTGTTACAAGTTTGCACTGGGCCCAAAAAAGTTATGCTTGGATCCTGGGACAGGGTGCGACCTTGGATCCATTCCCCAAAGTGCCAGTTGTCACAGCTGCACCAGCATGCTAGGGAAAGTAAATGGAAGCCAGATATGGGGTAGGTACAGAATATTTCCCACCCTGGAGAATCTGGGGAACCAGCAACCTGAGGTTACTCTCCAAGTCACCGTCTGGTTCCTGATCTGTTCCTACGGCTATGCAACTATGCACTGCTCCTTAGCTGGGAGTCATGGCAGAGTCAAAATTGATCTTGGCAACATTTCAAAAACAGAAGAAAATGCTTTT
Organism: Mesoclemmys tuberculata; assembly: GCA_007922155.1. Taxonomy (NCBI): domain Eukaryota; kingdom Metazoa; phylum Chordata; order Testudines; family Chelidae; genus Mesoclemmys; species Mesoclemmys tuberculata. The sequence goes on along the minus strand of ML675629.1, from coordinate 29,626,197 downwards.
TTAGGGAAAATGGAAGTGATTAAATGTAATTGTTTATAGGGGGACATTGGTGACATGCATTAGATTGCACTTACCTGAAGAGGTAAAGTGTAATGGAGACCAATTCATCTTCCTGACCTGGGCTGGGCATCCACTTTTCCTGTGGCAGTACCAAAACTTGAGTGTGCTTTTGACACTGTTTTTTTTCTCTTTTATTTAACATCCTGTTATTTGACGTACTTGATCCCCATTGTATTTTGCTTCTGAAACCACAGAAGACTTGTGAATTTGCAAACATATCTGAATTTTATCTTATTAAATGATGCTATCTCCTCCTATCTACAGTGGTTCAAGACTAGGATTAATTCATCATCATGATGTTCGGGTTGCTCAGCACCATGTTGGCACTCTTTGCCGTAACAAGCAGAGCATTTGCAGCCTGAAATGGTCCCCAAACAACAAGCTCCTGGCAAGTGGGTCCAGTGATGGTCTATTGAATATCTGGCCTAATGATCCTGGTGTGACAGTGTGTTACAAGCCATTGAAAACCATACCTCATGCCTCAGCAGTAAAGGTACAAAGGGAAAATGCTCTATTTCACATATAGCACATTTAACAGAGAGAACAGATATTTTTCTTAACTTATTTACATGCAATGTTATTGCTGATGCAGTCCAACTATGACTTGAATAAAAGACCATCAAGATAAAATAGTATTTCTTCCGTTGTTGTACATGGTCTTTTAATCTTTTAGGGTTGTCCCAATAGTCCTGTTTTATTTCTGCTACTCGGAAGGCACTGAAGCTAATTTAGACACCAGTTTGCCTAATTCTGGACTACAACTAACTTTTTTGCAGTTGTTTATGGTGTTTTTGGTTTCCCAGGTGTTTTTCTCCATTGAGGAGCTATTTTAACCAGGATATCAAATAAAAATAAAATGTACAGCAACAAAATCAGTAGCTCAGCATCCGAGACTTGATCCAAAACGTTCTGCCATTTCCAGAAGAGAAGCATTGGAATAAAATTGTAACAATCGCTTCTGGAATTTTTAAAGAAACAAGGTGTTTTCCTCCCCTTCATAGCCTTGCTTTCCCTCCTGAATGTGACATCTGGTGGCAATGGTTCTGAGGGGAAGCACCAAGTGATTAAAAGTAGGGTGCCTAGATTTTATGGGCTCCTTCATCTTTAAAATACCTGAATATGTGAAAGAGGAGAGATTGCAGAAAGCAGTAAGAAGAGTTTGGGGAACTCAGGTTTTAAGGGCTGGGGATCCCTGAGAAGAGTCTGAGGCTGCAAAGGAAGAGCAGCAGTAGAAGGGCTTGGAAAGCAGCTGAAATTGATGGAATCTGGGTTTTACTGGCTTTCTCTGGGGTACCCAGAAGCAGTCTGGAAGCATATGGGTCATAAATAGAGAGGTCTAGGATCCTGTCTGGCCTTAAAATCTATGGATCTATGAAACAAACAGTAAAAGCAACAGCTGGAGCCAAGAGAACCTGAATTTTATGGGCTTACATGGAAGCAGTGAGGCCACACTGGAGCAGTGGGAATGGGAGCCTGAAGCAGTGGCTGCGCTTATTTCTCCAATCTATTTTATAGGCAAAATCGATTATATTTCCCCTCTTCCAACTAACCACCTTCTGACCCAGCATCTAATCTACTTACTTTCCTTTAGGCTATGAGCTGGTGTCCATGGCAGTCAGAAATCCTTGCCACAGGAGGTGGAATGAAGGATGGATTTTTACGTGTCTGGGACATAAGCAATGGGAAAATTTTCAAAACCACAGACACAAAATCTCAGGTGAACTCATAAAACAGCTTCACTTTTAAACTCTGTGAGCTGCACTCATCTTCTACAGCTATATTCTTCTGGCAAAACTTTCATTGACTTCAATGGGAGTTCTCTGTAGAGAGTGGTTGCAGGATTGTCTATCTGTATATGCGTTTAGACTACACTCCGTGCTGTGCTATCTCGTTGAGCTCAGGGTAAGTTTATTCGTGTTCCAGTCACCACCTATGTTTCCTCACAACTTTTAATTTTGGTCAGAGAGGAGGCAACAAGGAGGTGGTCTATCCATCATCTACCCCATCCATCAACCCTGGAATTGACCAAACGTCTAATGAGGAGAGGAAGATGTGAGAGAAGCAGACTTCCCAGGAAGCATGAGAGTGGATAGAGGATGATGAGTCAGAGAACAGCAATCAGTCTCTGTAGGTTGAATATTAGGAGACAGAAGGCCAGATTTTCAACTGGTGTTAACCTTTATAGCTCCATTGATTTCCCTGGAGCTATGCTGATTTCCACTAGCTGAGGCTGTAGCTAAAGATTTTATTTTTAGAACTGGCAGAAGGCCATTCTTTTTAGAAATGATGATAATGGAGCTGCACTCAACAGTCGCCATTGAGGGAAATCAAATAATCCTCATGAATATATAACCATTTTTCTGTCGTTGCTCAGAAACTTGTAAATTCTGAGCATTTACTAAGAACATTGTCAGTTTAAAAACAATTGAATGGTATATGTAGATCCTTTTACAAAATTAAAATGATTTTTTTTTAAACTATGTTAGATTTGCTCCCTGTTCTGGTTACCCAAAACCCATGAATTAATGACTGGACAAGGCCTCCCTAAAAATCAGATGAAAATATGGAGGTATCCCACACTTATAAATTCAACAGAGCTTTATGGTAAGTATTTCAGTAAACCAGTTTTTATCTTCCTAGTTGCACATTCTCGCTCTCATTTATATACACATACACATAACACTTCTTCCCCTCCCCCCATGATATATATATAAATATCTGAGTTAAATGAAACAAGCTCAAAAGCAGTCTTTTCAGTCACACACACATACTGGTATGATTGAATATTATATATTGAATATACAAATACTCTGTATGTTCATGAATGTATATTTATATACTGTATATATACACACACTGTGTATGCATATCTATTTATCTATCCACATGCATGCACAATGGGTGTCTGTGTATGTTGGAAAGGCTGCTATTTTTTAGCTTATTTAACTTAACAGAGAACTATCTCTCTAAAAATACTTTTTTTGGCAATGGGATCCCTTTACATCAGCATCTATTATGTTGGAGGCCATCTAAGACTCAATCTGAGGGTGCCCACCATTTCTCCCAAGTAAGCTCGCTTCTGTAGGTCCCAGAATTCTTATTCCATCATTGTCTCTCCAAAATTAGCTGGCCATTACAACACTTTGCAAGGCTTATCCCATCTACCTTCCCTGGGGCTGTGCGTGTTCATACAAGACTGCTCCCATCCTGCTCTGGTCTGGAAGACATAGTCCACAAGCTGAATGTGGGTATTGAGTCTAGCAGTTCGGCATGCTACCTGTGGAACACTGGGCCAGCTGCTTCCAAAATAATCTTTGAAATAATTCTTTCCACGTGTGCATTTACTAATTAGTTTTTTCTTTGTTTTAATGAATGACTTTGGCCTAGCAGTGGAATGGAGTATGTGTCAGGTGCCATAGTGACAGTTACAATGAATGTATTTTCCTTGTTGCTATGTGAATTGTATTCCATGGGGCTGCTGTGCAGGAATATGTCATTACAATCTTTTCTTGCAATTTGTTGTTTTATGTCAAAATACAGACCATCACTTGTTTCAGCATAATCTGAAACAATTCAGCACAAGCATCCAAAATTAAATTAAAACACATGTCCATTTTATGCACAAAAATACACGTATCATTATCTACCTAAATTGTGTGAGCATTTAGCGCAGTTCCATTTGTGTGTCAACTTGTCATTGAGCATGCAACTACTTATCTGTAACATGGCTTTCTATTTTTCATATAGTAAGAGTGTCTGTTCATTTACAAATACTTTTTCTGGCATCTTTTTGGTGCTTTTTTGTACATCTTTTCATGGCTGATACACACTGGCTGCTTTCGTACCACTCTGTGCCTTTCTACCACGGCACTAGTAATAAATCTTAATCAATTTTCATCCATTAGGACTGCATTGGGTGAAATTGAATCCTAAAGTGAAATTCACCCTCATGAAGAGTCTGCATAAAGCCTGTGCAGTGCCTAGATCCCTCTTTAGACTTATTTTGGGGTCTTAAGAGGGACTCTCCCAGTGTATACTTCACAGAATCTCTGTGGGGATCCAGGCAAACAAATGGCTGCACAGATATAATCCTATGCTTCTTTTGTTTCCCAATGACTTAATCTCAACACCAGCCTATGGGAGACTGGCATCAATGAAATTCAGGGTAAGACAGGGAGGAAATTGATGCACATTTTATGGCCACAGTATTCTTGTGCAATTGGCATAGAGGGATGAAAAATAACTTGTTACATTTATAAATGAAACTTCTGTTTAGTCTCAGCAAATACAATCTGAGACTTTGAGTGTTTGAATAGTATATATGTAAAAAGCCTGAATGCAACAAAAATTAAACCTGTTTTTTGCATTAACTTTTGAGGAAAAACTCCGCTCTGATGCTTACATATAAAATACTTAGCATACCGGTTACATTTACTACAGCAACACAGTAACCCAGGGTTATTCCATTTCTCCTTGAGTTTCACCTTCACAATGGAAACTAATTTTCTTAACTGTAAAGACCATGTAATTATGAACCAAAGGATGTTTCTACTGAAGGGGAGACTGCCCTTTCATAAGCATATGGGCTTCAGAGAGAAAATTAATGTAATTGTATTATATATATATATATATATATATATATATATATATAAGACAGGGCTGACCCTAGATCAAATGGCACCCCAGGCAACGAGCATCTTAGATGCCCACCCCCCGCCATTGTTAAACTTTTGAATACCTTATTTTTTTTACTGCATTTTGTAGCCCATTTCATGACTTGGATGCACGAATTTTATGCAGGATTTATCCTTGTCATATAAGATGATAAATTTGCATGCTAGGATCTGAAAATTTATTTTTTTCATGCCATATTAAAGCAAATAAAAAAATAGTTTCCACTAAGCTTATAGAAACTTTTAAATTTTAAGAATAACTGAAACGTACTAACATCGAGAAATTGAACTGTGCACCAACACTGGGTGGACCAGTATTAAATTGTGTTACAGTAGGTGATAGCCTTAGAATGTTAACCCTAGTCTTGTAGTTCAAAAGGTCACTTTTCTCACCTTTGGCACTGTGCTTCAGGTCACAAGCACAGAGAGATCCAAAGACTGGCCAATGGCATTTTCAAGCGATAAAATAGCAAGCGAAGTCTGTCTCTTGTTGGCCATTGTCGATTGAAGACACATTTTAATGAGCCTGAGCTTTGAAAAGCTGCGCTCACAACTCTTGACTGTGACTGGCAGTGTGAGCAGTATTCTCAAAGCTATCCACACATTAGGATAAGTTGCTTCAGCTCTGCATCATGGAGAACTTGGAAGGGAGAGTGCTTCCTTTCTCCCCTTCCCTCCCCCAGGTCTTTTCATGGTGTTTCATTTGTCCGAACCTTCTTTGATGGTTGACACTTGAGCAGTGTCAACGAGCAAGCAAATAAACTCCCTCTTGAATTTTTCTTCTGTTTCCTATCACCTGATCTCTGCCCTCGTAACCAAGCTTTCTCTTCTTCCAATGAATGAGTTTCCTTGAAGACAGTCTCAACTCCTAAGTTTTCTGCCATTTTTTTTGGCACCAGTGATGGCATCTTCAAATGTGTTGTCTCTGCAGGCCACAGTGAAATCAAGCCAACTTCTAATCACAGTAGTAGTGGTCAAGGTGTCCATGGACTGAGTTTGTAATGCCTTGCTTACAGCATTTATTGGAACAAGCTATCATGCCAAAGCACAACTGAGATCAGAAATTTGAAGTCCGTGATCTGGTTTGCCAGGGTTTGCACCACTTCTTGGACTCCAACCTCCGCTTTACTTGAGGCATCCATGAGGGTTTCTTAAACCCCAGTCACTTGGTATCTCACTGGCCTTACGCTGTCTATGCATCTCTCCCAGTGAGTGTCACTTAGTGGCTTCACGGTCAGATTTGTAACATTGTCTGTGAGGATCTTCTAGCTGATGCTGAAAACAGGCGTCTGTCCTTTTTAGTACTCTGAAGAGAGCTATTGAATCTAAAGAAGATGATGCTGCATCTGACACAACGAGACTGAGGGAATGGCAGCTACGAGGCATGAGGAAAGCTCTTAGATTCAGCACAATTATCCTTGCCTGAATGCCACAGCTTCTTCCTTTTATGTTCGCATCATTGCCATAGCCTTGACCGGACAGTCCTGAAACTTTATTTTATTCTCATTCAAAATGTTCATAACTAGTTCTGTTAGGCCTTTTTCAGTAGAGTTATCCAGAGACTGGAAACAGATAAAATGTTCCTTTACTTGGATACAGCCATCCTTATCAACAGATCTTACTGTAAATGACATCTTTTCACTTTGACTAATGTCGGGAGTGCAGTCCATTATTAAGGTGTAGTACTTTGTTTTGCCAAGTCACATCAATATGTTATCAAGCACCTTCCTTGCCTTAACGTCAATCAATTCATTTGGAATTGTTTTGTGCAGTGATGGTCCATTTTAGAAACTACTCAACATAGGTGCTCACACATGACAACTGACCTTTTTGCTTTCTATACCGCGCTCCTGAAGGCTTCTTCAGGGACATCTTTTATTTTCTACATAGGAAAACAGACACTATTGCAAAAGTCTATGTTCTGCAGGGTTAAAAAGTCATCAAACGTTACGTGTTAATCCTGGCAAACAAAGTAACAGTATTTCTTTTATATTGTTGCCTAGATAGCGGTTTGATAGCTATCTCTGACATCTCATTGAATGTCCTATATCAGTCACTACTTACGCTCTTGAAGTCTTAGCACACAAGTACACTTTCACAATTACACAATTAAAAAAAATTCACAATATTGCAGTGGGGCTCTCACTTCAGTTCTTTCTTATATCTCACTAACTGACTGGTGAAGGCCCACCTCTTACATGGCCATGAGGGCCTGGTTGACAACATTCTAGAACGTTCGAGGAAGATGTAGTTCTCAGACAATCTGGCTGGTTCCATGAGATTCTACAAAGATCCAGCATATTCTAGCAGGTAAATGAAAACTGAATCCCCCTACACACTACCTGAAACATTTTACTTTAAACATTCTATTTTCCCTTTTGTTGCTAACAACAAAAACAGCACCCTGAGCCCAGTACCCCCCAAACCCTAGCTGGATGGCTGGGTCGCCTGCCCCTAAATCCGTCCCTAATGGAAGATTTTGGACATAATTGCTAGGTGTCTCCAGATTATCACAGAAACCCTTAGCCACCCAGGTCTCACAAAAAAGAAAGTAACAGATGAGTCATAGTTGGGTTACTGTTTTTAGATGCTTGTACGGCATGGGATTGAACATCTCCTCTGAGAGGCTAAGCTCTTTCAACTACCATTGAATTCAATAGGAGTTGAGGTTGCTCAGAACCCTGCAGCTTCAGAATACAACTATAACTGGAATAGAACCATCTTTTTACAAACCTTGGGTCCATTCTTTGGAGACGTCTAATAAGTCTCGGACTATTTTCCTGCTGTGTTTGTTATAGACGCAGAGGGGAGACTGTGTGGAACTCCCCGCAGTGCAGCCTCATTCCCACTCCCATGCACTCAGCATAGGAGCGCCCATGCTGCAGTCTTGCTCATTAACCCCACAAGGAAGCAAAGCCTGAAAACTAACCCATAGTGGAAATAAATGAGCGACAGGGCCACTTTAATATTACCCTTAAGCTGGAATTTTGCTCAAGGCTTATGTCTACCCTGCAATTAAACACCTGCAGCTGGTCTGTGTCAGCTGGCTCAAGCTCAGGGGCTTAGGCTGGAGGACTGAGCTCTGGGACCCTCCCTCCTCATGGAGTCCCACAACCCTGGCTCCAGCCTGAGCCTGAACATTTACACCGCAATTGAACAGCCCCTTAGCCTGAGTTAGCTGACACGGGCCAGCTATGGCTTTCAATTGAAGTCTAGACATACCTGTAGAGTCTTTGCCAAGTGACACATTAATCGGCATCAAGACTGCTCTAATTTGCTCTAAGGCACAGTGGCTGGAAGGGGCATTCCAGTAGCCTGGCAGTGCTAGGGCACTTTCTGTGAGAGACTCATGGCCCCCATGGTGCCTGAGCATCTTGCCTTTTAAACGCATTTATCCTTACAACACCCTAAGAGGCAGGGAAGTGCTATTATTCCCATATTACAGAAAGAAACTGAGGCACAGAGTAATTAAGCAACTTGCTCAACATCACGCAGGAAGTCTGAGACAGATTAGGGAACTGAACCAGATCTCCTGAGGCCGAGTCTCATACTAGGCCATCTTTCTGCTATGGCTCTGTCTGAATTTTCTCTGCTATGCCTCCATGCTTGGGGGAATCTTTGCATAATCAGGTAAGCCAGTTTTGCAACTACTTTATGCTAGTGGACTGGGGCAAAGTGGCCACAGCAGGCAGCCAGAACCCCTCTAATTTTTTTCTATGACCACAAGTCACTCAACATACAACTCCAGTAAGTTACTGTGTAGGATCTTCTTTTAAGAGGGCTTCAGAGTGCAAATAATTCAAAAATTGGAGACACTATCTCATAACAGCTGGATCCGTGGGAACATGTCTGAGAAGTATATGCAGCCACAGGAGAAAGGTCAGTATTGAGATACCATTATCAGTCATAGATAAGACATATTTTGACAATAGTAGAGAATCAAGAATTCAGGTTTAAGACAAAATGAGAAAATATTCTCCTTTAACAGAAAAGCCTTGCAAAGCTTTTGTAAAGTCCTGATGGTTAAAACCTGCCCACTAATAAGAGGAAAATTTTGCTTTCAGCTTTTTCTTAATGTAAAACTGCTGTAAAGTTTAAGCTTTCCCAAACCAAACAGCACATTCTATGCAACATGTTGTGCAGCTGTAGCTACAGTAAACCAGGCCTTACAATGAGCAATTTTCAAAATGGCAGAGTTCTCGTTTTAAAATCCTGGCACGTCCCTGATCTTTGTTATAAATATTCTGGTTTTGTTTTGCAGGTCATAAAGGAAGAGTCTTGCACATAGCACTGAGCCCAGATTATAGCAGGATCTTTTCTGTTGCAGCCGATGGAATGGCTTGTGTGTGGAAAGACTGCTAATCTGGTGAAAGCAACACAGAAGCAAGGACTTTCAGGAGAATTATTCTAGTTAAGTGTGGCAACTTTGTTTCCATTGACTTTTGAAAGCAAGCAGTTTAAAGGTTTTTGGAATGACAGTAATACAACAAATCTTCATTCTTTCTAATGAAACATGAAAAAGAGAACCCCTTTTGTTCATGAGAAAGCAATCTTCCAGTTTGTTCATTATCACACGGAATTCTGTTGAACCTGCACTGCCTATGCTTTAGATGAAAAACATTCTAAGTCTGATTAATAATATCAAATTGTTTTCCTTAAAGCAATAACCATGGATGACATTTGCACAGAGAACCAGCACAAGGACTATGCACCAGTTAAGTCTCACTTACTCCCTGTTTTGAGCCATAGGCCTAGTGGAAATTCTACAATGGCCAATTTGCAAGGGTATGGTCCCTTAGGGATGTCTACACAGCACACAGAACCAAGCCTCCCAACTTGGGTTGATAGACTTGGGTTAGCAGGGATTGTGCTAGCATAATAAAAATAGCTGGGTAAACAGCACTTTGAAGTTGGAGTTCAGACTCTGAAAACTGGGGAGGCTTCAATTAAACCCCACCCCACTATATTTCAAAATGTTTTTAACATCTAAAATAATAAATACACAATCATAGTAATAATATGCACAATGATGTACATACGTAATATACTGGTCAGTGACTTGTCTATGCCCAATAAACAAAGGCTGTGAGTCTGTAAAAAGCCAGGATGCATACCTTTTGGCTCAAGCTGTAGTGACTCATGTCTTTCGCTTAAGAGGTCACCAGTTTCATCCTCTGAATTAACAAAGATGGTAGCTATCTTAGTTACATGGGTTTTATTTAGTACTTGCTGGGGCAAACTCTCTGAGTTTAGTAAGACTTTGCCTGAATAAGGACTGAATACTGGCAAAAGCTAAATAAGGACTCCGGGATTTGGCCCGGTGATCAGCAAGCTCTCCTTCAAAGCATTTTAAAGCTTTTGCAACTCCACTAATGTCTCTGGTGTTCTTCTTCCATCATTTGAAAGCAGGAGAAGCAATGGACTGGGAAGGGGCTAATGAGAGACAAGAAAAAAGGAAGGGCTTGCCTCTGTTCCCAAAAAGACCCCAGAAATATTTCTTGTGTGAAAAGAGCCCTACAGGAATAGAAACTCATGGCCCTTTCTTTATGAAAAATGTTAGAACGGTTCCCGTAACTCAGCTGAGGATGTGGGAGATGAGTGATATAAAGTGAGCCCAGAGTTTTCGGAAAGAAAATTTAGCTGTGGCTGAATGGGTGAGAAAGGGCAAACAACCTTAAGAGGGGCTGCAAAAGCATATGGAAGTGAGTCTATGACAGTCACATCTGTGGTTTTCATCCATTATTTAAAACCACGTCTCTGCTGTTTATAAATCACGTAAGAACTGACTTTAAGGCTGGAGAGCAGACACCACTAGGTTGTCTTTTCTCAGATGTCACGAGCACATCAAAAGGTGTTCATTTACAGTAAGTGTGATATAGCTTAAAGTCTCTGGTTTTAGTGGCCATATATTGTGGTCTACTTCAAAGCAGGTAGGAAAATAAGAACTCTTTGGTGGTGCATATAGAAATAACTACAAAAAAAGCTGATGTCTAAGAACAGGAAATTATTAATTGAGTTTGTCTTCCAGTATGAACAAGGCTGTTACAGCTGAATGTATCAAGCATTTAAAATCTGTGCCCAGAATAGTGATTTTTTTCACTCATTTGCAGGGGGAAGCTGAGGGAATAGTAAATTGTGAAACAGTTTATTTTATCCTATTTATTTCTGGCATTTTTCTCTTTTTCCGTTGCGGAATTTTTAACATCATAACCTCACCAACTAGAGATGGGGAGGGGCTTGAGTGAATTGGATCATGCTTTGCTTGATTAAATTGGAAGTGAATGCTCAGAAAATACAGTGCTGTGGAGGCTAATACTTTCGCCTTCTTACAATGCAGAAGTCCTTAAAATGTGAAATCTTGGTACAATGTGAAATCTTGGTTCAGTCTAATTTTTCCATTGGCATTATGCTTAATGGTGAGGTTGGAGCTTGCTCCTTTCCTTGGGCTGTGAGAGTTAGGCTTTCTGAGTGCACAGAAAGCCTTAACAAATGCTATCTTTTTTCCTCCTCTTTGCTAATGCTGTTGAACGTGAGGTAGATTGAGATGGATATATTTATGGGCAGTCCTTTTCCTATACGTTTGTTGTATTTTTCATTTATAGGATAGGTGCCCAGAACATTGAATGGGCACCTAGAGATGTATTTTTAAAATATGAAGAAATAAAATTAATAATTAGATCAAATTAAATTAATGTACTAATGAATGCCTCCACCTTAAGTAGCCATGTATTAAAAAGAGAGTATTAAAGACTGTGGAATATTCATTTTTCACTGCCTTTTGTGACATGGAAGTGACGTGATTTAGTACTTTTCCTGCCCCATATGGAGCACTGTAGAATGAGTATCAGAATAAAGAACTTCTGCACAAAAATAATTTCTACAAATAGCAGTCTCTTGAACCTTTGAATAATCTCTTCAGGGAATGCATCCTCCTAGGCTCTCTACAGTATAACAAAGTTGTTCTCAGATTGCTGCATGAAATTAGAAAATTTAGATCCATGGAGCTCTTCTGTTAACTTACAGTGTGATATACTGAAATGTCCACTAAAGAACAGACCAGGGACTTGCTTGCTTAACCTCATCGCCTTATTTTACAGGCATCAGGCCTTCACTGGATGGTCTGCCCTGGTGCACAATGGAAAATATTAAATAGTTGATTATGCGTGTTCATTTTCTACTGGCTACCTCCTTAGCCTGTAGTAAGTGTAAATCATTGCATTCTAGATGGCAAGATGTCATTAGCTAATTATGGTCACTCTTCCCTATCTAGCCAATAAACTTTTTTGGGTCATTCCTTAGTGGGGAAGATCTGATGGGAATGGGTGCTGATTTCTTGATCTTAAGATATTTCCAGTTTAGGTGAAAGGGCATTTCAAGTGTCCAGGCTCACTAGGGTCTTTGCTGTAAATGCCAAAAGTTAAACAGTGACAGAGGTTTTTTAGCTTATTTTTACTAAGTGAGTCCTAAGCCACTAGGAATGATGCTGAGTCCAACTCATCCTAGGGAAACCATCAAACAACATTCAGCTAAAATAATTGCTTTCCACTAGAATCAAACTGGGCCATATTCAAGACATTGACCTAGAGAAGGAAGACTTCATATTTTGTGCATGCTTGTCACATCTTTTCTAGCCCAGCATATCTCTTAGACTTTTATTTTGCCAGACCCACTCTTTGCTAGTCTTTTGGGTCCTGTTATTCTAGGAGGACTGTAACATTGTCTGACCATGAAATGGAGAAAGAATGGATCTTTGGTTCTGAGCAAATTGTTGTTTTTAACTGACAAGAATGGTGTCTGTATCATCCAAAATGAATCATAGAATATTAGAGTTGGAAGGGACCTCAGGAGGTCATCTAGTCCAACCCCCTGCTCAAAGCAGGACTATCCTCAGCTAAATCATCCTGGCGAGGGTTTTGTCATGCCGCAGCTTAAAAACCTCTAAAGATGGAGATGCCACCATCTCCCTAGGTAACCCATTCCAATGCTTCACCACCCTCCTAGTGAAAATTTTTTTCCTAATGTCCAACCTAGACCTCCCCCAGTGCAACATGAGACCGTTTCTCCTTGTTCTGTCATCTGCCACCACTGAGAACAGCCTAGCTCCATCCTACCTGGAACCCCCTTTCAGGTAGTTAAAGGCTGCTATCAAATCTTCTCATTCTTCTCTTCTGCAGACTAAACAGGCCTACTTCTTTCAGCCTCTCCTCATAAGTCTTGTGCTCCAGCCCCCTAATCATTTTTGTTGCCCTCAGCTGGACTCTCTCCAACTTGTCCACATCCTTTTTGTAGTGGGGGAGGGCCCAAAACTGGACACAATAGTCCAAATGCGGCCTCACCAATGCCAAATAGAGGGGAATAATCACTTCCCGCTATCTCCTGGCAATGCTCTTACTAATGCAGCCCAATTTGCCATTAGCCTTCTTGGCAACCAGAGCACACTCCTATCCAGCTTCTCATCCACTGTAATGCCCAGATCCTTTTCTGCAGAGCTGCTGCCTAGCTCGTCGGTCCGCAGTCTGTAGCTGTGCATGGGATTCTTCCGTCCTAAGTGCAGGACTCTGCACTTGTCCTTGTTGAACCTCATCAGATTTCTTTTGGCCCAATCCTCCAATTTGTTTAGGTCCTTCTGTATCCTATCCCTCCCTTCCAGGGTATCTACCACTCCTCCTAGCTTAGTGTCATCTGCAAACTTGCTGAGGGTGCAATCTACCTCCTCTTCCAGATCATTAATAAAGATGATGAAGAAAACAAGCCCCAGGACAACCCCTGGGGCACTCCACTTGTGACTGGCTGCCAGCTAGACATGGCGCCATTGATCACTACTCATTGAGCTCTTTGCTCTAGCCAGTTCTCTATCCATTTTATAGTCCATTCATCCAACCCATACTTTTTTAAATTGCTGATAAGAATACTGTGGAAAACTGTATCAAAAGCTTTGCTAAAGTCAAGATATATAACGTCCACTGCTTTCTCCACATCCACAGAACCAGTTGTTACCTGGCAGATCTGTGTTCTTGGGGAACCAAGGTGAAAAACCCCTATTCTATCTCTGGCTCACCTGAATCCCCTCCAGCCTCTGCTTGAACCAGAAACAAAAGCAATGAAAAGGCTGTGGGAGACGCACCTAAAACCCTCCCAAGAAGGGTGATAGGATTAAGACAACTCCCCATGCCTCATCTACACAGAAGATGTAAAAAGGGGCATCTCAATTAGCACACTGAATGGAGAACTGGAGCCTCATTTACATTGAAGATGGAACAAGAATTAGCATGAAGAATGGAGAACCAAGCTCTAAAGCAGGAACCACACTGAATTCTGGGATTGGCAAGGCAGGGACACACTGCATTATGGGAGGTTTCTGCTCTTGATGTAAATGAACTCACACCTACACCCATCCAGCTCCGCAGTTATCAAACCATTCTAGTATTGATATGCAAAACACTGAATCTGCCTGGTTGCATTGTGAGCTCCCCCAAGGAACATTGACCATAGCTGGGAGTGACCAGCTCCTATTGTCCAGCATAGAGAAAACCACCCTGGGGTACTTCATTGAGATGTTGGTTACCCACAAACAAACTTGGTTCTACAAAATACCCCTACCCAAGTTCAAATCTCTCTCTTGCTCTCCTCTTCTGATGCCTGGACCCAAATGCTTTCCTGACTGATCCTGTTGTGGGTTTTGCCTCTCCCTCAAGTGTTCCTGACCCTAAGCTGAACAGCCTGTCTCCTGGGAACTTCTGAGCTGCAAGGAATGGTGAGATTTCCTCCCGCCCCCTATCTTTCCCAATTCTTTCTCTCTCTCTCTCTCTCTCTCTCTCTCTTTAATCCAGGTATAACTTTCTACTTTTGTAATCAAACCTGGGCTAGCCTTCTCCAATACCCCTACTGTAATTTTGTTGTATTGTAAGTGTTAGATTGTTTTTCTCTCCTTGTATGGCATCACTATTAGTATCCTAAGTTTTATACACCTGGCAATAAACTAACTATTGTAATCAAGCTGGTTGCCAGTTTCTCTCTCTTTAAATGCATTTACTCCTTTGTGTTCTTGGCTTCCCTACCTTGCTCTGCAGCAACGCTTCTTCTACCTAAGCCAAAGATCCCTGGAGTGCCCAAAATCCTATGGGGTTTGCTTATCCAGGGGGTTACTGCTAGAACAATTGTGTTGTGAAGAGGCATATAAAGGGGGTAGCTGAAAAGTGCTGCTCTGCTTAGCCTACGGCGTCCCGAGGCGCATAAGGGTGACAGCTGAAAGTGCTGTTTGACCCAGCCTGATTGAGTCCAGGGGGCACATACGGGGAACAGCTGAAAAGTGCTGTTTGGACCCAGCCTGCTCATAAGTGCTCCATTCTGGTGTGGTGCAATGGGCACATGAGGGTGACAGCTGACAGTGCTGTGTCACCCAGCCTGCTGAGTTCAGGGACGTATAAGGGGTCAGCTGGGAGTGCTGATAGCCCGGTCTGCTCAGACGCACTCAGTTAATCTGGAATGGCTGTGTGTATCTGTGGGGGGTTTATTCGAATCTGAAAACCTTAGGTCCTGCAGGATAGCTCCACTGGGAGGGGACTTGTAACCATATGAACACACCAGTAACACAAGCTGCACGTTAATAGAATCACACCCCCTCTTCCAGGAAGGTAACCCTAATAAATAAGCATATCTCAAAGTGACGGGCAAATCTGGTAACATAGTCACCTTTTCATAGAAGGCAATCACATTGGTCAGGCATGACTTGTCCTTGGTGAATCCATGTTAACTGCTCCTGATCACTTTCCTCTCTTCCAAGTGCCTTAAAATGGATTCCTTGAGGACCTGCTCCATGACTTTTCCAGGGATTGAGGTGAGGCTGACCTGCCTATAGCTCCCTGGATCCTCTTTCTTCCTTTTCTTGAAGATGGGCACTATATTTGCCTTTTTCCAGTCATCAGGGACCTCCCCCTGTTGCCACGAGCTTTCAAAGATAATAGCCAATGGCTCTGAAATCACATCAGCTAACTCCCTCAGCACCCTCAGGGGCATTGCATTTGGCCCCATGGACTTGTGTATGTCCAATCTTTCTAAATAGTCCTGGACCTGTTCCTTCAGCACTGCAGGATGTTCACCCCTTCTCCATTCTGTGCTGCCCAGTGCAGTAGTCTGGGAGCTGATTTTGTCTGTGAAGACAGAGTCCCGGTCTACACTTACCTCTGTGATTCGGCAGCAGTCGATGGGAGATATGCAAGTGACATAAATCACTTGCGTATCTCCCGTTCACTTTGCAGCGTCTCCTCTGCGCGGCGTCCATACTGCACTGCATCGAAGGGAACAGTGCTCCCTTCAACGCAGTGCTACTCCACTTACCAGGGTGGTTTTCCTGCATCACTTCCTGGATCGACTGAGCGCGTCTATACAGACCGCTCAGTCGATCCAGAGCAATCGATGTGATGGCGGCGAATTTGCCACCGTCAGTGTAGACCCAGCCAGAGGCAAAAAAGGCATTGAGTAACTCAGCTTTCTCCACATCCTCTGTCACTAGGTTGCCTCCTCCATTCTGTAAGGGGCCCACACTTTCCTTAATCATCCTCTTGTTGCTAACATACCTGTAGAAACCCTTCTTGTTCCTCTTCACATCCCTTGCTAGCTGCAACTCCAATTGCGCTTTGGCCTTCCTGATTTCATTCCTGCATATTCGAGCAGTATTTTTATAATCCTCCCTAGTCATCTGACCAAGCTTCCCCTTCTTGTAAGCTTCTTTTTTGTGTTTAAGCTCATCAATGACTTCTTTGTTAAGCCAAGCTGGTTGCCTACCACACTTGTTATTCTTTCTGCACATCGGGATGGTTTGTTCCTGTGCCCTCAATAAGGTTTCTTTAAAATACAGACAGCCCTCTTGGATTCCTTTCCCCCTCATACTAGCCTCCCAGGGGATCCTGCCCATCAGCTCCCTGAGGGAGTCAAAGTCTGTTTTTCTGAAGTCCATGGTCTGTATCTTGTTGTTCTCTTTTCTTTCTTTTGTCAGGATCCTGAACTGAACCATCTCATGGTCACTGCTGCCTAGGTTGTCACCCGCTTCTACTACCCCTACCAAATCTTCCCTGTTTGTGAGCAGCAGGTCAAGAGCAGCATGGCCCCTAGTTGGTTGCTCCAGCACTTGCACCAGGAAGTTATCCGCGACACAGTCCAAAATCTTCCTGGATTGTTTGTGCTCTGCTGTATTGCTCTGCCAGCAGATGTCAGGGTGATTGAAGTCCCCCATGAGAATCAGGTCCTGTGAACTGGAAACTTTCCCTAGTTGACTGAAGAAAGCCTCATCTACCTCATCCTCCTGGTCTGGTGGTCTATAACAGACACCCACCACAACATCATCCTTGTTCTTGCTTCTAAGCTTAATCCAGAGACTCTCAACTGGTGTATCTCCAGTTTCATACTGGAGCTCAGAGCAATCTTAGTGCTCTCTTACATACAGTGCAACTCCTCCACCCTTTTGCCCCTGCCTGTCCTTCCTGAATAGCTTACAGCCATCCATGAGAGTGCTCCAGTCGTGTGAGTTATTCCACCAAGTCTCAGTTAATCCAATCATGTCATAGTTCCTTGACTGTGCCAGAGCTTCCAATTCCTCCTGCTTGTTTCCCAGGCTTCTTGCGTTTGTGTATAGGCACCTGAGGTAACTAGCCGATTGCCCTACTCTCTGAGTACGAATCAGGAGGCCTCCCCTGTTGCACCCTCCTCCTTCTGCTTCCTTGTGGTGTCCCACTTACAATGAAGGTGAAGAGAAACAGATTAGAAGAAAAGAAGATGGAGAAAATGCTACAATAAGGTGAAAATAAGACAACGACAACAACACAGAGAGGACAGTGAGGACAAAGAAGGAATTAAGAGGAGCTTGTGAGGAGAGAAATAGAAGATAGAAACAGTCCCATAAGGCAAGTGTCTTTGAATATCAGCTACATATTTTCCATTAGATTTACTTTAAAAACCTTTATATCTTTCTTTCTGTATACTTGGGTTTTTAGAATAATTTCCCCATTAGGCACAGGCTTTGTGCTGTTAAAAGAAAAAGAAATTGTTCTGACTTTTATTTAGCTGAGTACAATTAATTTTATTCCCTCTGCTTAGAAAGACAGAATATTTTGGGTGTAAGTTCCAGTCACTGGACTAAATTCATCTCTGAATTACACTGGTGTAATCTCATTTGTCTGGTATCCTTCTATCCTCTCTTATTTACCCATTATACTATGATGAGTGGTTCTCCTTACAGAAAAAAAAATAAAAAGATATAGCAGGAGCTATGCAAAACTATTTTCACGAGGAAAAATACTGAATACTGCAAATATTGACTAGGTGAATAGAAACACTCATGAAATATTGAACATTGATTTTTGTCTTTGGAAGTTTTAGTAAGAAATATAGTAGTTTGGGCTCCAGGAGTTTAAAGTCTTCTGTCTTCCCTACCCACATCAGATGCTACCGGTATGGCAAAGCTTTTTGGTTAACTCCAGCAGTATGTCAGGTGAATTTATATGCACACCATGTTTTTCTATGTTGTATATCACATGCAATGTTTAGTTGCTCCACCCATTAAATATTATTTTCCATCACATACATTTATTAAATCCTTCTTCTGTAGAAAAATCTCTTAAGATATTTATGGAACTGGAAATGGCTGAGTTTATCAATGTGCACATGACAGTACATCATTTTGGATCAGAATCCTGTTGCTGAAGATGTTGGAAAAGAGGTCTGATCATTTCATGGCTCAGATATCACTGAAATCTAGTCAAACACTGACACTGTAGTTGTGAAATAGGACATTTATATTTTACCATCTAGTATTTGCTATACTGATATTTTATCTAACCAGAGAAATCGTCTATCATTTCACTTGAGGGTTTCATGGAAGGTTTTCCACTGATTTATTTAACCATAATGCATGTTATAAACAAGTATATACCCTGATTTGGCTTGCAAACATATTACATGTTCAAAAATGCACATACTATCTTTACTGCAAGAGACTGGGACTTCCAGATAATTGCAAATTCCAAGCCCACAGCCTTTATTGCCTTTTATTTTTTATTGAATGCAAAAAATTCAGTGAAATGGTTGAAGTTTTGAAATACATGCAAGTTAGAAAATTCAAAATTATTTGATCTCACAGTCAAATAAACTTTCCAACAAAGTATGCAGTCTTTGAAATTGCATGTCCTCAGGGTGCCAGACCTAACAACCCCTCTCAGATGGATTTCAGAAGGGGGAGGGTGGGGGCTAAATCGTGGGATTTGCAGAGACAGGAGAAGAGTCAACAGTATTTTCAGGAGCCTGATATCATTCCTAGAATCTCAGTGACTCTCTGGAATTTTACAGGAATCCAGATATGAATATGTGCAGTTGTTCTCAATATGCAATTAGAACCAAATACTATTGATTTCAATGAGAATTGGATTGGACGCTTAAGGTGAAATGTTCATTACTTATGTAAAGATCAAGTAAATGTGCTTTGTAAGGGTGGAGGAATATTCCTCTTCTGAGCCATGAAGCATCTATGTAGCCCCTCTGGCTGACACTACAGGGCATATATTGTTATAGGAGAATGCTATGCTCACTTTGTGCTGGGGTTATTTGCTGAAAACACATTTAATGTTTGCCCCAAAGTGAATTCTGATGGGAAAGTTACAAGCTATTAAAGGTGCTTATAATGAATTTACCACTTCAACCACAGTATGTATGTGAAGCTACTGCATAATACTCTGATCATACTGACTGCATCATTCAAAAATAGATTTTGTTACAAATAAAGGTGTATCAGAGCAGCAAAAAATCAGTCAGAGAATGACTCAATCTATAAGTCACCCCCTATGGTTTTCTTTATCCAGAGAAGATGTGACTTTGTAAGACGAGTGTAGACACCAGGGCTTTGGGCAGCACCGCACTTGCCTGACTTGCCAAAGGAAGTGATGCCTCTCAGTTCACCATCACATATCAAAGGACCACCAGAATCCCCCTGTAAAAGAGGAAGACAAACTTGACTTTAGGAGTTACAAAGGCTTGAAAACATGCCGTTAATTAAACTGGTGCACGTATGTTTGTGTAGACAAGGTCTGAGGAAAGCTTTCAGAAATTAATTCTTGCTTCTCTTGGTCTTTCTTAAGAATATGTGTTCTGTTTTTAAAAAAAGGAAAGCTTAGAATCTGATCCATTCATTTGTGAATTAAATAGAGAATAAATCTAATTTAGTAGTAATAGTAATGAACAGGTACATTTTTTTCATCATCTGAAACAAACTGGAAACCTTACCCTTTGAATGCAGAAAGTTTCTGGAAATAATTAGTAAATCTAACCAAAAGTAAATTGGTTGAAAAATTAATCATCTAGTAATGTTCTCACTGGGGCGTGCATAAAACAGATAGTACAGCATGTTAACCCTTTTATTGCTGGACAGAAAGGCTTCTATGACCATGGACAAATGGACAAAGCCGTTAAAATCAGCAACAAGTCAAGGCATAATGTACTAGGAGGTGTGATTTCCCTCTCTACCCCAATGTATATATGGATGGAACATTCAGCAACAGACAATAGTTAACCCTTTGTCTTTTTCTCCTCTTTCTCCTGATTTAGATTACAAGTAAAGTGGATTTGAAGATTTATCTAATGTTATGAATTGCTACAATTTCCAGCAAACTAGTACCTAATCCCTTGATCCTGCAAACCCTCAGTGGGACTACCCATGTGCTTCAAGTTATAAATTGCTCAAGTATATTCAGGCGCGGAGACTAAGTGGTCAGAAACTAAATCAGTCTTGGTTAAATCCTGAAAATGCATAACCTAAACTAGGATCAATTTAGTGTATAAACATGATGTAGAATGAAATTTTTAGAACAATAGCCCGGGATCATTCCTGATGACAGAAGTTATGAGCGAAAGATGCTGGACGTGAAACCAAAGAAGGGGTGTGAGTTGCTAGTGCACTGCAAGGTTTAAGAAGCCGTTACTTCTGTATAGGGTGGACTACCTCCTTTTTTACTCCATCAAATGCACTTGGGTACCACTTTAAAGTATCAGAAATGAAATGATACAAGGCCATGAAACAACTCATGGGAAATGCAAGCAGGTCTTGGGTCTTGACTCTGCTTCCATTGAATTTAATGAGAGTTATACAAATTACTTTAATAACAGCAGAATCAGACTATTGGGGCCTGATCTTGCAAGGTCCTGAGCACCCTCATCTCTTCAGAGGAGAATATTTACTGCTCTACAAGACTGGGCATAGAGACCTCACTGTAAACTTGGACTTAATGTCTGTTGGTGTAATTATTAAATGCATGTCTCCGCATTACATTTTCTGGTAACTCGTTGCTTTTACTGTTAGACATTATAAGGCTAGTCATGAGCTACTGAGGTGGGATCTGCAGTGGGTACTCGTTTATTACTAGCCAGAGAATGTGAGTACTAACACTTTTGTAAAAGTCTGCTCCTTAGTGGATGATTCTACTTCTAGCAAAAAACATGATATAATTTGGCCTAATACTAGACTCCCATGTGTACGTTTATGAACCATCACAGAGGGAAAATAGATCTAACCATCCCTTGTTAACCTGACCAATTAAATATTTAAATATTTTTAAAATATTGCTGTTTATATATAGGTATCACCACTATATATGGCTGAAATTAGTTTTATTACTCGACATGTGAAATGCTTCAAATTATGTAAAGCCTATTCCAAAGTTTAATGGAGTCAATGGAAGTCTTTCCATTGATTTCAGTGGCTTTTAGAATAGGCCCAAATAATTTAATCTGAATTACCATTGCAAAGACTGGACATTTCCACTGTTGTTTATCCAGTAAAGACATTTGACTGCAGAAAAGGAAAAATATTTTCCTGTTTTCCCTGCTCAGAAAACCAAACACGTCCTACGTCCCTCAACATAGTTTACCAATCAGATGCTTTGAGTTTAAGTCTTATAAACGATTGTGCTGATCTGATTTTCTAACTCTGAGGTACTTAGTACACTTGTTTTACAGTTGAACTAAAGTTCTGAGCACTCTGACGTGTCCATCATACCCAGTGTTCTACATTTTACTTCTAAGATCCTCTAGATGGGTACAACAAGTATATGTACTTACATCACATGAGTCTTTTCCTCCTTTTTTCTCATCGCCAGCACACACCATGTTCATTGTTATAAGGGGATTATAATTATAGTGCTTCTGATCATTGCAGATTCGTCTGTCGATGACGGTGATGTTTACTTCTCTCAGGGTATTAGAAGGCTTACGCTGTCCATTCTTAATTATTCCCCATCCTGCTACTCGGCACTTTGTTCCTGGTTTGAGATCGGTGTCTGTGTTAGGTAGATTAATGGTTTTCACAGCTTTACCAATTATTGCTCTCTTTTGAAGCTATAGGATGATAAGAAGACATAGTTATTGCAGGGGGAGCTGGTAGAACCCCTATCTTTAAATTGCTCAACACTCTCCATTATGATTATAAAGTATTTTTGCGGCCTTTTCTTTGAGACGCTCTCATGCCATTGGTATTCAGCCTCAGAACACTCTTAAGCTAGGGAAGTGCCTTTCCTTGGTCCCATGAAATTCCATTCAGCTTTTGATGAAAAATCATAACTTCCCTTCTCTGGCTTATGGGCATCAGAAAAATTTTGGCAACTTGCCAAAAAAACTGAACCCAGAAACATTCCAAAGTGCTGGGCTTCTGCCCCGTCAAAGCAGCAACAACCACTGTACTGGGAACATCTGGGAGTCCGGCTGGTCAAAAATTTTCTGTTGAAATGGTTTTTTGACAGAAAATTGGGTTTTCATTACAATAGTTTTTTGTGTGTGTGTGTGAAATGTGTCTGCTTTCTGCAGACATTTTTGTTATTTCATTGAAAAACTGAAATCTTTTGTCTAAAATCAGAAATGTTTCTATTCAGAGTGGCTCTGTGGTGCCTCATGGGAATTGTAGGTTGGATGTTTTATGCACCAAATTGCTGTGGCTGAGCTCTCTGGCCAGCTTACATCTCCCATGATGCATATTGGCCAGGGACTCCTCTGATGCAACTCCTTCTGGTACCAAAAGGGGAGAAAGTGATGCATCATGGGAGATGTAGTCTGGTTGGAGAGCTGAACCCATAGAAGAGTGTGAACTAGAGATCATGAACTAGAGCCCATGATCTAGAATTAAAACCTATGAACTAGAATTCCCATGAAGGACCACAGTACCATTTTGAATAGAAATATTTTGGTTTTTGGGTGAAAAATGTTGCCAAAAATTTGAAAATTTTCACAGAAAACCAACAGATGAAAAAGATTTTTGTTGAATTTTTCCATGAAACCACCCCCACCGTATTTTCCAACCAGCTCTACCTAGGTGATGTCAGAGAAGCTGAGGTTAGGGGAAAGAGAATTGGCTGGGCTTAGCTCCCATTCCCTAGCTGTGGACCTAGCACATGTCCCAGTGGCTCATTCCCACACCTATAGGGGTACATTGGGGCTAGAGCTCCCCTATCTCCCAAGAGTGAGGCAGAAGAGAAAGAATTAGGACAGGTTTCTGGTGACTACTCCAGAGACCCAGGCCCACTGCTCCCCCCCACCCCCTTTTGGATTAGTAGTGTTTCCTTTAGCCAGTTTAGATTGTTATTATTGTAGCTCATGTGGTAGCAATCTATACTACAGCACTCAATATTCAGGGATTTAACCTTACTGATGCATGATAGAGGGCTTTTCGTAGCTGCATATAACAGGACATATTTTTGCTTTTTTCCTTTTAAAAATGTAGGAAACTTTAGGTATCAAAAATTACATTAGAAGAATGTTATTTAGATTGAAAAGTCAAGTGCTTGAAATTTAGGAAATGGCAGATTTACAATTTCTCATGCATTTCATTGTCACCTATTCCTTATTTATATGATAATATACTATTTTTTCCACTGGTCCCCTGCCTCCGTGGAAGGATGCACGGTCAGGCAACTGTAAGTTTTCGTAAGTTTCAAGTGTTTGACAATGCAATGTAAATAACAGTCTTTTAATGGAATTTTTGAAATGTAAGGTATAGCTTGAGAGGAGTAAAAATATTAAATAGAGTCAGATGTTTGACTAATAACACTCCCTATATCATTAGATTACACAATACTTTGACCCATTTCTATTTAACCTATTCAGATATCTTGGATAGCAGTGGTTCCCAACCTTTTTGAGGGAAAGCCCCACTAGTTAACACTAGCTAAAATGCGCCCCTCCCCACTCACCTCGTCACTGGCCATAAATACATATAACCTCTGTAAATACATATAATGATGGTAATAATAACAACACTATATTACACAAATAATAAATTACTCTTACCAGAGTAAGAAGCTAAGCCTTCCCTGGCGTAGCTGACATTGCATGCCCTGTGTGGCCACGCCTCTACCTGGACTCAGGGTAATGGAGGCAGGCCCTGGCATGTTGGCCAGGGCTGCTCCTCTCTGGCCAGGAGCCCAGCCGGAGTGGGGCTGGAGGGGCTGCTCCTCTGCTCTGGCCAGAGAGGAGCTTGGGGCTGAGGCCGCTTCTTCGCTCTGGCCAGTGCAGATCTTGGAGGGCTAAATGATCTCACTATTACTGAAGCCTCATGGACCTCTTGTAATCTTTGGCACCACCACCCCAAGAGGATCCTCACCCAAGGTTATATAAGAAAATGACCTCAATGTGTACAAAAATGTTTTCCACAGGCAGTGCTCCTTATAAGAAGTCAGAAACCTGCACAGAAAGTTTGGGAAAGTATAAAATGACAAATGAGTGTATGTATAACAGAATAATAAAGTCAGAAATATTATAGAACTAAAGATTTTGTCTTGAATCTCACTAAGGCAGGGAGCGTGGGTCAAATCTCCATACAAGATCGAGAGTTGCATATTCTTAAAATTATGTTTAATACAAATTCTATACCTGCAGAAGCATGATGTCATGTTCCTTTGTCTGCTTATCAAAGCATGGATAGGGAACTGATTTTGCAATTTCAAAAATCTGTTGTTCTTTCTCTTTCTTTGAAGATGAATGAGCCCCAAGAACAACTGTGCTTTTATCACTGAAAAGAAGAACAACATCATTAACTGGCTTCATCATACCAAACGATACATGTGTGCAGTAGTATTCCTCTCTGGTAGTTGTAATTCACTCTCTTGCTGAGACATACACTGCTATATCTTGTTCTATGGTGTTCAGTTGCTTATCTACAAAGTTGATCAATTTCTTTTCTTATGCCAAAGCAACAAAGAATAATTAAGAAAATAATAATAAACAGCACATGTGTATTAATAATTCATAAATCTAAATAATTCAATGAGCTAAAATCCTATAGCCATATCTGTACCTTTTCAAACTTTACAGAGTCTTGGAGGGGTTTCATATCTTGGAATACAAACCTGCCCCTACAGTTTTGGTTCTGGGATTGATACAAACGTGGAAGAGATCTATTTTCTGCTCCCAGTTTGGATACATCAAAAATGTTATGAAGACAGCTATCCTGAGGACAGAACTCTTATAAAAAACGACTATGATTTTTGGTGTTGTGGATTGAAATCATGAGAACAGTTTATGAAATCTGGATGCTGTTTGATCTGAAATCAAATCTGACCTGCATCATTGCTTTGACCTTGAACCTGAATCCCAAACCTATGATACATGTCTGATCAGGATGTCAACATTGTCCCCTCAGGCAACATCTAATTCAGCTCAATAATATTCCACCCCCCTTAAATGTCCTGTTTCCTCACAGACTCACCAGACAATGGAGTTGTGGCTTGCTGATCTGTGCTTGCTGGGCGGTCCTTGAATGGATGCCAGGGATGCCTTGTCCCTCTTGGCCAATCAAAGATCAGTTTTATATCAGATTATTCAACTAATTGCTCCAGTGGCTCTAAAGTACACGGTGATTGCATGGGAAGAATTTGCACATGCATTTAAGTTGAGCTGGGATATAGGATTGGAGGGTATTTGATCTCTCTTCCAGCCTCAGCAAGATTTATCCTCCCATCCATTCTTGCATTGGGCTATGGGGAAATGATCCTCTTTCCTTAGGACATTATATAGGTGTTTAATTGCTGATTACACTTCATTATGCGAGCTAGCTATTGCATTTTGTCTTTGTTCAGGTCAAGCCAGAATTGGTTTCTGTTTTCCATATATCCCTGTATGCTAGTATTGCAACTGCAGGGCCCCAGGTAGTCTTCACAAGGAGCTAAATATATTCACCTGCTTGGGCTGTGACAATAGGAATCAATATGTATCTCTTGAATTGTAGGATCCAATGCTTCATTGGGACTGAGAGACTTGCCAGCAGACACTGTGTGGGGTCTGGCTCAGCAGCAGTTCTAATCCTCTGGATGGGGGTAAAAGGTGGGGCTTGGGATTTCAATCTCACATCCAGGCCTGGGTGAGCCAGATAGTTTATTTGGCTAGGTAGCCATTTGTACCTTGTGGCCTGTCAATCAGGAGTCAATCTGGCTCACAAGCTAAGTTATTAAGGCCATCCTTTGCTGGAAAGAATATTATCATCCTCATCTTCATTTGTGTACACGGTTGCTATTTCACAAAATATCTCTGCATGTAAATTGAAGGTTAGGGCACCTTGTTATGGCCTTTGTTGTTCACAAAAGTGTTGAAATGGAGAGCCCAGTTGCTTGCTTGCCAGTGTTAAAATGCAGTAATAAGATTATAATCACAGTTACGCTAGCTATACAAAAATAACTAATTTTTATGCTTCAGGAAATAGGATTCTAATTGCCTGGATTGGAAAAAAAATTTGCCTCACAGGCACATTATTGCATAATTGTCTACATACCAGATTAGATGGAATATTAGTTTTATTTGTTATGTCAATTTCTAAAGCATACTAGATCTACAGCATCAAGCATTAACTTTGGTCCATAGTGTGTGTAAAAATATTCTGTGAGATAGAAATCTTTAGAAGAACTTACATTTTACAATGGGCTGCAGTTAACACCCAATTTTCTTTGATCAAAGTTCCTCCACAATATTCTCTCCCTTTGATTAGGGCCATATATGGTCTTGAATGTGGAGTCACTTCTTGCCCTCCAATGATATCCATACATGAATCTAAAAATAAAAACAAATCATGCTGCACACAGTTGGGATAGTAAATAATACAAAAAAAATTCCATTCATAAAAAAGGGGTCAGAGTAATTATAAAATATAAAGCATATAAATATATACACAGACTTACAGTGCTAGATGTAGCTGTATTAGGGGTGGGATTTTTAAAATTGGTCTGTGTTGCCTAAATCTGCTTCCACTGAGTTCACTGGGAACAGAGTTAGGCCTGATTTTGAAAATCCCACCCTAAAATACAAATGGCCTTGTGGAGCTTTACTTGAATGAACTACATTTGTTTCCATTGCCAGGTTCATCAGCTGTCATTATGCCACTGTATAAACATTATGCAGTATATTTATGTGTGCCTCTAAAAAGAGTGGATATGCAATTCACTGCATAAATCAGATAAAGCATTAAATGAATTTTTTTTAAGTTGGAAATTAGGAGCTTTATGCCAATTGCAGCATAATTTCAGATGGAATTTTCTGACTCCTGCATAGATATACAGTCCATCCTTTGAGAAGGGAACCAGGTACGGTTAATATAACTCTTCTAGACTCCAGTCACCTCCCCTTCTGCAAGTTGAGTTAAGATTTTCCCTTCATATATTATTTTTAGAAGGGTAATGAGGCCTAGCTTTTACAATCAATGGAAAATTCAATAAAAAATGTTTTCTTTTACTTACTGATAACTTCATTAATTTAATATATCTAGCCGCATCTTGCTCTACCTATGAATTATCCATGAATTACAATGACAATGGATAAAAGCAGCACTTACCTCCAGGAATTACCAGGAGAATAATGGCAGCAGAAGCAGACAAAGTAAAGAGAAGCCCCATTATTGCTGCTTTGTGTTCTCCCACAGTAATCGTCTGATATATATTGAAAATGAAAAGGATGTGGGCTTCCTCCCTCCCCCCACTTAGGGACACCTGATATTCTGTAACTGAAACAACAACAAAAAAAACACACTATAACTTCTATGATGTCTCGAGGAAGGTGTCATTTCTAGGTATAGTGCTTGTGTCTTCTAGCTGATGAGTCATGGAGCTAGGAGCTCCTGAATAGAGGCTGACTGGAAAAACAAGTTTAGAGTACAACAAATTGGCATTTTCAGATAATTTTATTTTTTTAATTTCTGACCAGCTCTATCTCTGAGGTCAAATCCCAGCTCTAAAGTTAGTTTACTGTGTGTCCTTGGGTTCGCCACTTAACACTGCAAGCCAGTGAATCTCAGTTTCTTCATGATTAAAATACCTCACGAAAGTGTAATGTGCTAGTTGGTTTATGCTTACACATTTCTTGACAATATGAAGTGCCAACTACTATTATTCTAAGGCAAGTGTCAGATCTTGTGCAGTATGATCATTCCTGCTGAGGCAGAGTACAGCTGGTTTTGAATCAGCGTGGACCTGGAGATAGAAAAAGAGACTAAAATATGTTAGGACAGTGAGAAGATATGAAGATTAAATATCCAAGGAAACTGCTGAAAGATGTATTTTGTTTCATCTGTATCTTTTATTTAAAGAGGAATGTGCTTAACTGAGAACAGCTGATGTTTAAAAAACTCTTGAGTAGGGAGTGACCACTATGCGTTTGCTGCATCTCCACACTAATTAGAATGAGTGAGCAAAATTTTCTTATACTGATTTTTCTGAACCATTCTGTATGTACAGTGTGCCTAAGATTTTGGGTGATAGGAACAGGAAAAGGCCATCCAGCCTAAACTATGTGGCGTTTTTTGTTTGAGTTTAAGCCTACATTTGCACTTCCCCACCCTCCAGCTCTGTCCCTTTACCAAAAGGAATTGAGATGTCTTTTGAACCCTCTTTGTTTCACTTAATTTCTCTAATACCAATATCTTATTCCATACGTTTAGTATTGTTTCTGCCCAAGTTCTCTATTTGCTCCCTGATTCCTTATTTTTCAGGTCCCTTAATTTTTAAAGATATTTCCTGTGTGATTTCTTAAGTTTTGTGGGATTGTTAGGGGAATTGATTAAAGTAAAAATATAGTACATCTAATGCAATTAAAGAACCCAAAGACATTGTAATGAATCTGTGGCCATCTACATTCAGAAACCACCTTTGCCAACTAAACCACAAACATCTGATAAGGAATAAAATGTTAAACACTTTGTTCTAGAAACACAGGCCTCTTCTATTTGTGCAGAAGGTGAATCTGTCATTAGTTTTTGCTTTAGCATTAAGACATATACTCTTTGCAAGCCAGCCACTTGAAAAGATTTATCAGATCCGACCATGGAATACATGAACAATAGCGTTGCCTTAGGGCCCTATTTGGCTAAGCACTTACACGCATGTTTAACTTTAGTCCTGCTGAGGGAGACAGTTTTGATGAGGGAAAGCTATTTTAGGGGAAATAGCTTGTTGTAGTCTCTGCCCTTGCATAGCTGCTGATTGGATGTAACAGAAGTGTGCTTTTGTTTAAAGAGCGCTTTAGGTATTTGCTCTGAAAGTAAAACTACCCATACAATTTGAAGTTCCATCTAAACAGAAGCTATAGTGTCAAAGATCTGCTGATGTTGAATATACAGATGCGTATATTTTCAAAATGGACCATAGCTAGTAATAATGCTCTAGTCCTGCTGTCACATTTCAGTACTGAAACCGCATTCAGCAGAGCTGTGGTTCTCTAAGCCATTATTAAAAATAAGAGCTACATGGTGTAGGAGGGATTATATTTCAATTTCCTTACACTGGTGTTTTAAGATCACTAGAGGCTTTCTACATTTTTTGTACCAGGGTCAGGCCGTTTGTTTTAGTGGTTTAGCAGATGACGTGCCCAAGATCAGTGGAAACACAGATGGTTTGAAATACAGATTCATACCTCTAACTGCGGGGCTTGCTTTAACGGTGCAGTGGTTTTTTAGATTGATGGCTACTGACCTCCATTAGGTATTTTGTTTGCATATGATGCATTTATACCGAACATATATATACTGAATCTGAATCTGGATCCTTCCTACACCGTCAGACATCACTTAAGGCAAGAATAAGGCTCTGCCATCCCTGCCTCCCCTGGGCTGCTCTTTGCATGGCATCTATGTTGTTTAGTCCCATAAGTTTTCCCTCTCTGATTAGTGTTTGACTGAGGGATTCTTTCGTTGGATACTTCTGTGTGTTCTCTAGCTGCCCAGTGCCACACCTGCCATAGAATCATATGACTGGAAGGGTCCTCTAGTCCAGTCTCCTATACTCATGGCAGGACTGATTAAATATTATCTAGATCATCCCTGACAGGTGTTTGTCTAACCTGCTCTTAAAAATCTCCAATGATGGAAATTCCACAGCCTCCCTAGACAATCTATTCCAATGTTTAACCACCCTAACCTTTCCTAATGTTCAGCCTAAATCATCCTTCCTGCAATTTAAACCCATTGCTCCTTGTCCTATCCTGTCCTTGTTAAGGAGAGCAATTTTTCTCCCTCCTTCTCCTTGTAACAACTTTTTAAGTACTTGAAAACTGTTATTGTGTACCCATACTCAGTCTTCTCCACACTAAACAAACCCCATTTTTTCAATCTTCCCTCATAGCTCATGTTTTCTTGGCCTTCAGTCGTTTTTGTTGCTCTTCTCTGGGCTTTCTCCAGTTTGTCCACAACTTTCTTGAAACGTGGCACCCAGAACTGGTGCCAGTACTCCAGCCAAGGCCTAATCAGCTTGGACTAGAGCAGAAGAATTACTTTTCATGTCTTGCTTACAACTTCCCTGCTAATACATCTCAGAATGAGGTTTGCTTTTTTTTTGCAACAGTGTTATACAGTTCACTCCTATTTAGCTTGTGATCTGCTGTGACCTCCAGATCCCATTCCACAGTACTCCTTCCTAGGCAGTCATTTCCCATTTTGTATGTGTGCAATTGATTGTTCCTTCCTAAATGGAGTACCTTGAATTTGTCCTTATCGAATTTCATCCTATTTACTTAAGACCATTTCTACAGTTTGTCCAGATCATTTTGAATTTTAATCCGAGCTTCCAAAGTACTTGCAACCCTTCCCAGGTTGGTATCAACTGCAAACTTTATAAGTGTATTCTCTATGCCATTACCTAAACCATTGATTAAATTATTGAACAGAACCAGACCCAGAACTGATCCCTGTGGGATCCCACTCGATATGCCTGTCCAGGTTGACTGCGAACCACTGATAATGGCTCTCTGGTAACGGTTCTCCACCCAGATATGCACCCAGCTTCTAGTAGCTCCATCTAGCTTGTTTTCCTAGTTTGTTTATGAGAAGTTCATGTGAGACAGTAACAAAAGCCTTACTAAAGTCAAGATGTATCACATCTATTGCTTCCTCCCATCCACAAGGCTTGTTACCCTGTCAAAGAAAGTTATTAGGTTAGTTTGACACGATTTGTTTTTGACAAATCTATGCTGACTGTTACTACCATGGCAGATGCTCTGACTTCATTCTTAATGTAAATCTCTGCTGCAGTTTCAGGCCAGCTGCACCTGTATCCCTCCCCCCATGGTTTTTAGTTCCTGTAGGAGCTGCAGTAACCCACTCCCATGGAGTAGAACACAATCATACATAAACCAGTCATAAACTTAATACAGTGATCCCCCAAAGATACTGCATATGGTGGCAATATCTGTCACATCACCCATAAAGAAGAGGGTGTAACTAGTGTGCTTGACTGGCAGCTTATGGGAATCCACAGGTTTATTTCCAGCTCGTGTGACAGCCAATACCTTTTATAATTTCAGATTACAAGAGTTCACATAATAAACATTCTTCCGCGTAGCCCAATTTCTTTCTCTGTCCCACCTCCTTGGAGGCGAGGCCATGGGATTGCTGTGGTATAACTTCAACTTTTCAGGGGGAGGAGGAAAAGTATTGAACCCTCCTAACACTCCCTAACTAACTAACACACACACACACTGGCTTGGCCTTTTGTTCCCTACATACTAAGTCAAGGTGAGCTTGTAGTAGTTTTCCCCTACCCAGCTTAGGGTCCTTTATATTTTACATTGCACCATCAGACTAGGGGGAAACATTTCCTGTCTTCCCTGCTGACTAACACATCAATTTCTTTGTGACCTGCAGGCGGATCCAACCTTCTCACTTTCAGCTACTCCATTTGAATTCTGGCAGACTTTTCCACTCCAGTCTCCATGTCTCTGGATCTTTCACCATCACTGTTACCTCTGCTGGACACTCCGTTGTACCATCTCCTTAGTTCCCAGCATGCCCTGTAGGAGAAGGGAGCTTTCCTGACCTCTGTATGAAGGAGGTACTCCATCTTGCCTCAGATCAGCTGACTGCAACATGGCTCGTCACCTCTGATCTCTTCAGATCATCAACAGACAAATCTTGTGGCTCATACAAGGTCAACAACTGTTGTTTCTTCAGTGGCTCCTAACTTCTGCTCCCTTCTCTCTTTTTGCTATTCTTTTCCCAAAAAGACTATGAGAATCCTTTTTCTCTAAGCTTTTTCCTTCTGTAATATTTGCTTTCACTGCTGTTAGCA
>ML675629.1:29561823-29593888 GCA_007922155.1 Mesoclemmys tuberculata | reverse complement strand
GTTGAAAACCACTGCATTAGATTAAACTATGAAATTCCTTAAAAGATGCAGGGGACTCATTTAAGAGGCTGATTTAAAGAGTGTGATAGAACAGCTGTAAGAGTAATGAGTGTCCATGGCCTCATCTTTGACCACTCCACTGACAAACTGCAAGGGAGAGTGATGCTTGGAAACATTTAGCTTTTTCAAAAAATGCAGCCAAACCACATCTTCCTGTAGCAGGTATTTAAATATCAAAGGTTATATATCACAATTTACAGCCATTGTTTTCATCTGGAAATTGTCAATCATGGTTATATGATTGTTGGTTTCACTGTTCTCTGAAACAGTTGCTAAGCTACCTCTGAGATGTTAGTAGCCTTTCCAGAATAATAACGTGGATTATGCGTATATGATGTGATTGTCACTTTTTCTGTTTTATTTCCAATGGCTGCATTGAGATCACACAGCATTTCCACGTTCTCAGCCTTTCATGACTGTGATACAGGCAGACAACTTAACTAAGTGTGGAGGAGCTCTCATTGAAAAAAACCTGGGTTTTCACAGTACATACTGTAGAAAGTACAATTTGAGATGCCTTTTATACTGTGGCAGTTGAGAATTAATAAAATATGATATGCCAGCATGTTAATAAAGAAAACCTGTGCACTGCATTTATTTTAGTGATAAAAACATCTGATTAATAAGTAGCTGACCTTTAAATTCTGCTGTAAGATATTTTTTTTAATTCCAAGATTGCATTACATACAGTAATCACTATGGGGCAGATTCTGCCACCCTTACTCATGTTGAGGCATATCCTCTGTCACAAGGATCAACAAGAGTCCTTGAGGAGTAAAATACTCCTTAGTGTGAGTAAGAAAGGTAGAGTCTACCCTACTGCAAAAATAAATTCCCTAGGTAGTTCAATGGGTTGGTTGCTGACACGTCCTTCATCTCTGGAAGCCTAGCTTGGGTCCTAAGGGAAAACATTTGCAGTGTCCATAACATTACCACCAGGCTATTTTGTCCACATTGAAGATGAAGAATGGTCCAATCCTGACACTCTCACTTGCTTCTTTGTCAACACCCCCAATGAAGTTAATTGGAGTTTTACCTCCAATAAAGCATATGGATGTCAAGATCTGGCTCACTGATTATACTTTTCAGGTCCCCTGCAGCTGAGGTCTCAAAGTGCTTTGTAAACTGTAATGAATTGATCCTCAAAATATCCTGATGAGAAAGAAAAGTTTATTATCCCCATGTTACAGAAAGGGAAACTGATGAACTTTAGCATCCTTCACCAAAACTGCTTCATACGTCTGCAGAGTGAAGACATCCCTCTAAATAGAACAGGTGCCTATATAGTTACGACAACTGGCTCAAGGTAGGTGAGGCATCTACTGTCTGTGTCAGGGGCTGAAATTTGCACTTTCATCTCTTGGTTCAGATGTTCTTTTTTGAGGGGGGAGGGAAGCTCCTCTATTAATTTTTCTACTTGTATAGTAAATTTTAAAATAAAAATAATTTTAAGCAATTTTAGTGTTGATCCTGACTAGCCTGTAGGCCGGAGTCCTTCTCAGACAAAAACGTGAGCAGCTGCTAAGCAAGCTTCCGCATACTGTGCCTTTCCTACTAACCGAAGGAATAAAGTGAAGGGGGAATACAATTCCTGCTCTCCTGCTAAAGCAGAAGGAGACCCCCATTTCTCTTGCTGAATGCATCTGGCTTGGATTTTTATATCTACTGTATGAAATATTCACATACAGTATGCTTATTTTCAGACAGTTTAAAAAATATGCTGCTTTAGGGATTAGATAGTTTAGGGATTTGCTAACAGTATCTGGAGCCTTTCACCTCTAGATTACCACAGGTAATCTGTCCATAGTCAATTGTCACTGAAAGCATTCATGTCTGACAGCTGTTCAATGAGCTATGTGAAAAGATGGATTGGGGCAGGGTGCAGGGAGGATGCGGTGCCTACTTCATACAAGGCCTGAGTAGACCAGAGTCCAATAAGACAAGGCCTGACTAGAAAAAAAGGGCCAATTAACCCTGTGATAGGTTGCGACTGTGGGACAGTCAGAGATGATAAGCTTCTAATTGATGATGAAACCCAGCTGGGCAAGAGGCAGGTTAAGTTGCTATAAAACCAGGAACTAGCACATAAAGAGGCTGGAGTTATTCTTGGGGGCTTAGAGTGTGAAAGAAGGAAATCAGAGGGAAGAGGCTGCTTAGAGGATGGTAGAAAAGGAGCCTGATAGTGGCAAAGTAGCAACAGTCAAGGGAAACTGCAGTAAGGTTTGGGACAGTGCAAACTTTGGCTACTAGTTGTAGGGTCCTTGGCCTGGAATCCAGAGAAGTGGGTGGGCCCAGGTTTCCCTGTCAGCTGCTGAGGAAAAGGCACTGTTTGGGCAGTGTAATGGAAGATTGCTTGAGACAGATCACCCAGTAGTACTTTAATACCCCGGACAGGGATGATCACAGTGACATGGCCAGAGATCCAAGCCATGAAAAGGGAGCACCCCGAGTAATGAAGAGAAAGAGGGTGAATGACTGAAGTAGGGGATATCAGACAGGTGATGAGCTAATCCCCAGATGAGCCCCTAGAAGGGGCACCAGCATTCAGTAGCAAACCCTGGGACATGGGTTCAGTCTTAATTTCAATGGAAAAGGCTTCATGTCAAAAGCCACCAGCACAATTGGCACTAATGGATACCATGTAGCAGATAGGCCAAGGACTGAATGTGCATATAACTATTCTGCAACCCCAGAGGCAGTACTTGTTTGTTGCTTTTGTTAAAATCAGAACAAAGAAGAAAAGACAGCACAGGGGTAGGGTAGGAGAAAGAACTCGCTATGGAATTTATGATGAACCTTGCATCTCTACTATTTGTGTGGTGCCTGTTCTGGAGATCAATAGAGGATTTCATGTTCTAGTGCTGTCTGGTTAGCAACTTCTACAAGCATTATGTTCACATGACAATAAATTGTCTCTTAGTGAAGACTTGCTGCTGGAACAAAGTGTTTGTTTTTTTTTAAACTCTGCAGACTTTTCACTTTGGCATAAATAAAATATCCTGGATGTGCTGAAGTTGGGGTCTGGAGATGAAACACAGGAAACCAACAATTTCTACTGGCAACTTGTTTTTACAGAGCTGGATTAAGTTTAGATGAGAGAACATGGAGAAAGAAAAACTTTGAGTATATTTCTGTCTATGAATTATTTACTCAGAACTCGCAGGGGGAGATCTTTAGAGACAGGAAGGTGGTGTCCAGCTTCCACTGACTGTCAGTGGGAATTGGGCACACAATTCCTCTTTGTGCTTTTGAAAATCAACCCCCCTCTGCGATAGTCATTATAGACATATATTGAAGCTGGTGATGTCCTCTTTTTTTCTTCATTCCACTCATTAAGTTCCAATGCACACATTGGAACTAATGGCAAAGATCTATTGACTTCAATAATGCAAGATCAAGTTCTAAGGCCCCAGTTCAGCAAGATACTTAAGCATGTGCCTAACTTTAAGCATGTGTGAAGTCCTATTGATTTCAATGATGCTATTCAGGTGCTTAAAATTAGGCATGTTTAAGGCTGAACTGGGATTTTAGGCCTGATCAAAAGGAAACTTAAGATAATGGAAAGATTCCCATTGACTTCAGTACATTTTATATCAATCCCTGAAAGACCGATTCAGCAGTCCTTACACAGGCAATCCTCCCACTGGAGTCAGAGGAAATTTTGCCAGAGGAAGGCCCAGACTCTACATGTATAATTACCTGAATGTCAATCATTAAAGTTTACTAGGAAAATAAGTTTTCATGTAAAAATTAATAATAACATTGTGCTTATCAAGGACCTTACTTCATGGGTCAAAGTAGCCCATGCAGAGCAGAGTGAGTCTCAGATAGCAGTGACTAACAATCTATATATTTAGAGTTTTGGAAGTGATATAAGCTTCCATGCATCCGGGTGCAATCCAGCCTGTTACTAACGGAGGCTAATAAGAAAATTTCCATATGGGAAAGGTATCCCATTACTGTCTACTGCATTTTATTTATTTATTTTTTGCTACTGCTTCTTTTACAGCATTTGGTGCTAGCCACTGTTGGAGACAGTATACTGGACTAGATGGACTATTGTCTGACTCAGTATTACAGTTCCTATGTTCCCAGATATGAACTAATATGGGAATGGCCCCTTTCTCACGTTGCCTTCCAACACTCATCTAATATATATGAAAATGACATGATATTCGAATATGTCATTTTCATATAAAGGATTATTCACATATGTCCATTTGATATGGAAAGTCAGGCAAGAATCTACTTAATAAACATCAAGTATATCTAAGTCTCAATCATTTTTACATAAAATAGATGTATTTCTTTACTATCTGAGCGGTACATTTAAAGGTACATTAACTGAGCTTTTAAAATCCTGCCTTTTAAAAAGGAGGTTACAATCATGACGAAAACATGACCTGGCTCTCCACTTTCCTGAGAGATGTTACTCAGTTCTAGCAGTGACTTTCTGTTACTGGATATAGCTTGAGACACAGAGTAAGAAAGTCAGAAGTTAAAGTTGTTCTTGGAGCCCATCAAGCCCCCACAGCTCCAAAGGTAAAGCAAATATTTAAGAAAATGCGCTCCTTTTCCAATCCCCAATTTAACTTCATCCAAGGAAAATGACATATTGTTCCTCAGGGTATTTTGCTAATTACTGGAATAGTGTTACCAAGACAATTTTGCCGCTGGTCACTTTGGCTTTACATCTGAATTAAAGAAAGCCTTCTTCTGAAAGCTTAGCAGTGTCATGGAGAACTCCTTTTCCGGTTCTGTGCATCCAGAGTGGGTTACAGGGGCATCCACATAATGGGATTGGAAGCCCGTTCTCTGCTCTATAGCTCCCTTTAGTTCACTCAGCTTAGCACCCTTTCAAAACCCATTTTATGTATTGTATGCCTGAAAGGAAATGCTGAAGCAGGGTGTGTGGAGGAATCTGGGCTGTATTTGAGACATCCATCACACAGGAGTAAGCAGAAACAGGGATATCTTTCTGGGGGTCAGAGAAGAAAAATCTGTAGGCAGAAACTCTGTAGGTGGACCTAGTTGTTCTGGACAGGTCTAGCGGTTCCAACTGGAAAGATGGTATCCTAATAGACTACACCTAAATTCTCCCTCATGTTTACAAAACATGACTAAAACGTGTGTTTAAAATAAGTGAGAATACATGAAGGGAATTCTAGGCCTCTGAAATAATTGTGTAGAGTTATAGGAAAGAAATAGCTGGATAGTATTTGAGACTATTTAATCCTCAATTGTTAACACAGTAATATGGCAGGGACACTCTGAGGATACTCAAAGTAAATTAGTGGCCAGAACCAGTCATCAGTTCAAAAGGAAAACAATTGTACAATCCTTTCAGAGACTGGTTGATTGATGGCAACACACGCAATCAGTCCAAAAGGAAAACAATTGTACAATCCTTTCAGAGACTGTTTGATTGATGGCAACACACGCAAGTTAGAAACCATGAAAAGAAAGCCACAGACCAGGTGTTTAGTGCTGGAAAAGTACTATTTGCAGCTTGTGACCTGGAGCTGTCGGCTGCCAAACTCAACCGGTGATAGACTACACTCTAAACAAGCCTGAGGCGTTTTTTTGCAGGGAGGCATTTTAATTGTTTTTGAGTGTGGCCACCATCAGCTTGAGGAAGCATGAGCTACAGTTATTTGTACAGCTGGAGTAGTATTACAAAATGGATCAAAAGAAAAGAATTCATGGGTGGGATGTTATTGCCAAAACTCTATGTTCTGCAGTTACTAGGATACTATTATCAACCTGCATCTTTATTTTAATATAGAAGCAAGGATACCACAATAACAGAAGCCTCCCTAAAATGCTCAGCTATAGTGTTCTCATTGTAGAGACACTTTCATAAAGCTGGGATATTTCCAACACACTGACATTGTGGGTTTGGAAATTTCCACATGAAGCCACACTTTATGGTATATACATTTGGTTTATTGCACTGTCCCTTTGAGACTACCTGCCCAGAGCAGTTTAACTGACAGTTCACTCCTTCAACCCACCACAAAATACATAAATCGCTGTTCAAATGAGATCATGGGACAGTAATTGTGTTTGGAACACTGAATTTCCTTTCAGTAACATAATCAACTCCTCCAGTTTTTACTACTGACAGTCTTAGTGGGGTTATGTCAGTGTTTTCATTACCATTTGAATCTGATAGGCTCATGCAGGCCTGTGATGAAGAGTGAGTCTGTCAGATAAAGACAGAAAACTTGTGAAATTTGAAGAGTTCAAATCCTTTTGAACTTTCCATATTTCAGAACCCTGAAAAACTGTCAGTACAGACAGACGAGGAACTTATTTTCCCTTACATATCTTTTGTAGTGACTGATCATTCTGGGCTCTCTTTTCACTTCTGTTTCTTGTGGGCATATTGTATTGTCATTACGAGTTTTTAAATCTATCTATTCCTAGACCAAAGACCAGATTCTGAACTCATTTACACTGCTGTAGATCTGGAGTAGCTATGCTGACTACTGTGGAATCCTCTGGATTTTCACTGGTGTAACTAAGGTCAATCTGTCTAAGAAATGTGAAGAGTAATTATTAGAAAGGGACAATATTTTAAAGAGTCTAAATGCCAGTTAAAAATCAGTGACTGTTTTCCTTCTTCCCTCTCTGTACGACTGCATTTTTTCTCTTTTTTCCAATTGAATGGCAGTGCAAATTTAAACCAATATGTGGCATTTCTGCCTATACCCAAGTCCAAAGAAGACATCAAAGTTGGTAGAAAGTGCCAGGTGACAGGATGGGAATTGCTTCTTCAGGAAAATGATCTTGGAGCCTTCAGAAAGCAAATGTTACAAATCATTGACAGAAAAACCTGCAACAGAAATTATATAAAGATGAAAATAACTAACAGCATGTTGTGTGATAGAGGGGAAACTAGATTTTCAAAGCGAGATGCTTGTCAAGTGATAAATGAACTTACAAGGCAGAGGGGATATATTTTTAATAGCTGATTTCTTTGACTCATGAAAGCATCCTTATGCTGACTTGACTGAGAGAGTTTGTGCTTTTAACTACAGTTACATCAGATTTATCATAGCATGTTATAAGTTGAAACAATATAAATATTTAGGTCTGGACAGTTATTCCCCCATTCGTGGATATGGAATTGTATGAAAAAATGAGGGAAGGAAAAACCACACCTTTTGACCAACGAAATTTATGAATTTATGAAAAATGAGTCCATCTTTGCCAAGTCTATACAGGTGGATTAAACATTGACAGAACAGGTCAAGTAGAGACAGCTTTCTGGGTTTCTAATCCTGGAATCCAGAAATCTAAAAAGCTGCAATTTTATGGGATTCCTTGTCAGGCTCAGTGATAATTACAACAGAGACTGTGGAAAGCAGAAGTGACAGAATAAGTGAAGTAATGTTCCTAACTGTGGAAATATAAGCAGGTATCAAACACTAGCATGGGATATGGTGCATATCAGAATTTGGAAATGGGAGCTGACAAAGCAGCAAAACATACTATAAAAATGAGGAAATGGTTATTACGATATCCTTAATTAGGCAAGAATTTAAAAGTATGGTCATGAAAGCGCTTATGAAGGAATGGCAAGAATGGTCTAAAGA
Source organism: Mesoclemmys tuberculata (assembly GCA_007922155.1). Lineage (NCBI taxonomy): Eukaryota > Metazoa > Chordata > Testudines > Chelidae > Mesoclemmys > Mesoclemmys tuberculata. Next base: position 29,586,227 of record ML675629.1, on the reverse strand, counting down.
AACAAAAGGATAACAGTTCTATGTTGTATGCTCAAAAATCTAAGATAATGCTGTAGTCCACAGTCAAGAAAAAAAGGTGAAGTAGTCATTTTTAGAGTGTTAACAGGCCATTGTGCCTTAAATACTAAGTTAAACTTATTAAAACGACAAAGGTGGATTTGTTATGTGTGCAAAATCAAAGAAACTGTTGATTATGTTCTATGCATGGTGGACAATATTCTATGGAAAGAAAATTACTTTATGGAAAATTGTCAGGTCAAGATCAAAGATTTTTCCATACAGGGACTAATGAGAAGATCAGGGAAATGGAATAGAGCGCCAAAAAGGGAAAAAGAAAAGTGCTGCAGCATTTCCTGAAGAATATATTACTATATTCTACATGTATTAAATGTTGAAGGTAGGAACACTGACTGTACTTGTCTAATACAGGGCCTAATCTAACATACATCAGAGTTAATGAGAACCTTTCCATTGACTTCAGTGGGTGGACCTGAACGAAAAAATGTCTACAGGGTATTTATTTTCTTTCTATGTAGCTGAAGGGGAACTTCAGCACCTCCCTGTGGGAGTAGCCAGTGACGCGGATTAGCGCTCTACAAAGGACAGTCAAATGGCCCCCATGCAGTGGTGATTTTAGTGCACCAGAGACCTGACCTTAATCCACAACTGGTAAGGTCTTTAAATCAATTATTTTGCACACACTAAAGCCCTCTCTTCTGAGCACATGCAACTGTTCAAGAAATTTCAGTTATTTCTTAGGATTTTGGTCGTCTTGTGATCACTATGCTAATTAAGCATCCAGGCTTGTAATAAAAACCATTCCCCTGTTGGGTAAGGGGATTACCAAATAAAAATAATTACTAGCAAGTGTAAAAAGAAATAAGGAAAGGTAACCATGAACACACGGGAATGCAACATATAAAATGCAGCCTGCAGCAATTTAGCATAAAATATCCTCTTGCTGACTATATGGGTGCACTTAGAGATCCTATGGTTTGAGAAATATTACTGGTTCTACTAGGATTCCCCATTTTCTCATTAGTGGATCTCTCTCAAACTGGTAGAATCTTTCAAAGCAGAAGAAACTTTTAAAGTGACCACTGCATAGATACATAAAATATACCATTACAATGTGATATATATATATACACACACACAGTATAAGGCAGGGGCTTGATTTGTCGTAAGTAGGTATGCACCCTCTTTGGCTTCATCTACACTACACACCATTGGTGGCAGTGTGTAGTATACATGTAGCTATGTACTGCAAGGCTGAGTCCACCCTGCGGCATTTAGCTCCACCTGTCAGGGAAAGGCTCTGATAGAGGGGATGCACTGGAGAAAGGCATTAGCCATTCCTCATGCTGAAACCTTTCATTGTGATGAGGCACCTTTTTCCCTGTGGTGGGAAAGGGCTGTAGCTGTGGAGAGCTGGCAGAGCTGAGCCTTGCTGCCGGCACTTTTCCCACTTCTGGAATTTTTTCCTGTAGTGGGGAAAGACTCCAGCAGAGAAGAAGCAGTGGGTCACTACACTACTAGAAACAGCAGTATAGGTGGGGTGGCATGGCTTTGGTGGATAGAGAGCCCTGTAAAATATGTACACAGGTTCTGACCTGTACCTCTCAGGCATGTCTTTATTTGCCTAAACTGTACTTCATAGTCTACCCACCATTTATACCCATGTGAGGGAGGCTATGTTGTTGAGAGAAGCATGCAGTGTACATATATCTTTTATTTAAACATGATTCATGTAGTTGCATAAATGCCTCATCTGCATGGGCTAGATAGGTGCCTATGTACATATCTGGTCTGCATGTGTACATCCAGTAGTACTTACATCAACTATTTGCATGTTTGTGTATGGAGAAATGGTACCAATCTACTTTCTGAAAGTCAGGTCCTGCATAGAATTGCATAAAGAAGTTAAGTGGGCAGTACTACAAAGAATATAAACTTATCCATGCGAGTTCATGTGGAAGGACAAATACAGAGAGTACTAGTCAGCAAGGAGTGCTGGCTGTAATATATGACCAAACAGTAAACAAAATCTATTGCCATGACATTAGACACTATCCAAACCACATCAGAATCTATTTCTCAGAGCAGAGCTAATAGGCATGAACAGGAAAGCCACATAAAAGCAGTCTGGGTATTAAACGTGTTTAACACACTATCCTCCGGAAAGTCAGATAAAGTACAAGTAGAAGAGCATCCTGTTAATCCACTCCAGACTTCAATTTCTAACAGCAGATAAACAGCAGATAAAGTTGCTTAGAACACAGTCCTCTGGCACTTGTAACCCTGGGCTCCTTCAAAATGAGAAATCTAATTCTGTTTCCTTTAACCTGTCACATTTCAGTGTGAAACTCCAGCTGCTCCTCAGGTTTCCTTTTCAGCATTAGCCCTTCCCCTCAATTTCCAAACATCAGAGCTTTTGTAGCAGACTTGCATCTCTTGTCCACTCTCCGCATCCATGTCTGAAATTTCTTCCTTGGTTTTAAAGATGAGCCCCACTCTAGAACACCTTTGAATTTCAGGAAGCATCAGATCCAGACTTTGCAGCTGGGGATAGTCTCACGTTGGTCTCCTCCTCTGACAGTATAACTGTTTCAGGCTTTAACAAGGTCTTCACTTAAAGTGATGGGTGCTTAGGAAACACAGCCAAGTAGGTTGTTTAATCAGTGGTAATTTGCCACACATTCACATTGTGGAATAGACTGGGATTATACAGCTATGGATCACTGTAGAAGGTTCGTACAGGCCCCACCACCTCCCCCTGCATGCTGCTCCACGCTTCTGCTCCCACAAATCACACAGATCGTAGCTTCTTGCTCCCATGGGTGCTCTTCATTTACAGGCTTTTTCCACTACCAACTATTTAGAAGCATAGTCCAGGCTCAGGTGTCACTCAGTCTCAGCTCCTAACTCAGGGCAGCTCCCCTCCAACTGAGACTGCTTCTTCCTCCCTGGCTGACCACTCACTCCTTTTTTTTTTTTTCCTGCCCCCCCCCCTGCACCTGCTACCTCCCTGCTATGAATCTCTGGTGAGCTCCTTCCTTTATAGGCCTGTCTAATGAGCATATCCACTGCTCCCTGTTAGTCCAGTCCCCTCAGGTTCACTCAGCTGGCTCCACTCACCCTCTAATTAGGTCTCCAATGGCAGAGAGCTGGCTTAACCTTCAGTTCCCAGCCAGCACCCTGTCAGTTACTCTGACATTCCATCCAGCAGAGGGCATGGGTAAATCAGATATTGTGAAATGACACAGATACTAGTCAGCTCTTCTGCTTCCTTACATTTATTATGTTAGTTCACTTTTGCGTGTATTGGAATACAAGTTTCTACATTTCACTGTCTGGACAACAGTGATTAAAGTCTTGTGTTTATTTTGTCTGTGAAACCAAAGCAGTGCATGTTTAATATGGGACTTTTTTTTAAAACAAACTTTTAGTACTTAATAGAGAACGTGGTATGACTATTGTCAACAAATGCTGTTTCCAGAAAGTGTTGTGATATGTTTTGATTATGGATCCCATCTGAAACTTTTAGTCAAATTCCATGTTTAATCTTCCAACTACAGAACCAATAATCTGTGTAAAAGAGCTGTCAAAGGAATCTTCCTTTTTGGTAACTTAATCTGACATTAGTAAAATATGTTTTCAGAGCAAAGTTTAAAATGCAAAAACAACCAACAGATCTTCATGATAATTTTCCTGGCTACCTAACAGATGGAATTAAAGAAACTCGAAAGGTTCTTTGGATTTTTGAATAGATCCCGAAACAGTTGACCATACACAGACAAATTAACTCATGTAATTTTATTATGCCCATTATATCTTTTAAGTATGGTTTACTAGTTTCTATTATTTATCTCCATCCTAAATATAGATTAGCAGGCAGTTCAGATGCCTCCATTTTAGTATGTTTACAACACCACACAACCTTATGTTGCAGTAGACTTTGGACTTAGTAATATTTTCTTATAGCCTCTTTTTCTTTCTTTAGTAAATCGCAGTTGTGTCCTATTAGATCCTTCATGCACCAAGATATTTTGGCATACATAGTTGTGGAGCTTGTTAAATTAGCTACTGTGTATTCAAGTGCAATCACCAGTTTTACAGGACATGATGCACTGAGTGACAATCTCAGAGCTGTATCAAGTCCTGCATACTTGTGAGCACAAAACAAAACAAAAAGCAATGGAAAGAGGAACAAACATAATATTTCTTAACTATTTTAATGAAAGTAAAACAGAAATGGGAGCTAATCTTCAGCTACTTCAAAATGAAATGATGAGATTCTTTTAACTGGCTCTGCACCAGGCAGTCAGTAAGGATGATTTACACACACAACTAATTCTTTAGTGCTTATTTCTGGAGTTGGCATTCTTTCTTTGTTTCTTTGTAAAGAAAGAGGCTTCGCAATATAAACTGATATATTCTTGCTCTCCTCATACACCCTCACAAAACTTGCATTTCAATAAGAAACCAAGGTGCTTTGGTAGCTGGGTGATAGTCATCCTATAAATATCTAAGGCAGGTAAATAGCTAAAACAGCTGCAGCAGAAGATCTTTTACATACAAAACGCATTACAGTAAAAGAATAACTTCAAGGAAAGAATTATATATATCATGGCAATGATCCTACTCCTTCAGCAGTCATGAAGAGGAAGTGTGAATGTATGGATGCCATACATGGTGCTGCTGGGAGGTTCATTTTCTATGGTAGCTATTCCTAGGGTCTGTATCTACTCAATACCTGAGTGTCAAGCCTCATATCTGTGTTATTAAACAAATAGGACTGTGCTTATATAGCTCTCAGAACAATGGAGCTCTAATGCTGATCCTGGCACCTGATCTGTACCACAATACAAGCCAACAAGAATAGTAATTGAATTAGGAAATAGACTACAGTTCACGCTATAGTCTTTTCTCTGAAAAATCTGTCCAATTTATATGTGATATTTAAGTTACTTATCTGGTATGCATCTTTTCACCCTCTTGCATCTCCTGCACATCGCATAGCCTTAGTTATTGGAGGGTCATGGCTATATTAACATTTCCCATTGCAGACATGATGATCTATGTCAGGGACTTTGACTTCATAAATGGTATCTGGTGCTACTAAATGTTTTGGGTTAGTGGCTCCCGTTCTGTAACCTTGCACTTGGTTCCACCTCCGATGTCTGTTGTAGATTTTGGTTGTAGCAAAAGGACATATTTGTTTAGTGCTCAATAAAGCTGAAAATTTAAAAACAGAACAAGCCATTAAACAATCCTCTGCATAATAATATTATTAATGATACTAAAGTTCTGTACAGCCCAAACTGTCCTCAGTGGATCTAGGTCAGTGAGTATACCAAGTGCTGCAGCTTTGAATGCTGCTTCCTACTACAAACAACTACTTCTACCTCGGTAATGATGGAATCAAAGATTTTCCACTGCTATGTGAGCTTTCTTCCCCCTTTCAGCTCCCTCCATAACATCTGAGGACAAAGCTGAGAGCTGGGGTGTATTTTACTGCGGCAGACTGAGTTTATCCATAAACCTAATACAGAGCCAACATCCATGGACCATAGCCTTCTGGGTTTAGTAGTGTGGAGCTCTAGGTACTGATTAAACTGGAACAGTAGTGTACATTATATGTGGCATTCAAATGTATAGAATTCAAATCCATACCTATACATTATTTATTTATATAATCAGAGTGTGTATGTGCAGTACTTGTACCAGCATGATACCATTCAAGTCACAGTCCTTCATGAAATCTGGGTATCGTATAAACTGTCCGATCTTAAATATTTGTCTAAAACTTTTATTCTTTGAGCATGAGAGTGAATCCCTAGATTTGCCTTTCTTTGACCTGCACAAAGAGAGAAAAAACCAAGTCAACAGACGTTGATATGACTGGTACGTTACAGCCACTCAATCAAACTAGGTATCTGAGCAAATAACTGCAACTTTTAGTCATTTGATTTTTAGTCAAATGCATATGCTTCTCAGCCATTTGACTTAACTGTCAAAAGCTTCCTGGCATTTGGTGCCATGACTGAAAATTAGCACCAGGCATTTGATCAAATGACTAAAGTTGCTCAACTAATTAAATAGCCAAAAGAATAAATACATCACATTTTATTACATACTCTCAAATACAGGAGAAATAGTAAAAATGGAGTTTTATCAATGTTCATGCTGAGTACATTTTACTGTTCTTACTGTGCATCTTTCTGTGTAATTAGCCTGCTACTATAATTAATTATAATGGACCAAATCCTGAAGTCTTTCTTGTTTTTTCTCACTTCTTAGGCAAAACTCCCATTAATTCAATGAGAGTTTTGGATAAGTAAGGACTCAGGATTTGGCCACATGTAACTAACCATGTAAAAAACTCATTTGCCAGTCAGGTAAAAAATGATTACACAAACATTATACATGGTAAATCAAAGAATTACCGAAGAGCTTTGCTAGCCTTGAATTCAAACCTGAAAGCCTTAGTGAGACAAAACTCCAATTAAAACCAATGAGAGTTTTGCCACAATATGTATTGCAAGCTCATGCACAATGTTAGTAACATTGCTTTAGATTATATCTTCTCTGGTAAAATAATACCCTTGTAGTCCCACCCCAAATATATTAATGATATAGAAGACATGGAAATGTGAACCAGAAATTGATTTAGAACTGGTTACGACAAAATGTTTAGATTAATTCCTTATAAACTCATGTTTTCAGGTGGTTTGGGTATTTGGTCAAACACAGAACTTACCAAAAGCAATAAGCTGCATTAGCACCCACTGATTTTTAATCACAAACATGTGCTATCATTACTTGGAAAGAAACCACAAAAGACCTTTACCTGGCTTTGATTTCTTTACCTTTGATAATTTCAGCAGAGGGTAATTAATTATGGAAACAACTTACCAAGTGGTGTGGGAAATTCTCTATTATTGGAGATTTTTAAATCGAAACTGGATGTTTTTCTAATATATACATTTTAGTTCCACCACATCTATTGCATTTGAAGCAGAAATTACTTCATGAAAGTCCTGTGGCCTGTGTGGTGCAGATCAGACTAACTAGAAGATCAAAATGGTCCCTGATGGCCTTAAAATCTATGGATCTATGAAGAATTATGGTTAGCTATAATAAAATTATTCTGACTTAGAACACTATCATGTCTTAAAATGACTATAATTACTAGTCCCTGTCACCGATTGCAAATAAATCATCATCAACAGTGATTTATATAGAAACTATAGAGCTATTTCCTTAGCATCAAGCTATTTAGTCTGCCTAAAGAGGAAGTGAATACATCTGCAATTACTTACTCTGCTTCCAGCAAGTAGGAAATGTCCAAAACCATCTATTTTAATCAAAGAAAAATTGAGCCACAGCGTTATATCGAACAAAGGGCAATTAGTAATTCATTGAAAAGATACAGGAAAAGAAATAATACAAAAGGGAGTCCTTGTAACTATCTCACTTTCCTGATTCTTATCTTTTGCTTCCTATTTCTGACTTCTTATTTTGGACTTTGCAGCTTGGCTTCCGTTTGTTACTTCCCTTTGAATTTTGCTTGTTATATAGCATTGTGCTTATGGATTTTTGTAAAGGAAGTTTGAAGGAGGCTCGGCTAGTTCTGGAATGCATGGTAACATGTTAGTTTAGGGACCACCTCTTAGAAATGAACAACAATGATTTTCATGTAGCTGAATTGATGATAATACTTAATACTTATACTAAACTTTATATATTCCAATTACTGAGTAAACACAATGGGCAAAATGTGAAGGCTTTGACTCTGTTTTTGCTTGGTCCTTGTTGAAGTTAATGGTATAATGCCTAAATAAGGTCAGAATAAAAGGCGGAGTAAGAGTCTCCAGCTTTGGCCTAACGAACACACTAGTACTATGATGCAATGACTAAGTTACAGTGAGGGGTCTATTTCCTCTGGTTCATAATGATCAATAACAATTGGAACCAACCTTACAAGCTGGTAGGTACAACTGAAGCACCCACAGAAATGACCATGTACCTGTTTCACTCCCCAAAACCCTGAATTCACTTGAAAAAATGGATATTTGCACATGTATTAACTAATCATCTGTATGCACAATTCCTAAATTTGCATGTGCACACACAAATACAAATGCAGGATACTCAGTTCAACACAGAATGTTGACTGCTGGGTCTTGTAAACTCTTTTTTTCAGAAGAGGGTATCATTCAAATATGTTGGCATAGCTGTGGTATCTGCAAGCTGGAATGCATCGCAATGCATCTTGTAAACTACTAACAGTGATGTTTATTTTGCTGCATTTGGGGGAGTCTGATCCTGAAAACTCTTACTCATTTAAATGACATGTGTGCTTCCACGTAAGTCATTTGCCAGAATCTCCGCTGGTGCAACTTAATTGACTTCTATTGCACCAATTTACAAGAACAGAGAATTTGACCCCGCAAGATCTAGTCTCTAACTGGGCTGAACAGGAATGAAACACCTAATGGATTCATCAGGTAAAAACCAATGAAGCAACCATTAAAAACACAGGGACTGATTATTGCATTTATTTCACTGCTTTATCAGTGGACAGATTGGTAACTCATAACCAGTGTATTTTTCTTATTGCTCTCATTATTTTCTTCATTGTTACATACATACTAACTCTGTATTTGCTCATATTGTTTTCCTCCATATATATAATTCTTGATACATTGTTATAATTTATTTTGGCTCCTGACTACAAGTACAGAATACAAGTTCCATTTTATTCCAAATAATATTGGCTTGTTGCTATGGGAGTGTGTGGCTGTCTTTTACAATTTCTTTTTCCTTCCACATCTGTGTGTAATTTTTTATTTATCTTCTTTCTAGGACATTTTCCTTGAGGAAACCCAAAAGCGCAAGAAATCTTTTGTCCTTTTAGATACTGTTCAGTGTTTTACATGAGTATTTCCTGAGTATATTTACAAAGAAGGACTTTAACAGCATGCTGTCTAGTAATATCATATGCACATACACACACATTTATACTATTCTGCACACTCTTCTACTATTGTGTTCTGCCATAAATGCATATCTTTAAAGGTAACATGGCCTCGTGGATAGAGTTAGGAAACAGTACTCAGGATTTTAGGGACTAGTTCTGGCTCTGCCAGTGAATCGGACAAGTCACACAATGTCTCTGTGTCTTTACCCATCTGTACAATGACGTTAACAATACCTGCAGTGTCCACTCCAGGGGGTTATTGTGCAGCTTAATACATTGATGTTTGTAAATCACAGTGACATCCTCAGATGAAAGGTGCTATATTAATTGGTGTGACAAAATTTTATAGATAAAAATAGAGCATTAGGCACACAGCAAGTTAATTCTGTACAAAGTAACCACAGGGCTCAAGACTGCATATGGTTAAACTTGTGCTTTATTCCTGGAATGATAACTTGTTCATTGGAAGGTTGTGAGTGTCACATTTGGAAGGGGGAGAGAGGTTTGTTTGGGAAGCTCTGTTAGGTCTGTTTAGAAAATTTTGCTGAGTTCCTAGACGGCAGGGGAGTCTTCACAGAAATCCTGCTGCTTAACTTTGGCAAAACAAGCAGTTGCAATATGTCATGATCTCTCCTTTCTGGGATCAGGGACAGTGTATCTATTTCCAGTTTATCTATTAACCCTAATCTTGCATTTCCCACCCTCACTTCTCTGGTTGTTAATTGCACTACTCACTTCCCTACTTGAACTCTTTCTTTCCTTTCCAGGGGATTGTTGTGTTGGATTCTGAAGGCTAAATTCTCTGCCATTGTAAACTGATGTAGCTCCATTGCAATCAGTGGAGTGGCACCCATTTACACCAGCAGTGGCCCTGGTGCTTATGTATTTGCTCTTAAATCAGATGTTTGCAGTCCTGAATCTACTGATGAGACAGACATGAGCTAGAGAATTTAAGGAAACATCAACTGGCACCTGTAAATGGAACTTCTGTTTTGGGTTATTGTGAAACTTATAAGACAGACACGTCACAAGTTCAAACCTTGTGTGCTCACTGAAACCTCTTCTTGGGCATATGGTACATATATTCTTATTATATCACCTTTAAAATTTGTTGCTGCCTCTCTACGTCTTACTGTGTTAAAAATGAACAGCAAAATTCACATATGAAAATATCAGGACCAGAATGTTAAAAGTTTCAGAGTATCTTCAGAATTAGAGATGGGAAAAAACATATTATGCCCTCTGTTCCATGTCCTTGCCCATGTATGATTGCTCCCTAAAATGCTGAATGCAGATTTGGCTACACACTTTTAGAAAAGTGTACAGAAAATCACACAAGAACAACCTTTCCCAGGACCCAAGATTCCCAGTACTCTCTGCCTCTGGAGGAGCCAGAAATTGTGCCATCTAAACATGTTCACTTGTAGTCCTGTTTGGAATCTGGAAGGGCAAAGATGCACAAAGTGAAAAACAATGTAAAGAGAAATTAACTAACCTTTTTGAGCCTTAAAAGAATGGGGTGACTCTTGGGCCAAAGTTTATGGGAGTTGGAATGTTCTTATTTTATCTGAACTAATTTGCACATCCCTACTCAGGGCTCAGAGCTGAGTGCCACAGTAACAAGACCTACTACCCTTTAATTTCCTCAGTCTCACCTGCCTACTCAGTTGCAACATTCAGCATTTAAAGTATTTTCTTAACCATTGCAAAGTTACAAAGCATCAGAAAGTTGGCCACTGAAACATTCTGTTCTATTCCGTACTGCACTCATCCCTGTAGTAATGGAGTGCCTTTCAGAAGTTCCTTAAGCAATGTAACTAATTTCTGTGACGTGTTTGTTCTCTCATCATCTCTCCAGGAGGGAGAAGTATGTGGAGTGGAGCGGAGTGTTTTGGAATTTTTGTTTTACATATTCACAACTACATCTAAATCTGGAGTATCTGGGAGGAGAATCTGTTTGGGCCTGTGTGGACAGTGACGGTGAGGGACTGGGCTTTTCCCTGTGACCTTTAGGTCAGTGGAAATTCACTGATCATTTTTCTGAAGTTTCTGCAGCGGGACCTACTAAGTACTGATTTCTGTCTGACTCATTGAGTAGTTTTAGCATTGACCTTTGAATGAAAAATATAGCTAACTGAATATGATGAAACTGATCTTTTGTTTTTATAAGGATCTGTTCAGTGAAAAACAACAAAAGTATCACTCACATATTTTTGCTCTGATGTTAGGTAAAAAGCAGAATCACATTTTCTTCTCCGAAGTAACCATTCGCTTACTTATTGAGGAGAAAGCAAGGAGTTATTTTTGAAAATGAGCTTCCTTCAGCACTGATACAATTGGACATGATTTTTCACCTGGCTTCATGACTCTATTTGTAGGACAAAGCAGTTCTATAAGAAATATGTCCAGTGTCAGAACAATTCCTGTCCTGAAAGAAGGTATGTAACCTACTGAATTTTTTGTTTTTGTTTTTGGCAGACATCCTTGAGCATTTGAGACGGATGTGAGAGCGTTTTTAGTCCTCATGCAAAACAACCAACTAAACATAACAGATTACATCAGCACTGGCTTTCAATTCCTGGATGGCAGCAGAGTGCTAATCCAACCTTCATCCTGGATTTAATAAACTAAAACAAGGGAGGCTGGCAGGAGAACAGCACTGTTGGACTGAGGAAATTGACGACCGCGAAGCATGTGGGCAACACGCAGTATAAAGCTCATAAACGTGTAGGCTGATGTGCAGCTACTACTTTGGATTCCTTATTGCTGCTTCCCTCAGTGCAAGACCACAAGGCTGAACGTTAAACCTGCTCTTTGGAGCTGAGCGTTTATCACAGTGAGACATGAAGAGCTTCCTGTTTTTCACTATATTCCTGGTACCAGCGCACATCGGAACAACTTGGAGTGCAAAATATGCAGTAGATTGCCCTGAACATTGTGACAGTAATGTGTGTAAAAGTACTTTGCGCTGTGTGCGAACAGTGCTTGACGACTGTGGCTGTTGCAGAGTCTGTGCAGCAGCCTTGGGGGAGACTTGCTACCGCACTGTCTCAGGTATGGATGGTGTCAAATGTGGGCCTGGGCTGAAGTGCCAGTTTTACACTGAGGAGGATGACTTTGGTGATGAATTTGGTATCTGCAAAGGTAAACAATATTCACTTGCATGAATCTACTGCCTAAATTTAGTGCTGGCATCCTGCTTGCAGAAAGCTAAAATTCAAAGTGGGATTTTTCATGTCAAACAATAGTATTACCCTTTGCAAAGAGGAAAGTGACAAAATATCCTCTCAACTTAAAAAAGAGTCTATTTCAGCTGTTTAAGGGTATTTAAAATGAAAATATCTCTGCAACTTGGATTGTGCGATTTGTGAAGAAATATTTTGGTGGATTGAAATGTGGAAGACCTGGATACTAATCTTGGCACTGCAATTGATTGGCTGTGTAAACTTGGACAAAAACCCTAGTCCTGCAAGTGGATCCGTGCTCATGGATCTCTGCACCTGCATGGAGCCCCATGGGGTTTTGCACAGACACAGAGGGTCACCCGTGCATTGTAACTTGCAGGATCAGGGCCTTAAACACCCCACCAGTAAAATCAGAATAATAATAGTTCTTTACTGCACAAGGGTGTTGTGCGGATGAATTCATTAGTGTGAACGAGATCTTCAGCTACTACAGATGAGGGCCCTGAGTAAGAAGTTTGATAGCATGAATACCAGTAAAAGACCGCAGGGGCCAAATTCATCATTGGTGTAATACCACTGGTTTCGGTAAAGTTATACCAGGAATGAAATGGCCCTTGGCTTTTTAAATCTTCTGAACTATGAATATTCAATAACATTTTTCAGTGGAACTTGCACACTGATTTCCTTAACCACAGAGCAGGATGGTAGCCCCTTCATCAAATACATACCTCAGTCACATTAAACAGGAGATTTTCTTAAATGAGAAAAAGTATTACACTACAGAAAATTCTGATGTGAATTCCAAAATAATTCTGGAATTCTGAAATTCCAAATAAAATACATAACTTAATAGAGCACAAACTCAATGAGTCAGCATCTTCCATGTATTCCTTTGCCAGTGACATTTGTAGTTACAGACTCTATTCTGAAATAGCATCCATAAAACTAAAGAAATCTAAGTGGTTGTTAGATGTCTCTTAATGTACTGATAATATCCATTGAAAGAAATGGTTGAGGGTCCGATCCTGCAAAAACACATATAAATGGATTCACATATAATACGTACATGTAGCATGCAGGCAAAGTTACTCACATGCTTGCTTGGGGAGCAAACCCTTCAATTTAAATGTTTCCTGACCCAGTTTTATTTTAATGGGCTATAATTTCATGGTCTAAAGATCCTAGTCTAGATGCAGACAACTGTGAAAATATGTGTTATTGAGTTGGCTGATGCTATTTGATTTGTAGTTTGTTGACTATATTGTGGTGCAAAATGCCATACATAATTTATACAAAAAACACTTAAAACAGGTACATGTTTTTGTTTGCTCATGAAAAGTTCTTTGTAATTGTACATTCTGAATCTCTGGGGCAGGATGAGATTATGTTGCTGCAAGAATATGTAGGAAACTCAGGGTGAAATCCTGGCCCCAATGAAGCCAACGAAAATGCAAAGGAGTCAGGATTTCATTCTTAGTGTTAAATCAATACTCAGGAGGTTTTTTTGCATAAATTCCTTTGTGCTATAGTGTATTGGTCTCATTCCTAATGCATTTGTTCTCATTCCTCTCATTCTCTGACATAGAACAATCTCCTTTTAGCCAGCTGTGAATTTTAATAGAGACAGTATAGAGCTGAGCAAAGTTATTGGACCTGTAACTATCTGTAGATTTGGTAGCAGATCATACTGCTAGCAGATGGATTTTAATAATTTTTATATTTAAAATATATCATGAGAATCAGGATTCCTGGGTTATGTCCTATACTGTATCATTGACATATTTTACAAACTGGTAATCTGAGGTTAAGCCACTTGCTCAAGATTTCAAAGCATTAATCAATCTTGGAGATCCTAATGTAAAAAGTATTATGTCAGTACCTGGTATCATTATTATTATTTTAATACCAAATGTGAACAGTCCAGAAACCTGGTGCTTTGCACTTTTACTGTGAACTGGCCTTTTAATATTTCCATTACTGTTGTCATATTGAAGGCCTGCTCCTGTTCCCATTGAAGTCAGTGGGAGTTTGCAATTGATATCAGTGGCAGCAGGACCGGGCACTTATGGTGTGTACAATTCTAATAGCTAATAGGAAAAATGACTTCAACTTCTCAGTCTTTTAAAACCTGGACAGATTATTCCTATGTGGACTTGTCGGTGTTCATTATTATTCTATTCTATTCTATATACGCTCCTATTCTCCCTCATCCCTGCAGTATCAGAGCACCTTCCAGTAATGCATTAAGCAACGTGCCTTTCGTCTAGCCACATGAGTTTATTTTGTCTTTCGTCCTCTCGCTTAGATGAGAATTGTGTGTGCAACATTTGCTTTTGGTGGGCTATTGTTGTTATTGTTTTAATTGTCCACTACTATGTGCTTGTCACAGTTCAAGGCAACTGCACCTGTGTTCACCCTCAGTAATCCAACAAGGGCACTCACTCTAGATTCCCGGCTCCTCAGCTGTCACCTCTCTTAGGTAGAGACGCATGTCTCTCTCTCTCTCTCTCCTGACCAGGGTTTTTCCCAGCTGCAGTTTCTTGCCTACTCTGTAATATTTCCAGCAAGCCAGACTGCCTAAACAGTCCAGCATCTGCATTTTGCTTTCCCTTGGCTGTAAATGCCAACACTATAAGTTACTGCACAGCTTTTTATAATCAAGCATACGTAAGGTGAAAGCATTACAGAGAAAACACATTAAAAACAATCAAAGTTCCTATATCCATACTGAAATCTTACCGGAGATCATCCATCACTCTTATGGGGCTTCAGTAGGCTGCAGTCCTTCCAATCTTCCCACAAAGGATTGGAGCCACTCATTGGACAGAAGATCCTGTCCATTTGCTCAGTCAGAAAGAAGGCCCTGAATCAATTTAAACTTGGTATTTTCCCCAAAGTTCTTTCTTTGTTTGTTGGCCTCGGAAGAATCCAGTTTGAATTAGTATATGTGGGCCTCCCTAAGAGGATGTACCTCTGTGATGGGGGTACAGCATGGCTGGTTTGCTTTAATCACCATCCTCTGATTTTAGTTCCTGAGGGAGCTATGGTAGCTCTCTCCCAGTACAGCAAAACACAATTATACGTAAGTTATTCATTTAAGCCATGGACCTCCCATGATACTTCATGGCATTGCAATATTTGTCACATCTCCCCCATAAAGAAGTTACATACAATCCCAACCCACAGTAATATGCCAACTCAATACCATAAGGTCTTTCAGGAATATTGCAGGAAACTGCCATATCTGTCACAGTGCTTATGTTAGAGATGGCAGGTTGAAGTGTGTCTGGCACTTAAAGCAGAAGGTGCCAAGGTTTGTGATGGTCTTTACATCCTGTGGCAGTTTGTTCCACAGACTCAGACTGGCCCCTGAGAAAACTCTGTTTCTTATAGAGATGAGTTTTCCACTTACCATAGAAAGTTCCATTGTGCCTGAGGAGTGGAGTTGTCACGTACAGTCTTCATCCTGGAGCACTAGGCAATTTTTTAGATATGCTGTGCCCAGGCCATTGAGCCCCTTGAAGATAAGAACCGAGACTTGAAACTGACTCACTAGTTAGATGACCTACTAGCTGGCCTTTGGTTAGCTTGTCTATGAGCTAGCTAAGGAATGGGAGGTTTAATAAAAGGTGGTAGTTGGTTAGAAACAATGTATCCAGGGTGAGTTTCTTTTTCTTTTTGCCCCCCTCTCTTTTTAAAAACTTTTTATTGAGGCAAAGTTACAATAAAACATGAACATATTGCATCATGCATTACTTATTCCTTATTACAGGATCAGATTAATATTCAAAGAACCTGTTTAAAGATTCTGTCTTGCTGGCTGGGGAATTCTCTTCCTCTGAATATGCTAGAAAGAGTGATTAAATATCTAAATACCTATTCTCTTTTTGGCATTTCCACATTTGGTGTGAAAGTGTGTCCAGTGCAAAGATAGTCCATATTTTACTATGCCACAATTCCATAAAATGAGAAGTCACATATTTCCAATAATGTGCAATACAAAGTGTTGCTTCTAACTATAAAAATAAATTAATTTGTTGTGCTGTTTAAAACATAGATTCTTTACCGAAGCATTAAGTAAGCAAGTCAGGGGATCTCTAGGAAGCTGGCATTTTGTCATAAGATGAATCATTTTAATAAATCCAAACACCTTCTAATGGTCTGGACACAACCACCACATATGCAAGTATCTTCCCCTTGCCCCACAACTCTTCCAACAGAGCATCATCCTAGTAGGAAAAATAAGATGGATATTAATTGGAGTCAAATGCCATCTAAATAGTAATTTGTCTCTTAAAATGGTCTGAGCTACTTATATTGAAGATGTATATCCCATTTCCCACATAGAGACCTACTCATCCAGATCAATTTCTTTGTCCAAACCTCTCACCCATCATTTCATCTGGGTTATTTTCTTAACATCTTTTTCAATCAAAATTTTATATATCTTAGAAATTAAACCTTTTGTTCCAGCTTGCTCCTGGGTCAGCTCCTCAAATGTGGTTAAAGGTCTAGCTAGAGTCATCTTGTATCTAGATTTCACAATAAAATGTTTGACTTTAAACATGGAAAATTCAGGATCTTTACATGATCTTTACATTTCTTTGGATGATTTCAAATCAGAAGCCAGGAACAGCTGTCCAAATTGAGTGAGGGCCCAGGGTGAGTTTCTTCAGTGTCAGTTATAATACTGCATGTTTGGAGGATAAGAAGATTCCATCTCTGAATGAGGTGTTGGGTATTTCAGTCATGAGTGGTAACAGCTGCTCATGGCTCTCTTTAACAAGGCAGGAAGGGCCTGGGTCATTTTCGCAAGTCTTGTGTCGAGACTCCTTGACAACATCCGGTATTTCTTTAGAAGTAAATGTTCTGAAGTCCAGTAATGCACATGGCTCTTTGTTGGCTGGCATGGGGGAGCAGATCCATGCTGTTTAAGAAGCCTTCTTAAATGGGCGTGATCCTTTCAGCACAATAGAATGATCATTCTTCACAGCACTTGGTGCTGGGTTTTCTTGTAGGTTGTTGGCATTCAGGATTGATGAAGAGTTGTACCAACACTGGATAGCTCCTTAGGGCAGGACTTGGCAGCTTCAATGGAGGCTGATAGGAAGGTTCTGTTGTTCCTAATACAGCCTCAGCAGGGGCTGTAATTAATTGTAAATTTACATACATTAATATTGAGCCTGGACAGCAAGTTGATGAAACTCTGAAGTATTCCTGTTGTTTAGAGAGACTATTTGTGTAAATTGAATTAATGAAAACATGAGATACTCTACATCCAGTATATATAATTGCATACTTATGCTCAACATTTACATTGCCTTTAATTTGCAGTACAATGCTACAAGTGCTTCAGGGAAATATTAATGAGAATATATTTTTAAATAAAACGGTGATTATTGTACATTCTGTGGGGGGATGCGAGATGTGTAATGGAAAATAAAGAATAATCATAATCAATAATAAGTGGAAACTATCGGAAACAAAAGCTGGCATTTCAAAATGCTTAAATCAAATGAAATTTCTTTTACTTTTAAGAAAATAAGCAGATATGATATTAAGAAAACTCGTAGCAAAATACTACTGGAAGGTGTTCAAATACTACAGTGATGAGAATAGAACAGAAACTGCACCTTTTGGGATTACTTTGGTATATAAGCCTTTTGAATTTGTCTGTTTTCAGAGTGTCCTTATGGAACCTATGGAATGGAATGCAGAAAAACTTGCAACTGCCAGTCTGGTATATGTGACAGAGTAACTGGAAAGTGTTTGAAGTTCCCATTTTTCCAACTCTCTGTTTCAAAGCCACCAAATAGACGAAAATTAATTTCACATACAGGTAAGACTTGATGGGGCATTTCATTTTAGCTGATCTACCAGCACATTGTATATTGCATATGAACTATGTGTATGGTGTTATGCAAATCAGTAATAGATGTTTTATTTTTCTCCAGTAAGAGCTCACAGTATCATTTACTAAGCTTATTATAAACAAAAAATTTCCTGTAGGTGCATCCACATTAGGAAAAAAGGTATAACGTGGTAAATCAAATGTATTAAAATCCTAATGTGGACAAGACAATTTGTAATGTTTGCATATATAAGCAGATCAGTGTAAATTGGGGCAGTGGGGAGGGGGAAGGGAAGGGATAGGCCAGGTTTACTTTACTAGCTAACCTGTGAAAACTACAATAGCTTTGTCCACAAGTGTTAGCTAACACACAGTAATAAAATCGTCTTTTTTCCTAGACCAGACTATAGTGAACTTTTACGTGTTCTTTAATTCTGCAGTGAACCTCTTTTTGCATCAAATTAGTTTAGTTGCTACAAATCACATGAGATAACTACTTTGAAATAAAAACTTAACCGAGATTGAAAATTGAAAGTGACTTTTTTTTTATAGTTACAGGCATTTATTCTATTTAAAGATTATATATCTAGCTGAACCTACTTATGTCTTACTTACATGTTTCCAGAGTTTTAAAGATTTATTGAGGATACGAGAGAATTTGGTGGGAGGAAGAAGAGATGTACCTTTGAGATATCCTGTTTTCATGAGCTTTCTAGTTCTGTTTTCTCATCTATCCTTGACCCAAAAGTTTTGAAGACCCAAAGTTTGAAGTAAATGGGAGTTTTACCATTGGCTTTACTGGGTCCAGGGTTTCACTCAGATCTCTAAGCCCCTAAGATTCACTCAGCACTTGAGACATTCCAATTAATGACTAACATATTTCACAGTAGTCTGTATGAGGATCTCAAAGGACTTTGCTTAATATTAATGAGTCTTCATGAGCCAGATACATACTGTTGGCCAGATTCGCAGCTAGTGTGACTAGTGTAAATTCATCTATTTTCAGCCAATGATTTGGCTCCTATTGTTATTATCAAGACACAGAGAAGTTAAGCAATTTGCCCAAAGTCACACAGGCAGTCTGTACCAGATCTAAGAACTGAACTAAGACCGCCTGGTTCTCTGTTTTGTGCTTAAACTATTAGACCACACATCTTCCAGGCTATAATTTGGGGGAACTAATTTAACTAAATGACTCTGGAGTCATCTGTAATAACATGAATTACCAACAGAGATTTTTCAAAAAAGTGTTTTCCAGAATAGAGATGAAGACATGTAAAAATATTGTACTTATCCCAACATGTATGATATTCACTTTTTTTTAACTTTCAGAGAATGACATGGCATCGGGGGATGGTAATTCTGTAAAGGAGGAATTTGTCAAAGAGAAAGTAAATAGCTCTCCAGTAATGAAATGGTTAAATCCTCGCTGATATTTACTTACATTGGCAGGACTTTCAAATGAACGCATTTCTCACACATTATTGAATATGCAACAACACACTTTAAAAACAAAATAGATCTATAGCACATGAAAATGTAACCTGTGAAGACCAATTGTGATTTTGTGCAGCGTCAGAAAAAATGTTTACTTACAAAATAGACTGTACAGTTTATATGATTCTTGATAATTGTTTTGGTAAGTATTTGAACACAACAATGTGTTGTGGATTGCTGAATGTATAGTGATATTGAAAGTCAACACTCCCCCCCTGCATTTGAACAATGTTTAAAGGCTCATTCCTGCAGTCTACATGCAGGCAAACTTCCACTGAATTCACTGGATGTTTTGTGAGAGTGAGAACTGCTGAGTTGGAGCCAATGTTATGGTGATGCAAGTTGACAAAAGCTTGGAAATGCAAAGTTAAAAACTGACGCCCTTGCCTCACACCAGCAAGAATAATACGAATGTAAAGGGCAAAATGATGTGAATACAATAAATCAGTCTTATTTTAGGATATTCTGGCTTTTGTTAGTTTTGTGCCAACTAACAAGATATAATCATTATTTTAAGCTCATCATTTAAATTTATACAACGTGCATTACTTACCTGAAATTATGTAAAAACACATACAGTGTTAAAGTAGATTCTCAAGGGCAGCTTTTGTATCTAGTAGATTGCAATGGCCCTAAAGGAGTCCCTGAGTATCACTATAAATATGCATTATAAATAATCCATGTTTCTGTCCAATGAACTGCAATTCACAAAGCTGTTTAGGATTATTGGGTGAATGTACATATTTCTATAAATCAAAGATTCTAGAAACACTAGGATATCTTAGTGCCTAATCCTTCATCCCTTTACATGCAGAATCAATCCTTATTCGTGCAAGTAGACCCACTGAAGTCAATGGAACTACTAGCCTGAATAAGGGATTGTAAAACTGGCCAAATATGTAGTCAGTCTATATTTGGTTATGCATCGTTATGGTGTAAAACATCATAATTTTAATATAGGCACACATTAAAACCTCTTTATATATTATATAAAACCTCTTTATATATTAGCTATTGCTGCCCAGGTGCAGAAATCTATTTGTAAAAATTAATAACTTTGTGGTTTTACTTAAAAAAAGAAAAAAGAGACACATACTTAAATAATGTAAATTAATCTAGCTCCATTTAAGTCAAAGGAACTACTTTGATTTATATATTTTGATTTTGGCTCATAAAATAAAAGGGTCTCATTGGAAATCCAGTCCAGTTTCCACTGAAATTAACGTTAGTTTTGCTATTAACTTCAGTGGGAGAAGGAGCAGGCCATAGTGGTAGCAATTTGATGCAGGGCCTGAAGTCATATGTAAAAGAACCCAGCAGAAGAAACCCATAATCGCTTTGGGTTCATAAGGGATCAGATCCACAGTCTATTAAAATCTACCTGAGATTTTGAATTACACCCTAAAAGAATAAAAATTATGTGACATCAGGGAATGTCTGCAAATTAAAAGTAGTTAAATGGACTCTCTAGATACTGCAGTCAGAAAAAAAAACATGGCTGGCATACACCACATTTTAGATTGGGATGAAATGTTATGATTGAGGTAGGAATTTTAACAGAAGTGTAAAAATGTTGTATTGCTTTGGAACGTTTACAGGCATGGGGTAGATTCTGAAGCTACTGATGTCAGTGACAATTTCTGCATTGATTTCAATGGGAACAGGGTCAGGCCCATATTCTTTATGGGTCCAGAGAAAGTTATTTAAATGTCATAAATACTTACTTTTTTTTTTTTGGTTATTTCCTACAGTGTCATGAACGACATAATGGGTTCTTGAATGTAAATCTAATATGCTGGCTGGTTTTTAAAAAGTATATGTTTATTATTGTTCAATAAATCCCACATAAAAGCAGTCTTGTGTGTCTGTCCATGAATCAGACTGTAAAATTGATGATCATGATGATTTCACAGCTACTGCATGCACAGCAAGTAAAATGCATACTATGGAAATATAATCTGCTTCCATATCCAGATAGATTATCTCAAATCTGAAAGGGTCCAAGCCTACTTAGAAAATAGGAGGGGGGAGAAGTTTGCAATATTTTACAAAATCTTTTTTTCCCCATTTTTGGTCAAATTTATGAAATTGCTTGAAATTTCCCTGCAGCTCTAGTTACAGGTGACCCCATAAACCAGCCCTCAACATCTAAAATTCGTTCTAATGTGACGTTATGATGTAAATAAATGCCATCTCCACTCCCCCTTTTAAAAATATATTTACCATTGCTCTTCCACCAAAGGCAATGGATCTACACTGCTGGAAGCAATAGTACAAACACTAGTGCAGACATATGCAACAGCTACAACTTCTACCATTGCATTGCCTAAACCTGGCGAGATAGACATTAGCACTTCTACCACACTCGCACCAATGGAACTGCATCAGTGGTAGAACAGTGAGGAATTTAAAGCTGAAAGGTGAGTGTAGAGATAGGCATTGGCACATAAGTGTAGTTTCAGTTCAGCAGCAAAACCCAATTTGGATTTTCCCTTGAATTACATGCTTGACCCAAATTTTGTTGCCTCAGAAAATTCTCGCTGCCAAACCAGAGATATTATCAACTGGCATATTGTTATGTTGGCTTCTACTTCTATTTCCTGTCATGTGAGCTTGAGTTTTACTAACACATTTAAAAAATAACAGTAGATAACCGTTATGCTCTTAAACAACAAACTGGTTAGCTTCTGAGGGAAAAATACTGGGTTCCTTCATGCCTTTGTCATGGTAAAGAACACAAAAGTGATATAATAAAACAAACCTGAATCATATGCAGGATACGTGAAGAAGGGACCACGGGTTTGAGGTGACAACAAGAACCAGCTTGCTGTCAGGTTCGATTTATATGGATCCCTCAAATAAGGAGGGACAAAGATTGCTTTGCATACAATTTTGTTTTACTTGCAATAATTTATACATCAATTACAATTTAAAAATCACCATTGATTCTTATTTAATACAACAATTTAACTACTTAGAACACAATCACAATTACAACTATACGATTATATTTACAAAGCTAACTTATATTATAAGATTATACTTACACCGCAATAGTGAGATTTGTCAGCAGCAAAGCAGTACTCCAATTCCACCACTACGATTCCTGGGTTTACATCTGAGTGAAATACACTGTCACACTCAGGTTACACAGCCACACGCTCTATACTCAGGTTTGAGCGGCAAACTGGGGAGAGACAGTAGGTAGATCACGCCTAAATGTAGAACTATTCTGTTGTTCTTCCAAAGATACGGGACATCTCCAGTTTACTTCCTGTTTGTGACCACCTTTTATATTTTTCTTCCACACAGCAATATGCCCACTTAGCCAATTATGAAGTGTCTAAGAGTGATGGGGTGATCGGGGGCTGGACCCCGACACGATATTATCTTCCTTGATTGCCCAGTTATTTACCAGACAGAATTTTGGCCCCCTGCTTGGGCAGTCGTACTCTTTTTGTGGATAAACTCCAGCTGCTGTCTGCTGTTGACAAAGGATCACTTATTGCAATACCTGTCTGAATATTATTTTAAATGAAGTTTACTGAGCTTCAAGCCACAGATGGCCCATACCAAAGCCTACAGGCCAAATACTGATTGCATCTTGATCGTTTCCAGTACTTAACACCTTTTTCCCGGTGCTTCTCACAGAGATTTTTTGACAAGACAAGGCTGGATGTTGTTACAAAGCAGTTAACATTTTACATCCAGGCCCAATGAGTTTATATTTCTATTAATTTAAAATGGAGTTGGGTCACTTTAATTATAAAATGAAACAATGTTACAACAGGGTTCTTGAGAGTTTCCTTCTCTTTGGCAGGCAGTATTCTCTTAGTTGGGATTAAGTTGAATGCTACATAAATTACCAGTATTTAATTGCAGTGACTGAAAAATTTTGGGATTACTGTGTTGTAGAAGAGAGAACTTCAGTTCCTTCTGACTGCTACAAATTTGGTTCATCATTCCTAGAAGAGAGTATGGAAAAACCAGAGTGAAAATCCTGGAGCACATTAATTGCAGAAAAAACACCAGGCCAAACAAAGGAAGAGTGAGACCAATATTAAAGGTCATTTCTTCAAATTTGACCATAAACACTACTTGTATCAAGAAATCAATGATTTTCAAATTACACTAAGCAAGAAAACATATAGTCAATTGATACTAAAAAAGCACATTACCAATGAAGTAAAATTAAAGGCTCATTTATGGTCCTTGTGAAGCAGCGGTGTGCTAGGTAGTAGGAAAAAGTACACGGTTTGGCAGAATGGTTTGAGGCAGAGGTTTTCAATCGGGGGTACTTTAGAATACCACAGGGGATACGCAACAGGATTGGGTGGCTACAGCCTGCCTCTCAGCTGGAATCAGGGACTAGGCTGCGCACCGGACCAGGCCGGAGGCGGGAAGTCACCTATCGAGGGGGGCCCTGGGCACTGGCCTGCAGGGGGGGCGCCAGGTCACAACGCGCAGCTGGGAGCTGCCTACACCCCCTGTCCCTGCTGCGTGTTGTGAAGGGCCAGCTGGGTGCCCCCACCAGGCTGGGGAGTGAGGTTGCCCTGTCCAAGCTGGTGCCAGGCTGCAGGGCTGGAGCAGGAGAGCCAGGCGCCAGGTGGCAGGTAAGCACAGAGGGCAGAGATGTGGATAAGTGCAGGGAGTGCAGCGGGTAAGTTTGGGGGGTCAGCAGGTAAGTGCAGGGGTGGAGGCGGCAGAGCCCGGTGGGTAAGTGTGGAGGGATGGGTAAGTGCAGGGGTGGTGGGCAGCAGTAAGTGTTGGGGGGTGGATAAGTGCAGTGGAGAGGGGGGTAAGTGCAGGGACAGGGGTTGGTGGAGCCTGGCCAGAGCTGGCCACTGTGTGGTGGGTAAGTGCGCTGGGCTTTGAGGGTAAGTGC
>ML675629.1:29479819-29561813 GCA_007922155.1 Mesoclemmys tuberculata | reverse complement strand
CTGAGGGTGCCATCTTGTGGGAGCCAGGTACCCCTCCTGCCCTGCACAGGGTGGGCGTGTGAAGCCTGGGGGGAGGGAGGGTGCCCAAATGCATGCTTGGCCCCTGGGTGCCAGGGACCCAAGGTATGTCATTGGAGCCGGGTGAGGGGCCCATCCCCCTCCCAGGGACAGCCCTGCGCAAGAAGACTCAGAAGTGGAAAAGTAAAAAAAAGAAACTAGAAATGGTCTCGAATGTATTTTAGGCCATTGTGCCTTTTATTGCAACCATGGCAACACCAGGTAGAGTGAAGACCATGAAGGGGTACTTCAGATGAAACCCTGAGACCGTAGGGTACCATTTCTAAAGAAAGGTTGAAAACCCCTGGTTTGAATCATTGGGCCTCTGAAAATCATAATGCCACTTGGACTGCAGGGAACATCCAAGAACTGCACCTTCTTACACCTATATAAAATGTGCATACAGGGCTCCTCCCCTTCCCCCAGGGCGGTCACCCATGGATGCAAAGAGGGTGGGGCCAGAGCCCTTTATGTCGGAGATGCCTCTTTTGAGACTGCTAATCCTGCCAGTGATGCTATCTGCCCCCCACTCTGCCTTAGGCTTCCCATTCTTACTGTGATCATGAAATGGCCTGATGCTGATATTATAAAGAGAGGAAAGACAAAACTATTTGGGTTCTTAAATATAACTTACTTCTATTAGTCAGGAAAATAACCACAAATTAAGAATGATCTAATTGGGGGCTTTGTATAGTGCCCATCATCACAGTGTCTCTGTGCTGATGAAATACATAAAAAAATCATTGAAAATAAAACTTACTTTACATTAATCGTTTACATTAATTAACTGCTTTTTCTTCCTGTTTTTTCAGGTTCTCTGCTTGTTTATTTCCCTCCTCCCAATTTTCTGTCCCTTGCTTTCTGCTGCCTTTACATCTATTTACCCTTCCCCTGCCCACCTCCTTTTCCATTTAAAATCTGCCCTTGGTCTCCAGTACTACCCTTCAAATGTAGCCATTCTGATTGTGGCAATTTTTTTTGCATTAGTTTAATTCCTATTAAGTCTTATGTTCTCTATTTCTTCCACTTCTCTGTGTTTTCAGTGATCTTCTTTTCAGCTACACTTTCCACCTCATTTGATTCAGGAATTCAATCACAAATGCTTTTCTCTCTTAAAATATAAAGGGCAAGCATGATATTTTATGATTATTTTTTCTTGTCATTTAATTTATAGAACTTTAATGTTTTACTCATGTCAGCATTCACACATCAATACTAATGTGCCTGAGACTGTCATTGGAAATTCAGACTCAGATGTGATGTTGTGCCATTATTATCACAGTAGCTGATTCGTCAGCAAGCAGGGATTCTTAATGGCATGTTCTAATATTTAAAAAGCTTCACCATCTACCTTGTATAATGTATAGCACATAAATACCCAAAACTATCTATTTATATCTCCATATAGGCTGTAAAGCAAAAGCATCTGCTTATGTTAAACTTTACTTATGTGAGTAGACCCACTGTTTTATAAAGATATATGTCATAGATGATATTATATCCGACACCCTTACTAGAAGTGTAGCCAAACACTATCATATAGGGGCTACTCACCTGAGTAGAATTCAGTCAGATTAGACCCTAACGTTGTTGATGGTTTGATATCCTTTCCAAATGGATTTTAATGTTTTTAAAAATATACAGTTTTTCACTGTAAATATTTTTGTATTACAAATATATTTATGATATACATGTACCTGATATTATATACTGTATAATATTCTAGTCTATAGCCAGATCTAGTATATC
The DNA here is from genome assembly GCA_007922155.1 of Mesoclemmys tuberculata. Classification (NCBI taxonomy): domain Eukaryota; kingdom Metazoa; phylum Chordata; order Testudines; family Chelidae; genus Mesoclemmys; species Mesoclemmys tuberculata. The sequence continues at coordinate 29,560,007 of ML675629.1, read as the reverse complement.
CTACTAAATTTCAAACTTTTCTTGTCTTATATGTATTTTTATCTAGCACATATAGCTAGAAAAATAGAAAATCCTGAAATTTATTAGGATAATCTGTCCACTATCCATATATTGTACAAAGGATACATTTCCAATATAGACAAGCTTTCCCGGTAAACAGTTTTTTTTATCAGTTTTAATAGTACAGAGTTACTGATACCTTTTTGAAAATGACCTTGGAAGTCTATAAATACATTAACACAAGTTTTGTGAGACATATTACTGTCTAATCTCCATCATCAGAATTACCCTGTAAACACATCTTTGTCGTCTGCTGAGAAGCATACATTAAGGAAAACATGCCAAAATATATATTTTTTAATGAAAATATATTTATTAGAACCCATGTGCCTGCTTGATATCTATTTAAATGGAGCTATTTAGGTCACTGCATTGTTTTGAAAGTATTTCCTGACACCTGTGAAATTGGCAAATATTTCCTGTTTTTGTTGTGTCTGAAGAAAATAGGAATTTTACAGGTCGGAACTAATCACTTGACAGAGCCCATGACAGCCTCCAGCTTGAAAATTCCCGATGTGGTTTGCATTGGATTTATGTCTATCAAAGCATCTGAGTGCACTTATATTCTGGACAACCATAGACTTGTGCACAACCCATCTGCATAGTTTATTCTTGCTAAGTGTAGAATTGGGGTATCTGAGGTTCTGGCCAAGTGCTAAAATAGTCAGAGTTCATGTCTGAATACTGTAACATCGCTCCATATCTCCTCTTAATTAATGCCTGCAAAAGTCCTGCAGAACAGCCTCTAAATTGGTTGTGAGCCAATATTGTGGGTGGATACTTCTACCCTGCACATACTCTGTGATCAAGACCTGTCCTGTGTGTGCATGGCCATGAGTATCACCCAGAATTTGGCTCTATATGTTCAGAATATAAATCACTTCACAGTCCTGTAACTACAATGCTAATCCAATTGCAAGATTTTCAGCGCACAGAAGATCCAGCTATCTAGATAAAAAGAGAGATTTATTTAATTTTATTAATATCATATCCTCTCTTTCCTCACTGAGCCTGTTAAATAAATTGGAATCCCAAAATATTTACAGCTCAGATTTATTTTCTGGCTTGCTCTTGCCTTTTGAACATATTAAATAAAACTGAAATCTAAATAGATAGCAACATTTAAGTATGTTTAGATTCCTAATTTCATTGATGCTCAACTCTAACTGCATTATTCAAGAGAGCTTTGTTTTCCTTTTAGTTTTGAAATATGTCATTCAGAAAAACTTTTGCCTTCTGCAAGCCCACAGGAAATGGATTTTTTTATGTAATAAATTGGGATGAATGAAGGCAAATTAATATTACTTGAAAATAGTCCACGTTCCCATAAGAGAAACATCTATTTTTGAGGAACAAATAATGAACTGGAATGCTATTGAAATCCAAACACAATATTAGCATGTTCCTGGAAAAAAAATAGCTACAATACCAAAGGAGAATTCAAGATAGCCCTTGCAGCTGAGTCACATTTTCCTGTTTGTTATTTTTAGTTTTTCTATTCCTGCTTTTTATTTTGGGCTTCATTCACTTCCTATGCAGTTTCCCTTTAACTCCTGTATAACTCTTTCTTATATAACATATTTCAAGCATTTAGGGGGTAGTTTTTTGAAGAAAACCCAAACAATGTTTGCCAGTTTTAGGAACTCATGTTTATCTTGGCACTCTTTGAGTTCTTGGTTTATTAATACCATTTAATATGTAACCCATTAACACCTCCTTCTTTCTTCTATGACTACAGAGGTGTTAATGGGCTGCTCCACCTTAGATTCTCCCTTTGAATATGTGCTAACTACCTATGCTAAACAATGTGTTCCACCTTGTATTTAGCTGTGGCGCTTAGAATACCTTTTCCAGAAGCTCGAAAGCTTCTCTCTCTCACCAACAGAAGCTGGTCCAGTAAAAGATATTATCTCACCCACCTTCTCCCTCTAATAGTATTTGGAAATTTACCTTCGCAGTTTTCAACTTTCTAATGTTATAAGGTTCCATCCACATAAAATGGAACTGAATCCAAAGAGAAGTCATATCTGAAATTCAGCACTACAAGTAATTTTTCCAGTTGGAGAAACCAGAGAAATTCTGGTTTGCATTCCAGCAGCGACACAATAGTTGGCTTCACCAAAATGTTCAGAAGTAGCATTCAACAAGGATATTCATAACATGATATCAAAACAGAAACTCCAAAATAAGAGTGATAGTAAAACAGCAAGGCCCTTATAGTGAATACCCATTAAATACATATAACATAAGTTTGTTCATAATTTGTAGCAGATCCTCAAAATTATTTAGGCTCCTAAATTCTTTGACAGTGGAAGGAACCTAAATACCTTTGAGAAACTGGACCCAAAATATGAACAGGCATAAGTTATATATATTCAATAGGTATTCACCATATTGTGTAAATTTACATATTATGTTTATAGAATAGTTAGTGATGCCAATGCTCTCAGTTTCATCACAAAACTCATGTTATTTGGGTTTTTTTTTAAACTCCTGCTCCTGTACTCAGGTGACTACCTGAGAATCTCAACTTTTCTTTTTAAAGTAAGTTTCTAGCCCTCTCAGTTGTAGAGAAAAGCTTGCAAACATGATCTCAAAGGCTCAAAAGCCAGAGTGCAAAGAAAAAGACTCTCATAATTTTTAATTAGGCGCATGAGTTTGCGGGCCTGACTCCCAATTTCTGAATGCTTGGGGTTAGCAATGCTGATAAAAGCCAGAGTAAGTAAATGGGTATACCAGAAAAGGGAGAGCCTTTGAGGAGCTTATTTCCTCTATCAGTTCCCCTTTGTGAATCTGCTTAGGAGGCAGCTATACTTTGAAGACCTGCCCTTAGGAAGAGAAATGGCGAAGGCGATCAGGACCATTTACCAGCTCAGAGGAGCATGCATAGGAGTAGCAGAGGCTTTGCCATGGCGACGCCTGTGTACTAAAAAGGGGAGAGCTTGGGCAGGCCGTACCTTTATACAGACACAACCTGCTAGTCAGTCCGCTTCGCCATGTGACATTGGAGGCATGGCTCAGATCCTCAGATGTATTTAGGTGCCTAACTCCAATTGGGTTCAGTAGGAATTATGCACCAAAATGTCTTGGAGAATTTTGGCCATTGTGCTTTGTACACACATAATGCCTTCACCCACCACTCCTGGTGCTCTTCTCTCCCCAGTGCTCCAGAGGGTGGTGGGATAATGGGAGCAGGTGCTGGCTCATTCTCTCGATACCATGTATGTTATGTTCATATTACACTTAATGTGTTACAAATGGTACACGCTTGCAGGTGCCAACATGTGATAGCATTCCACACTCAACACTGTGTGACAGGGCCAGGCCTGACAGCTTTGCCAGAGTGCTGGAAGGCCGGTATATCAGCCCCAGACTCAACAAAGCCCTGTTCCCCGGGTGACTCAGCAGAGGGCCTGATTAGGCAGTTAGGCCACCTGGGGCTGCTTAACCAATCAGGCCAGCTGAGGCCAATTAGGAAGCCCCGCCCCCAAACACTTAAAAAGCCTGCAAAGCAGACAGTCAGTGTGGGTTGTGGAGCTTGGAGAGAGGAGGTGTGGAGAGAGGAGGTTGGAGATATAGAGTTACTTTACTGTTGCAGTTTGTGGTTTTGGAGGCGTACAGCTAGAGAGTCTGCAAATTGGAGTTGGTGGCCTGGAGCAGGCAGGCTGCTGCCTGCAGCCTACAGAGACCTACAGTTTCCATTGTGACTCCTGGGGCCCTGAAGGGCAGAGCACCTTGCTGGAAACGCAGGGCACAGTCCACGGGCTATCCCAGAAGGAAGGTAGCGGTACCCAGGGGCAGAGCGGGCCCCGGCCCCTCCCTCGATCCTACCCCAGCTGCATCACCGGCCGGGCCGGCAGAGCGCAGGACCCACCAGGGGCAGAGTACCTCACCCTCCCCTGCCCCACCTTACCACAACTGCTATAATGCAACTTGGATAAAACAACACAACCCTAATGTATATAAAATAACAATTAATCAAACCACTCTACAGCTGTGTCAAGCATTTAAATAATTAATTCTCAGAGAAAGTTCAGAACAACACAGATTATACTCAGGTCCACATACCCCCAAAGTTAGCGGGTGTTCGGGTTTGTGGCTTTGGTTTAGCTGTATCTTTATGAATTTTAGTGTAGTGAAAGGTGAGCAGAGGGCTTCAGAAGCTATGAAACACATTGAAACACAAATATTTGGGCCCGCAGATTACCAGTCATGGTTCCAGTGGCATACCAAGGGGGTCATGCCCCTGAGCGCCAGCCTTCGTGGGATGCCGGCCAGGCCCTCTGAGGAGGAGCTGCCCACCACTATCACGGGCCAGGGGCTGCTGGGATTTAACATCCCTGGCAGCTGTGCCAGCCCCAGCTCAGGCCTGCTGGTGGCCAAGGAGTCCTGCTGCAGAGGGAGCAAGCATCCTCCTGGCCCATCACCCCCACGCTGGGCACAATGAGGGAGCCGCAGGGACTCCAGCCGTGCAGGGGCCAGGCAGTCAAAGGCAGGGCTCTGGAGCAGAGCCCATGGCACTGCACCCTCCCGCTCCCTGCTGCCAGGCCGTCTGAAGGCATCTGCCCTGTCAATCCTGCTCCCCTCTGCACCCATAGCAGGGGGAAGGGAAGTGGGGAAAAGTGGGAATCAGGCCCACAGATGCCCCTCCCATTGGTGGCAGCAGCGGCAGCTCTTGGAGACCCATGGTGCACCACTTCATGGTTCAGAGGCTTGCAGATTCTTTTTGCTCCTGCCATGCTCAAGTGGCGCAGTCATTTTCATTCATGACAACTTGAGCATTTTTCTCCCAAGAGGTGATCCTTGTTCTGTATAGACAGTTATACGGAATGAGAGGGGTGTCCAGATTTTGCCCAGTTGTAAGAGGCAAGTTCCCTGTGCTTGGGAAGCACAGGGAACTTGCCAGGAACCTCTTGCCCTCAGAAGCCCGCAGTCTTCATGTGAAGGTACACCAAAGCATTGTTTCAATTCAGTTGCTCAGCTCAGTGAACAGAACATGTGCCAGGACCTGTAGGTACTTTCAATAATAATAAAGGAAAATAGCCACATTATAAGATTCAGAGATTTAGTTCACTGGCAACACATTGGTAGGAAAAAAATAGAGAAGATCAAAACTATCCATGCAAACCAAATTTTACCCTACTCACAATTCCCCATTTTCTATTCTATTTCTGTTTTTAGTTAATTAAGAGTTGTTGTCAACTGTTGGCTGCGTGTATGTTTTCTCTGTACTGTGCTGTCCCACTCTGCGCAGATAGCTGACACAGCAGACCTTGATTGAACTGCCCAAAAAGACCACAGACTTGGTTCCATAGCGAAGGCACTTGTCCAGGTTTATTGTCGATGAAGTACTGTAATAGCACCCACCAGACTCTACGGGGATACTAAGACATATATGCCCGTGACAATGGACTCGGCTCAGTGAACAGTGGGACTTTCCATTCCATCCCCAGGCCGGACAAAGACATCCTCTCTGAGATCCTTCTTTATACACTGATTGTGTTTTTGCAGTGCCAGCCCTGTTCTTGCCATGTTCATGTATTGAATAGTGAACCTGCAAGTAGGCATCTGCTTTGTAACAGAGCAGGGCCTGACTTTGTCTGACTCGTGTTAATTCTGCTTTATATTAGCAAGACTTGACTTTAGTTCAGGCCTTAGGCCTCATACCAGGCCCCTTATGCCAGGCCTCATGTCTCAGGCTTTTTTTTTACACTACAAGAGGATAGGCCCAATCCGGTTTTCAACGAAGCAAATGTCAAAACTCCCATGACTTTAACTGGATCAGCAACAGGCCCCTCTGCAACAACTAACACTAGACAATAATGTCAATGAAAGCACAACGGCCAGTGTTACAGCACAACGGCCAGTGTTATAGCACAATGGCCCGGTGAGTGTGAATTGTTCAGGAATTTAAGTGATGTTTAGAAATAGTGGGCGCAGGAAATTCAGAAATAAGTCTGGGTTACTCATACTCAAAAAAGATAAATGCCCTTCATTTGGACACTTCTTAGATGTAAGACCTATTTTATGGTATGTATTTTGATAGATTTTTATGAATGTTTTTCAGCCAGCCTCTTTCTTTGGAATTACGCACCATTGTTGTCATGGAGAAGCAAGATCTGTCCATTAGGTTGTGCTGGGAAAATCTGTTTTTTATTAATTGAAAATGTGTTCTCTATTTAGAAAGAGCACAATATATCCTCATTCCGTGTAAACAATATGACCTTCAGGTGGAATGCAGCCAATGTTCTATAAATAGCTTCCTTAATGAAGAAGGCGACAGAAGTATTTAGAATTCAACAGGGTATACCAGAAAACTAGGCAAAAAAGAAAATTAGCTACCTGTAATCCTTGTACTAAAAAATAATGCTTTATGCACATGTAGTACTTTTCGTCTCAAAGACATTATAGGGAGATCTATCTCAGGCACTTATATTACTCTATAACCATAATGTGAACACCTCAAAATCTTTAATTTTTATCTTTATAAAATCCCTGGGAAATATATTTTAGAGGTAGGGAATTGAGGAACAGAAAGGCCAAGTGACTTGTCCAAGGTCACACAGAAAGTCTGTAGAAGAGCAAGGACTTGAACCTGAGTCCCAAGTACTAAGCCAATACCCTAACCACTGGACCACCCTTCCTCTCTAAGAGTACTTTCTAAATTTTTTTACTTACTGCAAAGCCCAATTTTTTCCCATATTGTTTGGTGGGCTTGATTGATGAAGGGATTGTGATGGGGCAGACAAGCCCCACTCTGGCAAATAGAGGGTTAACGAGAGCCTGCGGGTCCAATTGGAGTAGCCGTCCTATACAGGCAGCAAATATTAGGTATGGAAGTGGGAGTTTAAAGGAGGAGACCTAGCCTAGTTCAGGTCTGACCAGGAAGGAGAGCAGAGCTCTGCTTCTTCTGAGGTGAGAGAAGTCTGGTTGCACCTCAGAGACAGGAGTAGCTTGCTGGTCTGAGGAACTTCCTTGTAGAATGGGTGACCAGCCCCTGGGAGATCAGATGAAGTACTTGGTTATTTGAAGATTAGCTCTGAATAGAAAGGTGGGATCCTGCTGAAGGTTCATTGGATGACCCTGTTCGGAACTGTAGTTTTTCCTGATTTCTTCTGGACCTTAACATCCCAGATAGGGATAGGATAGAAAGTATTCCTTGGCTGGAGGGCTAAAATACTGTACATTGGACCTTGCATGAAGCAACAACCTACCAACGGAGATCTCTGGCTGGGTGAGCTGTGTCCTTATGGTCCACAAGGGGTGCTGCCCAGGCAACCGCCTCAAAAGATGTTATAACTATGCTGTTATGATTTGGTATTTACTTTGGTATCCACTTGATTATTGTGAAGGATGTGGCTGTATATTGCCTGTTTATTGTGAATGTGAATAATATGTAAGAAAGCCTGTAGTGTGGGATGGGTTCCTGCTATAGGGCTATACATCAGTAACAAATCAACCAGCATTCCAGGACATTCCCTCCAATTTGGAATGGATGTTCGATGTCACCAGATTTGTGCCATTTTTTGTTTGCTTCTCCATGCGTGTGGATGAATGTTTTAGGAATAATTATTCTTCATGCAAACACATTTATATGTAGGTAAAAATGGGCATTTGAGGGTGAATACAGGGATTTGCTTGATGTGTTTGCCAACTGATGATAAAATTTCAGTCATTCATTAGGGAACAAACACAAAACCATGAAAGGAATTCTCCAGTCTGCTAGGGTCACTGTACACCACTGCGCCAGTAGAGATTTTACAAACAGAAAAGCCTGGAAACACAAGGTAATAATTCCACTGGTGGAATGTGGGCCTCCTCTGACATGTTGTAATAAGTTTATAAAATCTAGTTCACAAAGAACTCAGGGTTTGTGTAATTCACCAAATATCACCACAACAACAAACTCCATGTCATTTAGGTGAGGATAGTCCTGCTTTGAGCAGGGGGTTGGACTAGATGACCTCCTGAGGTCCCTTCCAACTCTAATATTCTATGATTCTATGATTCTCTTCTCAGTAGCTCCTATTTCCCCCCCTCAAAATCAGTGTTCTCGCTCTTTGTAAACTAACCAATGTCCAAAAAAATTTTAAAAAAAAAATCCCGATGGGCTAGTTTATCAAAGTTGTGCATGCAAAATGTCAGCAAAAATACCAGAAGCACAGATGCAGATCAGGATATCAAATATTATTTATTAAAAGAAACATTCAGATTATTTGTCTCCATTATGTTGTAGGTATAGCTAACTTATGTAACCACATGATCTTGTTGTCTTCACTCTCATCCTCCCTCTCCATTTCCCTTCACTATTTGTTACCATTTTGTCTTGTTTCTAATTAAATAGTCAATTCTCTGAGACAAAGGCCATGTCTTCCTGTGTCTTTGTAGTGTCAAACACTGATCCTGACTGGGGCTGTGGGTACTATTGTTACACATATAATATGAATGCTAAGATATCTGTAAACAGATGGACAGTTAAGCATGTAAATATGTGTCCATGACTAAATTTCAAATTTAGTCTATGTATAACTAAGTATATTAATATACTACAGCTTTCGTTCACATGTAGCAATTTATATTTCTGTATACTATATATATATTGCCTGTATATGCACAGTGTCTGCAGCTTATGTATGTTACAGGACCTAAACTTAAATATTGCATCCTTCCAATCCTGGGCTACTTCAGAGCAACCCCTATTTAACTTAGACGCACTAGGCAGCCTGCTAAACTATGGTATCCTCCCAGTGCTGCTGTATAGGCTGCAGTACTGTCTGGATTTTCTGCAATGGTGTATGCTACACCTCTGCCTCCCACAGGCCCCTTCAGCCTTATCCCTGTAATATTCTTTATACCAGGTCTTAAAAGGCGATCTTTGGGAGATAGACTTATGGCTGTCTTCCAGGGTACCTGCACTGGAAGCCTCAATTCAACCAGACACTTATATGTAGCTTACTTTAAGTAGGTGAATTATCTCATTGATTTCAATGGGCACAGGCTGCATTGGCGTCCTTGCTGGATCAGGGCCCTCTTTCTTTATATTTAATTTCCTTGGGAGATATTTTTTAAAGGTGAAGAAAAGCAGTGAGTGACTTTGTGTTGCAAGATTCATATGAGTACATATTGATATAATTGTGCATGGTATAACTCAAGTAAACAGAGGGAAAGAACTCCCCCCCCTTCCCAAAAAAAATCAAATTAGTTTATAATGTATCTTTACGGGTGGCATATTATTTGTAAGAACACTAAAGGGCCTTATTTAGTTTCCTCTTCTTGCCTTTGCCTTGTTTAAAGGTAAATACAGTCTCTCCACCACTAATCTGATTCTTCCTGGCTGCATTTTTGTTTTTGTTATAAAAAGATCTTGTCATGTCTCCTCTGACCACAATTGTTTTTCAAAGATGTGGTTAAAATTACTTAAGAAGCCAAAGGCATGTCTCATTTGTCTGAGATTATGTGAGTTGGATCTGTATCTTCTTCTTTACCTTCCTTGTAACATTTTACATCCCCGCTCTTACAATCAACACCCAGCAATGTTTAATATTTCTTAATTAAATTAAATTTTTTTTTACTAATATTACACTTCTACATTTGCTGTTACAGGTCCATTTCCTTGTATTATTCAAAACATGCAATAAAGCAAAAATAAAATAAAATGAGAGATTGTAAAGTAATATTTGAAACTGACCTGCATTTAACCAGTGGTGATATGATTGCATCCCCTCCACCTGTGGTAAAAGATAACAACACCTAGCTCTAATATAGCACTTTCATCCATAGATCTCAAGGCCTGTTAAATTATCCCCAGTTTAAATGGGGGGAAACTAAGGCACAAGGGGGTGACATGACTAGTTCAAGGTCACCTAGCAGGCCAGTGGCAAAGCAGGGAATAGAATCAGGACTCCTAAATCATGCTCTAATACTTTAATTACTCGGCAACACTGCCTCCCTTAATTGTAATGAGTTATTTGTTAATTACAGAACCTCAGAAACACATACTTTGCCAAGGGGAAGAGGTGGAGGAAGCATCCCCTTGGTAATTTAATACGACTGAACTAAGCATTGCAGAATATGATACAGGGAACAATTCCTCACTGACAGAAGCATAGATTAGATGTCTCAATCCAGTACTGTGAACTCAGAACTTGGACGTGATTCTGGCACAGCTGATCATTTTCAACATGGTTTTAATTGTCATGCTCACTCATTTCTACAGCCATGCCTCAAGTATGTTTCATTGGTTCACCTTAGTTAAATATCACATCCTAAATTTTCAAAAGTGACTTTGGGTACCCAAATTGAGATTCCTTACAGGGGCCTAATTTTCCAAGGAAAAGGGCTCAGCAGTCTAAAAATCAGACCCCTTTAAGGAACCTCAGGGTGGGCCCCTCAAAATGGCACCCCAAATTAGTCATTTTTGAAAATTTAGGCCTACATATTTATATATTCAGGATTATTCTCCCCAAGGCAAAATGGGCCCATTCCTACAATGCTTATTCAATTAATTTTCTGTTGCAGCCAATGGGATGTTTGTCCGAGTAAGGACTACAAAATTGGGCCCTCAGGAAGGTGTGGAAGCCAAGTTTCCAAGGTGTAGCTAAAAAGGTCTCCTCGTTGTTCTGTTCCATCGTGCCTTTATGGAAGCTAAATATGTTTCTTTCTGACTTACATACCTGAGTGCTTTTAAATGTTTTCCTCAGCCACATAATTCTGTCCTCATGATTGAAATAAATTATTCAGTTTAAAATTCTATTTGAGGGACAGTCATCAATAATAAAGTACATTTTAAAAAAACCCTTTTAAAAACAAAATCACGTAGTGTAAAGCTAACAGTAAACACACCCATGTTCATAACCTTTATTTACAGGTGGGTTTATTAAGATAAAGATAAGAACCTTCTTTCTGTCTTATTAGATTTAGCTTTAGAAATATAACTGTAGAATATTCTCCTTAAGGCAAAATGGGCCCACTCCTACAGAGCTTATTTAATGAAAGATTTACAAATTCTGGAGAGAGGTCTGAGCCATAGAATTCACATGCATGTCCACACAAGATTTAGGGGGAAAAAGATAGATAGCTAATCCCTGCAACCACTTCATCCCCTTTCCTGCCTTGTTTTTCAAAGTGAAAATCTTTATTTTTGCCTTTCTGGACCTATCTTGTTCAGCCCTTCTCTGACCTTTGCACTTCCCTGACACCTTCATTCCACAAAGCATGTCTGCCTGGGTGTCCCTTTGTTGAGTTCTCTTCTTCCTCTCCTGACTCCACACTCAGACGGTCGTAGGTATGGCTCTCTGTAAACCTATGCTGCAACATAGCTCTCTCATTTCGTCCAAAGTTCCCCTGAAAACTCACTTCTGCTATCCCATTTTGTGAAACATGCATGTCTGTATGTTTAAACACAAGGGTCAAATTAGGGCAGGTTTCTGGGGGTTTGGAAGCTCACAATTATTTCTTAAATCTCCCATCTTTTGCTCCAGAACCGAAGTTTTCATTTAGACAAATGGAGTTCAGTCTTTATGGTTGTGAAAATAATCTTCCAAATATGAATTAGATACCAATCAATACCATGCTGTCTGCCTGAGACTGCAGACAGCCTAAAACAAGGAATCAGTGAAGTTTGAACCTCCCCATGTTGATCAAAATGGGATGTTAACACCTAAATCTTACTACCATAAATTAAACATCAGTGCTAACTATTTCAATGCTGATTGAAGCATGCAAGAAAGGAGAGGGCAATAATATTATGAAGATTTACACTACCAGCTGTGAATGGCATGGGCCAAGTGGGGAAATTATTCCGCCCCTCCTCCCCTGATATAGCTCTAGTTAAACAAAAGCAGGAAGAAATAAAGGAACCCCAAATATGTGCATATGCCTGAGTATCCCTACTACTGTTACCCATTTTCTTCCTGTTTCCTCCTCTTTCCTATTGCTTCCTTCCCTCCTCTGTTTCTGATCCTCAATTTGTTTCATGTCCCATTTAGAGAGTATACTCCTCAGGGCAAACATTACAGACCAGATTTTTCCTTCCACTTACCAGTTTTATTCCAGAGTAACTCCATCTATTTCAGAGAAATTACTCCATCTTTACACCAACGTACATGAGAGCTGAATCAGGCCCTCTCCCTCAATGTGTTCTGTGAGGCGTTTAACACGTTTTCGGGTGCTTCAATCCCCTGGCATCAATAAAGACAGTTTGATACCTGCCTGGCTGAATTCTCGGGCCTGAAACTGCAAGGTGCTGAGCACTTCCTATGTGCCCCAAACTGTCAATTCTCGGAAGTCAATGGAGGTTGAGGATGCTAACCATTTACCAGGAGGTGCTTGGAAGCTTGCAGGACTGGGCTGTCAGTGGTGAATGTAATCCACAGAGCCACCTCCCTCCCAACTGGGGGAGCATAGGATTGACTGAGCTCAGGTTTACCAAGTGTTCAAGGGACAGATGTGTGAATTCCAATAATAACTTTTGTTATCTTGTTGTTTTAAGTACTGGTTGTTGTAGTTCTCTACTGTGCCAAACTTGCATGCTTCTGCAATGTGTCTCTCAGCTAGGGTGTATTTCAAACTCTCCATCTGGGACTAAAATTCTCATTTAGTGGCTTTTATTGGATGACGCCTCAGGAATCCAGCATGGAAGCAAAGTCAAATAACCCAACAGGGACTGTATGAGTAAGCAAAAACAATGTATCCTGGATACCCACTTTGAACAGCCATAAGGCTATTTTCTCTTAAACACAGCATCCAAGCAGCATGGGACTGTTGAAAGCTTGGACTCGGTAGTACATCCTTCTGAGGAGGGCATGTTGGATTCATTCCTCTTCTTGGAATCCAAAGAGTAACTCATGAAACATTTCTCTCATATGTTTTAGATTAGTTTTAGGTTAACAAGCAACTTTCCACATTAAAAGCAAGTTCTGTCAATAAAATCAAGTACTTAGTTAACTTATAAATAAATGCATTAAATATTTTAAAGCTTAGACTCTTGTAGTGGCATCTCTGTGGTTCCTCACTTTCCCCAGAATGTTATCCTGGTAACATTCATGAGTGATTTGTGGTTATCATAACAATTGATAACTGTTTACTTTTGACAAATGATAATAATCAACAGATAAAAGGTTTTCTGTTTCCCTTTTTGTTTGCTTTGTCAGGAGAGGAAAAGTTTAATACATCATACTCTGGGTCAAAATTATTGTAAAATGACATTGGCACCAATGGCTGAAAAATGCTGCAGAAAAACGAAACTCTGAAGCAAGAATAAATATTTGTAGGAGCAACACTAGTGAGTTTTTGCATTGTAAAGGATGATCTGTCTATGGGAGACCTAAAAGTCCAAGGGCTAACTCCTACAGTAGCTGAGCACCCTAGCCCGATCTAGTGAAGGGCTTAAGCCTGTAGTTAACTTTAAGCACTTGAAGTCAATAAGATTTCTCATGTGCTTCAAGTTAAGAACATGAGAAAAGTGCTTCACTGGATCAGATGAGAGTGCTCAGCACCTTACAGGATTGAGCCCCAAATCTGCAAGCAATTAATCTCTTGAATAAAATAGCCTTGAAACACCTGAGAACAAGCAAAAAATATGTTTTTACATGAGCATTGTCAGTTAAGCCCTAATCTCCTGTTCACTATGACTTCCCATTAGCTAAATAGAACAGTTTATGGGTGACACGCCTATGACTGGGGATCCTGCAGCATTTCCATTATAATAAAGCTGTGGGAACCTTTTGCAACTAAAGCTAAAACTATGTGAAAATCAGCTCATTAGTTCAAATATGGAAATAAAGCAGATACCTTCCATGCAAACATTTGTTGGGTCCTGAAATGCCAAGTAAAATATTTGGCTATCTCCAGACATGATCCTGTGAGGTGCTGAGTACCTCTGACTCCCAGAGACTTCATTTTGAGAGGAAGGTGCTCAGTATGTGCCGGAATCAGAATATAAGTTCAGTAGGTTTCAGTTATTTATTTTTCTTTTACAAAACCCCCAAAAGCTTGAAGGCTGGTCAAATGGCAAGTTGACCCTTGAGAATCCACACAAACCTGCATGCGGTACATAGAACTAAACAGAATGGGCCAATTTTATATTGAGTTTCACTTCTATTGTGTTTGGGGCCAAACAGGTCTGAAGTAAAAAGTCCTTGGAAACCAAGTGAACCAAAAACGTCCATCACATTTGCCAATAAAGCTGTGAGCCAAACCCAGAAAGCTGACACAATGCTTTCAGGTTAAACTTGACATTCAAGCACTGAAGCCCCCTTATTTTTAAATCACTTCAGTGTTCATATGATGTTAAATGCACACTTCTCAATTTTTCTATTTGTCTGCAGTGTAAAGAGAGAAATTATTTGGAGACAGGGGCATGGGTATATATATATATACGTGTGCGTGTGCAGGTGTACTTCCCTGCAGCATGGTATGTGTAACAGGCCCTTCAATAAGATGTACTACTTGTTTGCTCTTTGTACATGACAAATCTTGGTCCTATTTGAAAATCTTAAAACAAGCCAAAGTATATCTGGAACTGACTCCTTTTTGTGTAATGAATGCTAATGTAAAAATTTTCTGGGAGATGAACCTTGTAACATTGTTCTACAATCTGGTGAAAATCTTTGTGGAAAGATGCATTAAACTACACTGTGTGTAGTGTATATCAGTACACCTGAGGTCAGTGTAAAATATTGTTTTATCAGTATGACAATGCCAAAAAAACCACAGTAATAAAAAAAATGTCAGACTGAAAAGAAGCAGGAAAATCAAATTAAAACCAGCACTCTTTCTTTAACTGAGGCTGTTGTAGTAAATACTATAGCATTACTTTGGAAGCTTGATTTTAGAAATGTTATTATCTGTTTGAAGCTAACAGAAGTTTGGAATGTTAGCATAGGTCCCTGAGAGATGACTCCGTGGGCAGATAGAATAGTCAAGGGGGCATGATAAATTGCAGCTGTTGTTCTAATGAACAAGGAACACATAAGAACAAAAAAATTGTAAAATGACTCAAAGTGGATCCTTTCCATTTCTAAATCTAGATGACTGATAAAAACATAACATAAGAATGGCCATACTAGGTCAGACCAGTGATCCATCTAGTGATCCATCAGTGATCCATCTAGTGTCTTCTGACAGCCACCAGTGCCAGATGCTTCAAGAGGGAATGAACAGAAGTGATCCATCCCTTGTTCAGCTGGAGCCTGCTGAACCAGTGATGGGACACCCCATCACTGCCAGGCCCTGGGCTGGGACACAGTGGAGTCGGGTGGGCCTGGGTTCCCCTCCCTCTTTCTACCCTGACCTTGGGGTAGTGCTAGAGACTTGTGGCCCTGCCTGCCCACCCTGCCTGAGCGTCAGGGCTGTAAACTCTTTGTGCGCCCTGCCAAGGGTTATAGACTACTGGTCTTGTCTGCCTGCTCTGCCTAAGGGTTGGGCTTTAGACTATATGCTTGCACATCCTACCGCCCATTTACCTTGTCAGGCCCCCACCCGCTGGAGAGCTGAGGCTGTGAACTATTTGCTCGCCCCACTGAGGGCTAGAGACCGCTCCCCTTTGCCTGCTGTGTCCTGTCTAAGGGCCTGGGAGCAGAGCTGTTTGCTCGCCTGGCAGAGGGCTAGAGATTACTCCACTATACCAGTCCAGCCCTGCCCAAGGGCCTGGGTCAGGAACTGTTTGCTCGCCCTATGGAGGACTCAAGACTGCCCTGCCCTGCCCTGCCTAAGGGCTTGGGCTTTGTGTGCTCACCCAGTCGAGGGTGAGAGACTGCTCCACTTTGCCTGCCCACCCTGCCTGAAGGTCTGGGCTTTGAACTATGTGCAAGCCCTGCAGATGGCTAGAAGTCTCCTACCTGGCCTGCCCAGCCCTGACTGCGGGTTTGGGTCCCAACCTACTGGATCAGCCCAACTGAAGATTGGTGGGGCCCCAGAACGTTGGGATTGTGTAGACATTTAGTTTAGTCTCTATGCTATGAAGCTTGCAGGCATTTCACTCTTGTGACTGTTCCTTTTAATTTCAACTTAACTAGCTTCCTCATTTTTGTGGAGTTCTTTTTTTGAAGTTAAATATTATGGTGGTGTATTTTTGGTATTTTTTCCCCTTACAAGAATGCTACATTTAATTACATTATGGTTGCTATTAGTGAATGATTCAGCTATATTTACCCCTTGGACCAGATTCTGTGCTCCATTTAAGACTATGAGTAAATCAAGAATTGCTTCTCCCCTTGTGGGTTCCAAGAATAACTGCTCCGAGAAGCAGTCATTAATGGTGTTTAGAAATGTTATCTCTGCATCTTGTCTTAAGGGGATATGTACATGGTCAATATGGAGATAGTTGAAATCTCACAAGATTATTGGGTTTTCTGTTTTTCTGGCCTCTTTAATCTCCCTAAGCATTTCACAGACACCATCACCTGGTGAAGTGTTCAGTAATATACTATGCTCTTATTATTTAAACATGGAATTTCTACCCTTAGAGATTCTATGGTACAGTTTGAGTCATTTAAGATTTTTATGGTATTTGACTCTGTTTTCTGTCACATATAGTGCCACTCCCACCCAGCATGACCTACTCAGTCATTCCTATATATTTTGTATTCTAATATTACCATATCCCGTGGATTATCATCATTTCACTAAATTTCTTCGACGTCTATTATATCAACATTTTCATTTAATACCAGGCTCTTAAGTTCACCCATCTTAGTATTTAGACTTCTAGTGTTTGTATACAAGCACTTGTACATTTTGTCAATAATTAGTTATCTGCCTCAACATGATGTAATTGAATAGGACTCTTTTTCATTTGACTGTTTCACCTCAGTTCCTCTCTGTACTTTAGCAACTTCTATCCTTCCTCTTTATTAGGATAAAGAGTGTCCCCTTTAATAAATCCTCCTGTCCATCCAAACCATGTGCTCCTCCGTACCTGTCAGCTTTCCCCTAGCCTTAGGTTAAAAACTCCTCTTTGATCTCTTTTAAGTTTGCATGCCAGCAATCTGGTTCTGTTTTGGTTTAGGTGCAGCCCATTCTTCTGGCATAGGTTCCTCCTTTTTCAAAAGGTTGACTAGTTCCTAATAAACCTAAACTCCTCCTCCCAACACCATCGTCTCATCCAGGCTTTGAGACACCTGCAGTTCTGTTTATCCAACTGGCCCTGAGCATGAAACTGGAAGCATTTCAGTGAATGCTACCACTGAGGTCCTAGACTTTAATATCTTACCTACCAGCTTAAATTTGGCCTCCAGGACCTCTCTCCTCATGACCACTGGCTCCTCCACAGCACTGCACATAAATCTATCTAGATGACCTCCTGAGGTCCCTTCCAACCCTAATCTTCTATGATTCTGGAACTTCTTAGAGGAGACTCAAAGAGCTTGGCTTTTTTAGCCTAACCAAAAGAAGGATGAGGGGAGATATGATTGCTCTCTATAATATATCAGAGGGATAAATACCAGGGAGAGAGAGGAGTTATTTTAGTTCAGCACCAATGTGGACACAAGAACTAATGGATATAAACTGGCCATCAGGAAATTTAGACTTGAAATTAGATGCAGGTTTCTAACCATCAGAGGAGTGAAGTTCTGGAATAGCCTTCCAAGGTGGGTAGTGGGGGCAAAAAACGTAGCTGGCTTCAAAACTGAGCTTGATAAATTTATGGAGGGGATGGTATGATGGGACAGCCTAATTTGGCATTTGACTGATCTTTGACTACTGGTGGTAGATATGCCAATGGCCTGTGAAGGGATGTTAGATGGGGTGGATTCTGAATTATTACAGAGAATTCTTTCTTGTGGGGAAGGCTCACTAGCCAGACACCCATGTTCAGGGTTTAGCTGATTGCCATATTTGGGATTGGGAAGGAATTTTCCCCCAGGGCAGATTGGCAAAGGCTGTGGGTTTTTTTGCCTTCCTCTGTAGCATGGGGCATGGCTCATTTGCAGGTGGGTTCTCTGTACCTTAAAGTCTTTAAATTAAACCCATGATTTGAGGACTTTAATAACTCAGTCATAGGTCAGGCATCTATTACAGGAGTGGATGAGTGAGGTTCTGTGGCCTGTGTTGTGCAGGAGGTCAGACTAGATGATCATATTGGTCCCTTCTGACCTTAGAGTCTATGAGTCTATAAGGCAATTATCCTCCTTTAATTGGAAGGTCATGGCTTAAGAAGACCTGGCTGAATTGGGCAGAAGTGCATGTGATGGCTAAGGGAGAAACAGGTCTGGCAGCTGTATTAAAGAAACATGCTGCTGCTTTTGAAGAGGACCTGGGAAGTATGAAAGGAATCACCGTGAAATTGAACAGTAAGCCTGACAGCCAACCAAAATGTCGGAAAGCCAGAACTGTGCCATATGCCATCAGGCCAAAAGTTGAAGTGGACCTGGGGTGCCTGGTCAAAAATGGAGTCCTAGTACTAGTTACCCACAGCCAATGGCAACCCCCCAGCCATTCTAGTACTGAAGAAAGAGGACTCCATTTGGATTTGTGGGGATTTAAGGTCACTGTTAACCCGGTGTTGTGTGCAGAACAATACTCTCTTCCTCGCACTGTTGACCTCTTCGCTGTCTCAGGGAAGAACACCAAGTTGGAGTGAAGAGAAATGATCCCAATATTGGGACCCACCTTCCAGATGATGTCATGGTATCCTCTCGCACTGAGGATATGCCTCAGGGAAAGGGACACCATTTGTTAGGAAGAGACAGGTAATAGTAATGGGGGATTTGATTATTAGAAATATAGATAGTTGGGTTTATGGGGACAGGGATTTGTGAGCTGTGACATTGTGATATGCCTGCTGTGTTCAAAGGTGGCAGACCTCTCAAAACAACTTTCCTTTGTAAGTAGTGCTAAATATTTTCCATCCAATACCAGGACCCAACCCTTTTGGGCAAAGCCAATTATTTTAACACTCTATTTAGTCCCATTAAGCTGTTCAAGTTTGGCTTCTACCTCAGATGTGGCAATTTCTACCTCCATACCTTCATTCCCGTTAGCCACCCTACCACTATCCCTAAGATCATCATTAGCCTCATTAAAAACAAAGTATTTGTTTAGATATTCTGCCATGCCTAGATTATCCTTAACCTCCATCCCATCCTCAGTGCTTAGCTGTCCCCTTTGTCTTTCTTTGTTTTCTTCCTATTTATATGGCTATCGAACTTTTTACTGTCAGTTTTAATTCACTTTACAAAGTCCAGTTCTACCTGGCTTTTGGCCTTTCTCACTTTCTCTCTACATGTTCTGACCTCCAAGAGGTAGCTTTCCTTGCTGATCCCCCACATCTTCCACTCCTTGTAGGCTTTCTGCTTCCACCACGCACAGTGGCAATTGAGCAGTCCATCCATTGAGCTCCACTTTAACATCAGCAGTATCCAACATAGGTACAGCTTGTCCAGTGTATGTCTTCAGAACAATTTTTGTTGGCTTAAGTGGAAGATGATTTAGCTTTGCCTCATACACAGGGTCTGAGACCAGTGAAACTGCTGCGTCTGTGTCCAGTTCCATGCATACAGGTTTACCTTCCAACAACGGGGTTACCCAGTATTCATGTGAGTGAACTGCCATGGACAAGATGTGGAGTAACACTTCTTCTGACTGGGTGTCATTTCGATCATCCTGAGCCTGCTCTACTGTGTGCCGATTTTTTTTTTGGTCCTCCAGATAGCAGGCTACCTTTTCTCCTACTTGCCTGTTCTATTTGATTCTCCTTTTTTATATTTGCAGGTATGCTCAACGTGTCCTCTTTTGCCACATTGTTGGAACACTAGGTCTTTACACCAGCATTCCAATGCATGGTGACCAGGATTTCCACAGTGGTAACATTTCCGGCTCCCCACTGTCTTGTTGGTAGCTTCTTGTGACACCTTATGCACTCTGGTTGATGCACTTTGTTGCTGTGTTTCCTTTGCTGCCAGTTCCATGGAAACTGCAATTTCAATGGCCTTCTGTAAGGTGAGCTGGGCCTCTGTCACTAGGCTCTTCTGTATTGTTTCTCTGTGCAGACCACAAACTAACCTATCATGTAGGGTGTCATTTAACATATCATTAAATTCAGAATGCTCAGCAAGCGTCTTAAGAGCTGCTACATATTGGACAACTGTTTCCCTTCTTGATTCATTTTGTGGAATCCAAATCTCTTTGCAATTACCAGTGGTTTTGGAGGAAAATGTGCCTCCAGGATTCTCACAATGTCACTGTAAAATTTTGTGCCTAGCTTATCAGGTTACACTAAGCTGTGCAGCAAGCTGAACACTTTAGCTCCGACAACACTTAAGAAAGTTGCCACCTTCTTATCATCTGCAATTCCATTTGCAATAACAAAAAATTCAAAAAGCTCGGTATATAAGCTACATTGCTCGACAGTTTCATCAAAATGACACAGGGGCCCAGTAAGTGTAGCCATTGCTGCTGGGTTTTTTTTCCTTTTCTTTTAGTCTTTTATTCATGTGTGTTGGGGGTCATTCACACACAATTACTAGTAATTTCCCTTCACTAGCACTGCTTTTCTCCCCCTTCCCAATCTGTCTGCTTCACTTTCAGTTTCTGCTATCAGCGCGAACTGCAGAACCACCCAGATCAGCAAAAGGTTTTCTTTACATTTTACTTTCACTTCTTGCCACTGGCAGTACCAGCACAGGTCTGTCGTCCTCGTCGCCACTTTGTTATAGTTGGATACATGGAAGTTACTTGCACTCAGAAAGAAACCAGCAGACAGAAACACAGAGAGATGTAAATACACACAGACTCTTTATTCTTCTACTCTAAGACCAGACAGAACTGGCTGAGCTATCCCATTATAGTCTAGTTCTGTTAGCTACGGCAAGCTAAGCAGGACACAAAATACACAACACTTTGTCTACACTACAGAGCTTTGTTGATGCAGGTTACGGCAACAATCATAAACCGCTATAATTGCATCGCTTGCGCGTGTTCACACAATGCTCCTTCTGTTGGTGGAGTGCGTCCGGTTGGTGCTCTAGCATCAACAGTTAGAGCAGTGCCCTATGGGTAGCTATCCCTCTGAGCCACTAAACTTAATACCCTGAAAAAGCCTGAGACAAACCCATATATGGATATCTGCTTATACATAACAGGTTGATTATTATCTAACATTTATCTTGAGGTAATGCCTAGAGACCTGAGGAGAGTTTTGCCATTGACTTCAATGGGCACAGGATCAAGCCCTAGCCTGCTCACGTTATGTTGTTAGGCACAACCCTGTGTTAGATGCCTCCAAGAACTCCAGTGAGCACAGCTGATGCACAATCCTTTTAAAGGGATGCAGCGTGGCTTCCCCCTGTGAGATCACAGTATTTCCCCTTTATGAAGAAGAGGGTTTGGTAAATCACTCTACAAAATGTATTTTGTGAACCTATTTGTCAGTATTTGATAAACGGATTCAAAGATAAATCCTTTTATGGCCAAGAGATTACTTGCACTGATTCTGTATCCCTATTTGATCCATGCACTGTGGAATGATTTGTCTTTAAATGAAGCTAAGAGTGGTTGTACAAAGTTTAGTACATATGCAAAAAGTTCAAGGTTGTCCTGATAAACTTTTGAACTCTTCTTGCCTCCAAAAAGGAACCCAATCACAAAAGAATTTTTAAAAATTATTTGAAGCATGTTTTTTTGGGTGAGAGTGCAAATAATAAACAATAACCTGTCCTGGTAGTGGCTAGCACTCCACATTTAAAGTATTTGTAAGAATCCCAAATGATACTCTAGGACTGTGATTAATGTCATGTGCCTGTTTATTTTTCCCCTGAGAACCTGAAAGGGTAAAAAAAAGATCACAACTAAACAAAAGCATATCAATAACAGGAAACTGTTGGTGAGAAATACCCCGTCTTCCTGTATATTCACGTCACCACATTCCCTAGGGACAAAGGTGCATGAACAGCATGGTAAATAATTATGATTTAATACGAGGCCTTGCAATGCTGTTTACAGTTTCACAACAAAAAAGAATTGTTTCTCAAGGCGCAAAATAAGCAAATAATAGAAACACATATCAATCTAATCAGGAAGTGATGATGCTATGCCTGGGTCAGCTGCAGAGAACAGATTTTAATCTATCAGAGTATCAACTCGCTATCTACATGCAGACAATGGAGAGACAACTGTAAGAGAAGAATTCACTCTGGTTTGAATGCTAATGATTTGTCTTTGATCATTTTACAAAAGGGTAGGTGACAAAATTGTCCTAGAAGAATCACCATAGCTATTTGTGCTCACCAATGTTTAGGGAAACCAACACCTGTATCCGTAGAAAGCATCTGGGAGTGTTTCTTGGTGCATTTCATTTTCCACAACTAAAAACAAGATAGTGGGGGGCAAGTAGTAGCAAGAGCTGGAACATTTCTAGAAGATTACATTGTTGAATCCAGTCAGAAAATCAGAAGCAAAAATTAATTGGTCTTATATGCCCCAATACACACATTTCTTGTATATTTCAGTTAAGGGTAGTGAAACCTCTCAATTTTTTATTAAATAGATTTAATAAGAAATAGAAAAAGGATGATGTCTGTTTTGTAGCCACAGAACATATATTGTTTCTATGAGTGTGACCCCCACTTTTTATTGAACTACCAAAAAGAGAAAAGAAATAGAGATAATTAGGTAAAAGTCATGCAAGAACAATGTATTATTTGTGAAGACTGCCATTTATAACAGAAGGCTTAAAGCTTTTATGTGCTTTTAATCTTTATATACAGAAAATAATTCCAGACTATGGCTTGTAGCCTGTCAGTTCTTAAAACTAAGTAAGGTCAGATCAGTGCTTGGATGAGAGAATTTTAAAAAGTTGCTTGAAATAGAGCTAACAATTTAGTAGGTGACTCTCTTCTCTCTCACTCAATAGTGAACCAATGAATCAACATCTTGATTCTGCTAAAAGTGAGCTCTTGGATTAGCTATAAACCTTCATTAAAGCCCCTATGAATGAATAGTTGCAGAACATTGTTTGCAGTTACCTCTTTCTGGTATTAAATTGACAAGCGTAGGAAACAGGCAGCAAGCAATTGAAATTTTTCAGAGGGGTAGCTGTGTTAGTCTGTATACAGCAAAAACAACGGGAGTCCTGTAGCATTTTAAAGACTAACAAAATTCTGCAGGCATAAGCTTTCGTGGGCTGCAACCCACTTCGTCATTTGTCATTTTATGCCTGCAGAAATTTGTTCGTTTTTAAAGTGCTACAGGACTCCTGTTTTTGCTGAAATTTATCAGGCTCTCCTTGAATTACAGACTGTAGGTTGTGCTTCTTCTAAATCACACCTACATCACACCAAATCGAACATTCATTTTGTCTGTGGTTAACTTTGGATTGTGTCTGCTTACCACCTCACAAGTCAATCCATCTTCAAACTAGGCAGTGCAATGCCAAGCTTCTTAACAGATGCTAGTGCTTTTATCTGTACTCTGCATTGCATTCCTCAAAGAGACGATTGCCAGGAATGAGAACATGCAGGTTTCCCAAAGTACTGGTGGGAACAATACACAATAGGAGTTGTTGTTTTTTTACCTTCGGGGATTTTGCCAAGAACAAAACTCAATTCAAGTTAAATGGAACACATAGTTTATGTGGTTTGTAAACTGCGAATGACATCCTGGATCAGACACCACAAACACATCCAATTTACAAATACCTTAGGACTGACCAGTTCTTAGATGGATTTCAGTGCTTCCACAAATAAATAATTTAAATAATACTGGGCCAGATACTATTCTCAGCTGCAGAGTTTATTCTAAGCTATGAAAACAACTCTTTGATAGCACCTTTCATAAGAATATTTCAAAATTCTTTGTGAACTTTAACAACGTTTCAGAACAGCTCAGGGAATTAAACCAGCATTGTATATAATTCCCATTTTACATATGGAAAAACCAAGACAAAGAGCGATGACAAGTCATTAGCAGAAGCAGGAATAAATCACATAGGTCCAATAGGTGCTCAGTTACTACAGTCATGAACTGCAGTATAAAATCCTAAAATTCCCAGACCCTAGTCATGACAGTTAGGTGACATTCTCTGCTATCTTTTACTTGTTGAAAATGTTATATGCAAATGAACATGACTCAGTTTATCAGTTTCCAAAGTTCACATGTTCATCTCAACAAAATGCAAATTTGTAAAGGTTACACACACAGTTGAATTTCTTAGTTTTCAGTGAGCTATCACTTACAATATTAACATGATTAAGGAAAAGTGTTGAACTTCTCTGGACAGGGATTGTGTCTTTTCTCTAAGGAAAGTGACCACTGTGGGGAGTGAACTGGAACTACCAGAAAAAACCCACATAGTATTACAGCATGTTGTGTCATCTAGAAAGCATGTAATTCATGGATGTTTTTCTCCAATTACACTGTGGTAACACTTAAAATATCAGACTAGGTCCTTAGCTGGAGTCACAAGTTTTCACCACATATCTCACCCAATGCATGATATTAGTCTTTGTGTTTACAGTGTTTTAATTGGTGGGAAATGACCCACAAGTCTCAAGAAAGGTTTCTCTCACATCATTCTTCATAATGCAAAAGTACTCTTAACCAGTCATTGTTATTGCCATTACAAGGCCAACATTTGCTGAGGGCTACTTCCCAGGGTCTTCTGAGATTCCAGATCTAGATTTAGGAAAAAAAAAATGGGGGTGACTATGTAGTTTCTCTTGGCAAATGCTGAATGATAATCACTGTACTGAAGGGATTAATGGAGGAATTAATTTAATTTATTAGATTAAAATAAAAAAATAAAATAATTTATATAAATTAAAATAAAAAAATAAAATAAAAAATAAAATAATAATCAAATTAATTTAATTTATTAGATTAAAATAAAAAAAGCATTTAGCAGGCCAACTAGTGTGTCTGCTTAATCTGGCCATCCAATACACACAACCACAACTTGGGTGTGCTGACATATAAGACACATCTGGGATGAGAACCACACTGGCCAAGAGTCTCAAAAATGGATGCCTAAAGCTGTACTTCTAGCTCCCTACTTAGGCTCCTGTTATGGGAGCTGGCCCTTATCGGGGGAGTCAGGGATCAGTCTACCTGTACCAGGCACCTGTAAGGCAAAATGAGACAACTCAGTCCCACCTGGAAGTAATTAAATCCCTTGGTGGCTGGTTAGCAGCTAAATTAGCTAACGAGCCTGACAAAGAAATCCTAGGTGGTTTCTAGAGATAGGAAGCTTCTGATGAGTGGTGCCAGGAGATCTCTCTGGAGCAAGTTGTCTAGCAGGTATGCTCCTAGGGATAAGGAACTCCCAGATAGTGATAGGAAGTCCAGCGTGTCAGGAACTATATGCTGCCTCAGGGAAGAGCTGCAGCTGACAGAGCTCTACAGACCCCTGGTTCTGGGGAAGGATTCTATCCAGATTGTGGCAAGAGACCTGACTCCAGGGAAGGGACGTGAGCTGAATGAACCCTCCTGGAGGGGAGTGGTGGACTTGGGTGGTAATGGAGAAACTAAAGCTGACTCCCATCTAAGATGCTGGGGTGGAGGTTTGCTTGCTTGTATTTTCATTGGACCTTTGGCTAATAAACTAGATCTCTCTGAAGGGGCATTGTTCTGTATGTAAAGCCTCCATTAACTTATCGATGACATTAGGGGAACTGGCAGGGAGCATCCAATGCCACAACTGGCCAGTGGGAAGTGCTATTGGAAGTGCCTGTGAAAATGCCTGATTAACTGGCCTGATTTTCAAAAATCGAGTACAACCAGTAACTTCCATTGAAGTTAGTGGGAGTTGCTGGATGTTCAGCACTCTTGAGAAAAATGTAACAGTAAGGAAGTTCTCTCGTATTGGTAACTTGAGACCTTCAGGAGTGGATATCCTGTGTGAGTGTATCTTCAAAGAAGCAGAATTAGAGGGTAAGTCATCTTCCTTTTTATTTAATTTCCCCTTGAGAACTGTTACAACACTGGGGAGAGGATAATATAGAAAGGGAAGAAGTAGACTAAATAAGTCTGTCCCTGAAATCATGCTGCACTTCAGCAGTTATGAATGGGTCCCCAGTAAATCCTGCTCCTGCTCCAGGTCACTGGAACAATTTTTATAGTGTGGATGCTGAGAGCCATTGAACCAAACTGTAAACTCTGTTTATAAAGGAAACCACTTCAAGCCAGGTGATGGGGTAGCAACCCTAGTTCCAGCACCTATGTCTTGCTCACATTGGCAAAACCCCTGTTGATTGCAACAGATGAAGGACTGGGGCCTAGAAACCATAAATTATCATCCCAAATGTCTTAAGAACCTCCTTCTGATGGATGGGGTCTGATATCAGAGAGATGTGCATGACAGTGGGTATCTGTGAAGCCAAATGTCCTTTAGTTATTAGTCCCCACCAGATAGTCCCGTTCCTAGTTTTAATTTTTATCATTGGACTGCGTGGCTGAGAGCTGCAGTTTTTATTTTTTTAAAACTGATGCATTTAATGGAAAAATGTCTATCTGCAACATAACACTATTCAAATGTCAGCTATTAAATGATTAATTTTCCCCGAAAGCCTCATGCCCACAACGGAAAATTATTGCTTTTTATAAACACTGTACTCTTTAAGAATGGCAAAAATATCTTGCTTGTTCTAGCCATTATGAGTTATGAGCATCACTTTTACAGTTCACAAGCAAAGTCAGGAGCAAGTTGAAAAGAATTACAGTACATCTGCCTGCAAAAAGCGCTGTGCAGCATAGACTTGCAAATACAATGGGTTTAATTCTGCCCTCAGTGTCATCAGTTTTACAGCAGCATACCTCCATTGACGTCAGTGGCTTCCTATGAATGTGAGGAGAATCAGGCTCTCTGTGAGCAATCTATCTTTTCTTCTCCTTCAGGGAAAACATACGCAAACAGTTAGGCGCATGAGGTCACTTCTAAGGCATGGTCTCAGAGCTGGCACTAGCCTCTACCACCAATCATGAGGAAAAAAGAACTGAATAAACTATTTCTAGACTTAAGATGTTTGTCTAACATCCACCTACAATAGATTCCTCAGGCGGCAAACAAATCAAAAGCAAAGATAAAAGAACCCAAGAATATTACTGGGAAAGATGAAGATATGTACAGGATTCAACTGCCATTCAGCTCTGTCCTGTGAATGTAGAATTTAGCAATGCTCATTGAACATGCA
The DNA here is from genome assembly GCA_007922155.1 of Mesoclemmys tuberculata. Taxonomy (NCBI): domain Eukaryota; kingdom Metazoa; phylum Chordata; order Testudines; family Chelidae; genus Mesoclemmys; species Mesoclemmys tuberculata. The sequence continues at coordinate 29,532,822 of ML675629.1, read as the reverse complement.
AACCTATTTTTCCTACTATTATTAGCTCTATTTATTAGGGCTAAACAGAGTGACAAGGCCAAAATAACCCAGATATCCTGTTGCTTAAAAATTAGTGTTTGCAGTAGAAATGTGGTTAGAATATGTTAAAAGAAATGTACAGGTCTTCAATAAATAAAAAACAAAACTAGTCTCAGGAAAAAAAATTCACCCAATTCTATTGCAATTACAAAAAAAGAAAAAAAAATCAAATTTTAAAGGATGCAGTCATTAGCATCCTAAAGGACAACTACATAATAGCTGGCTCCCTAAGAGGAGGTGCATGTAATTGTATTATAACTTGCCCTATGGCTAATAGAAAGTTTAGTCAGGTTTTCAGGCAGGTTAAATAATTTTCTCTTTATTTTTTTTACTGAAGTATTTTAATCAGGGCTGTGATGGGCATTTCAAAGTTTTGCCTGTAAAATAAATATAATCTCTCTAGCTTCCCCAGGCCTTAGTGAAAATGTGTGACAGTGTGAATAGCCTAAGGCTGATTCTCCACTCTGCACTTTGGAAGTATCCCCACATAGGGTAAACTGACACAGTAATAGTTTCAGTACTATGTGATTAGCTAGCTAGCTGGGTGACTCAGCTTGTCAGCTGGAAACAGTTAAAAGAGAGGTGGGAAGAGTCAGCAGGGAAGGGAAATGCTAGAAGAAAGGGTCAGAGATGTCCAAGGTCTCAGAATCATAGAATTAGAGAATATTAGGGTTGGAAGGGTCCTCAAGAGGTCATCTAGTCCAACCCCTTGCTCAAAGCAAGATCAACCCCAACTAAAGCATCTCAGCCAAAGCTTTGTCAAGCCACACTTCAAAAACCTGTAAGGATGGAGCTTCCACCACTTCCCTAGCTAACCTGTTCCAGTGCTTCACCACCTTCCTAGCGAAAAAGATTTCCCTAATATTCAACCTAGACCTCCCCTACTGCAACTTGAGACTGTTGCTCCTTGTTCTGTCATCTGCCACCACTGAGAACAGCCTAGCTCCATCGTTGAAGGTCACTATCAAGTCCCCCCTCATTCTTCTCTTCTGCAGACTAAACAAGCCCAGTTCCCTCAGCCTCTCCTCAAAAGTCATGTGCTCCATCCCCTTAATCATTTTTGTTGTCCTCTGCTGGACTCTCCAATTTGTCCACATCCTTCCTGTAGCGGGGGAGCCCAAACTGGACACACTACTCCAAATGTGGCCTCACCAGTGCTGAATAGATGGGAATAATCACTTCCCTTGGTCTGCTGGCAATGCTCCTACTAATGCAGCCCAATATGCCATTAGCTTTCTTGGCAGTAAGGGCACACTGTTGACTCACATCTAGCTTCTTGTCCACTGTAACCCCCAGGTCCTTTTCTGCGGAACTCCTGCCTAGCCAGTCGGTCACCAGTTTGTAGCAGTGCATGGGATTCTTCCATTCTGAGTGCAGGACTCTGCACTTGTCCTTTTTGAACTTCATCAGATTTCTTTGGGCCCATTCTCCGATTTGTCTAGGTCACTCTGTATCCTATCCCTACCCTCCAGTGTATTTACCATTCCCCCCAGCTTAGTGTCATCTGCAAACTTGCTGAAGGTGCAATCCACCCCATCCTCCAGATCATTAATGAAGATGTTGAACAAAACTGGCCCCAGGACTGACCCCTAGGGCACTTCACTTGTTACTGACTGCCAATTAGACATTAAGCTATTGATCACTTCCCTTTGAACCAAAGGATCTAGCCAGCCTTCTATCCACCTTATAATCCATTCATCCAATTCATACTACTTTAACTTGCTGGCAAAAATACTGTGGGAGACTATCAAAAACTTTGCTAAAGTCAAGACACATCATACCCACCACTTTCCATGCTGACTGTTCCTAATCACCTTCCTCTCTGCCCGTGCCTTGGTAGTAGGTAAAGATTTGGGGGAAAGTCTTATACTATGGGGAACAAACATTTAGAAAGTACCTTGTAAATAAAGCACAAGGTGTTGAACTTGCCACTAGTGTGTGAGATCTGTTTGCAACAAGGAATTCAGGGTAAGGGAATTAGTGGAACCCTTTAACCAGTTTATTGGCTAGTAAACCCTTTTCTGATTTTTTTTTTATATAAAATCAGTCATGTATATCAATGCCCACCTGAAATTCAAACATAACACTACATGTAAATGCAATGAACCAAACCCTTTATCCCTTCTCTCTATTCAGTTCTTTGTCTTTCCTTTGAACTTGTCTCCTTGTGTCTGTTTTCCTTGCCTCCACATCTTCTCTTTCTCCTTGCTCTGCATGTCTCTTCTTCCCATAATCTCCTCTTTTCCTTCCTGGTCTCTTGTAAATGTCAGACCTAAGCATTGCTTAGCATCCAGGTTCTCTCTCTCTCTCAATTCATCTTTTTAAGTTTGGCTTTAGTGCTGCTGCAGGAAAGAGCTTTCCATTTTGAAATTTCTTCACAGGGTGGGCCCATCTTCAAAGGAGGCAGAGCAGACTGGATATAGTTCAGCAAGTGGCAGTCTTGGAACACAGCATATTTGGCTCTGTCTCCACTTGCTATTAATACTATTAACACAGCTACATTGGTATTATGCTAGGATTCACAGTGGAGATGGGTTGCTAGCTGCAGCCATTATTTTTAACACAGTATTGATGAGAATTGCTCTGGGCAAGGCACAAGACATGGTGATCTGAATGCTATTGATAGCTGAAGACCTGTCACCATGAGGATTCTCAATGGTGTGAGCTGGTCCGGCTGAACCTGTGGATAACAGTGGGAAAGTGTTAGAAAATGCCCTGATATAGGCAAGACCAAAGTCTGCCTATATTACACCTCTTTCTACTAACTAAATTATGGAGATCCAGTGATCTTTCACCAGTAATGTCAGCATACAAATACTACACAAAACCCTGCTGAAAAAGAAGCTGACAAAAGATAGATCAATACTGCAACCAGAGGTGTGACTGTAGCTTGTGTAGGTATTTCTCCCCTACCCCCTCCAGCCCCCACCCGCACTAGCTTTAATCTAGCTAGCATAGCTATAAATAGCAGTGAAGATGAGGTGCCATGGAACCCCTAGGGGCGAGGCATGTGAGCATTTATCAGTGTTCTGGGGAGGGCAGCTCCCACTGAAGCATGTGCCACTATCTGCACAGCTATTTTTACCCAGGCTAACTAGACTAAAGCCTGCATGAGCTGCAATCACCCTTCTGACTGCAGTGTAAAATTACCCTCAAACATCCATATTTTTTTTCATAAACTGCCTTTTTCTAGCAATTATAAGAATTTTATCAAGCTGATTAACAAATATATTTCTACTTAGCTCTTTAATATTTTTTCAGCCACAGAACTCAAAATGTTCTACAAACAGAAAGTAAGTATCATTACCCTCATTTTATAGATGGGGAAACTGAGGCACAGCCTTGCCCAAGGTCACATAACAGGGCAGCAGTAGAACTTTGGATAGAACCCAATTCTCCTGACACCCACTGCAATGCTCAGCTCTCTGGACCACCATCCCACTTCATGGGGGCAGCTGGAACCAAACTGTCTCAAACTCAGTACATCTGGAGTGTGCTTTAGGATGAAACAACCATGCTGCTACAAAAATGTACTGTGTTGAAATGCAAAAGACCAGAATGGAGTGTTCACAGTAGGGTGTAGGATAGTGAAAGATGTGCCAGATTGTATGAGTCAAGTTCGTGCCTGAAATGACAAGAGGAAACTCTTAAAATTGATCCCATGCCTCTCGAAAACTAAAGGAATTAAAAGATTTAAAACTACGTTGCTCTTCCATAAATAAATACGCTGGCAGGGAAATTTTGAACTACAGGAGATGGTAAATTAGCGCTGGCCAATAGAGAATAAGAAAGTAAAGTCAGGAAACTTGATACGAGCCCCTACAGCCTGGCAAAAAATGTGGCTGCTAAAAATTGTTTTTTGCCCACTGTTATGTTCATATCACCCTAAAGACCTCCACTGCCGTCCCATTTTTCAGTGTATTAAATTCAGACTTCTTGGATTAAATCCTGGCTCTCTTGGACCAATGACAAAACTCCCATTGACTTCAGTGAAGCCAGGCTTCTACTCCTGGCTTTCCATTCAAGACCATACATCACTCACTTCCACTGTATTGTTCTTACATTCCCTCATCCCTTCTAATTACCCTAGTTTTAATACTCCCTTTGACTCTTCCTCACACACAATGTCTCAGTGCATTTTCGTGGCACTCTGTGCCAAGACACCACCCTTGCCTCATTCCAATTCCTCCTCAACTTTTTCTAGAAAGGGCTTTTAACTGAAATATTTTAACTGACAAACACTTTCCCTAAAATGTGTACAGGAGGTAATGGAGTCACTATGTGGACTCAGTTCTATAAGCCAAGCCATCTTACCTCCTCTCCCTCTCTTGTGTGTGCTCCCCTCCTGGGTAACGTCATCATGTCTACATTCTAGATGATAAATGCTTTGTGTAGAGGCCTTGTCCAAAGATCTATTCAATGAGGTGCCCAATGTATCTTTGGCACAGCCAGGGGAACCAGCAGAGAGTCTTCATAAAAAGTATAGCATAATGTGTCTTTGAGAAAAGGGAAAACAGACTTTAAATGAGCACCAGATAAATGAAGACATCCAAACCTTAACAGCAACATGCAGCACATAGAACCACAAGACTGTTCAAAATGTAGGCAGTGCAAAGCTAGGCCTACCAACAGCAATTCTGGGACCCAGTGTAAAACAGTCCTGTCCCGCCTCTTCCACCTGGGGCCCAGCCCCAGGTCCTACCCACCCCTGCTCTGCCCCAGGCCCCTCCTCTTCTGCATCCCTCACTTGGCTCCCCTCCCGCCCCCGGCCCAGGCAGCAAGCAACAGCAGGGAGGCCAAGCGGGGTGGGGGAGGAAGGAGCGATGCAGCGAGCAGTGAGTGGTGGGGCTATGCACGGCCTGGGGTGGAGCCAGGATGGAGTGTGGGCAAGGCCGCAGGTGGAAGAGGCCCAGGTCCTTTTAAATTACTGGGTCCCTGGGCTGCTTCCCCCGTTGCTCCCCCATCAGTGGGCCTTTGCAAAGCACATTTAAAACAGCGCTAACAAGGGTGGCTGTGGCTTTCCCCAGTATGGTGAATTCTCGAGCGGTGTAAGAACAGCATGCTGCCTACCCTGCTACCCAGCCTGCCATAAGGGACTTGCAGGGCGGCAGGGAGCATGGTTGCTGCATATGCTACTCCAGCAATCCCCAGCAGTGCAAACTGTCTTCAGGGGCCCCTGACATGCCAGCATAAGGTAGAGGAGACTTGAGCCTCAGGACTGGGGGATCATGAAGGCAAACAGCCACTTTTTCTCACCTCTCCATCACCAGGTCCTGCTGTGGGTGGAACAGAGCTGACCTAAACTTGAGAATTTGGTCCCCTGAGTAACACACATACAAATACTTCCTCGGAAGTTAACATGACAAAGGATGACAGACTCTGAGCTGCAAAAGAGCTAGAACGGAAAAAATAGATGGTAATTGCTCATGAGTGTTAATTGTAATAAATCCAAAGCAGTTTCAGAAAGATGTTCAGAAACTGTCACAGATGCACAGTAAGCCTAGGAATATCCGTACAAGATCAGCACAGGATAAGAGTGCAAAGCAGTTGAAGTTCTCAATAACAGCTGCTAGAGACAGCAAGGCTACGTGTACAATAGGAGACAGTTTCTGCACAGCAATGGTGAGAAATTACTGCAGCTGCAACTTGATAAGTAACCTCAACAGCAGAACAGAAAGCACATGCAGCTTTAATGCTAATGGCAGGAGCCACATGACTTCAGCAGAACAGTTTCAGAAGTTTCGGTCACTTCTGGAATAATGTTAGAAGCAGGGCGTGAAAAAGCAGCATAGGTTCAACAGGAACAGTAGCAATAACGATGAAAGCAGTTCCTAGGAAAATGATCTGTAACCAGATTCAGAAGGATTTGCATTGTCTGATGGCTGGTCAGCAGATGAGAAATACAGTTCATTGTGGACAAATGTACATTAATTAGTTTGAATGAACTACAAACAGTAATCATCCATGACATTGCCCCTAGGAGAACATGTGGCCTGTGATGGAACCCATTTGACAATAGTTACTTACAGGGCAACGTGCAATTCTCTTCTGCTCCACTGTTCTAGAACAAAGGGTGCAAATGCCTGCTCCTCACAACTCTCCCTCACAGGGACCCTGTTTCTTATGGGCTGAGCAGAGGTGCAATTCAAATCCTTTGCCTGTAGGTTTAGCTTAGAGTATCTGTCTAGTAACCTGTCAATAGCTTCTTCTGTGCTGGACTTTGGCTGCCTGCCAGGTTCTCTCTGCCTCAGCACACAAGGAAGAAGTCAGCCTTCAGGAATCCTTGCCCTACCAACTTATCTCTAAAGAAGGAATCCTTATGGATTCAGGAATCTTAGAAGCGCTCCCCTGCAAAACGTGACTTGGGACTGGGATGTGGCATTGAGGGGACTTAAGCCATGCTGAACTCAAAGCACATGAGTAAGTGCTTTTGAAATCAATTGGACTAATCACATGCTTAAATTAGGTTCATGCTTAAGTACCTTGGAGAAGTGATGCCTAAATGAACAAACTAGAACCAAACAAGCCAACAGCAACAATCCAAGTCTGCTGCTTCACAAAGTGGACTTTGCTCATTTATTTTCACAAGTGTATTTTCATTTTTGTAAAACTCTATACACTACTAAGTACATGAGCTCGTACGGTAATCTGTAAAAATAAAGAAAATTTAATAGTATCAGAATACACTATAGCGCTTTGCTATTAAACCCTTGCTAAGATGTGCGGAGAGGCTTGTGCCAAGATTTTCTAAAAACTGGAGCCTAAAGATAGTCTCTCAAGTTCATGTTCAGAGGCCTAAAAAATAAGTAGCCTGACTTTCAAAAGTGTGGCATACCCAGCATCTGTCATAAACGTCCCTTTGATACAGGTGCCTGAATATGGATTTAGAAACTGTGACGGGGTCAGGCCGGACGGCTATGAAAAAGTACTAGAAGGCATGTATATTAGCCCCAGGCTCAAAAAAGCCCTATTCCCTGGGTAATTCAGCTGGGGCTGATTAGGCAATTAGGCCACCTGGGGCTGCTTAACTAATTAGACCACCTGGGGCAGTTTAGGCAATTAGGACACCTGGGGCCAATTAAGGAGCCCCGCCCCAAACACTTAAAAGCCTGCAGGGGCAGGTAGGCAGTGTGAGTTGTGGAGTTTGGAGTGAGGAGGTGTGGCGTTGAGAGTTAGGAGGTTACAGTTTTGGAGTTGAGAGTTTGGAGTTTGCAGTATAAAAGCCTGCAGCTTGGTGCTGGCAGCCTGGAGCTAGGAGACTGCAGCCTGGCAGCCTGCAGTCTGCAGAAGCTTGGGAGCTGCCACAGTTCCTGCCACAGCACTGGAGGCAGGCCACCAGCTGGGGTAGCAGGAAGTGGTCCACAGACTACCCCAAGGAAAGGTAGCAGTACTCAGGGGCAGAGCAGGCCCCATCCCCTCCCTAAACCTTCCCCCAGCTGCCCCACCAGCCGGGCCGGAAGAGCGCAAGACCCACGAGGGCGGAGTACATCTGTTCCTCCCCCCCCCACTCTGTTACAAAACCTAACTTAGTCATCCATTTTTGAAAACGTTGGCCTGTAGTTTTAAATGTGTGCTTTAATAATGGTCTACTGCACTAAAAATTGCTTTACGTGCAAAACACCATGACTAAATTGTGGCTGTCACAAGCCCTGAGCAAGGAACAATGCATAGTTGCATTGTCCCAGGAGCAGCCCAGGAACCAAATTCTGACCATAGTCACAATTTGAACTCTGGTTTCCTTTTGCTCCAGAGGCAGGGATGGGAGAAATAATCTGTGCCATGCCCTCTATGCTGGGCTGGTCAGTGCATTGACATAAAAGGCGCTGCTCACAAGAGGATGGGAAGTAGCCATCTTGCAAAGGATGCTCCCCCACTGCACTGCTATTCTTGTTTTGGGAGGGAGAAGGGAGCATGTGGAAGGGACCATGGGGGCAATGTATACTCTCATATCTCCCAGTGCGGATGTCACAGTTTAGGGCAACTACACCTATATTCTCCTCTATGGTTTACCAAGGGCACCCATTCTCAGGCTTTCAGTCCCCCTAGCCATCAGCTGTCATGGGTGGAGACGGGTGTCTCAGTCCCCCCTGACAAGGTTATTTCCAGATTGCACAGTTTGCAGTGTTGTTCCCAACAAAAGACAGTCTGCCTAAACAGGCCTGCTTGCTTTCTCTTCAGACTAATAGCAGAGTAATTACTAACAACTAAGTTACCATACAACATTTCCTCTGCAAGCCTATTTTATTCTTAAGATAAAAGCACTACACAGAAAACCTAATTCAACAATAGAAGAACCTATACACATGCTGATAAGTTTACCAGAGCTTTCCCTATCTGTCTCCAATATAGGTTCTGGCAGGTGAGTTCTTCAACACCCCCAAAAGGATCTCTTTTGTGGTCAGAGGTTCTTAACAGTTTCACTTCAGATCTATCACTTATGGGGCCCCACTTGGACAAGTTCTTCCTGTTGTAACATTGTTTCATTTTATAATTAAAGTGACCCAACTCCATTTTAAATTAATAGAAATATAAACTCATTGGGCCTGGATGTAAAATGTTAACTGCTTTGTAACAACATCCAGCCTTGTCTTGTCAGAAATCTCTGTGATAAGCACCGGGAGAAGGTGTCAAGTACTGAAGATCAGTATGTGGCCTGTAGGTTTCGGTAAACCTGTTACTCGAAACTCAGTAAACTTCATTTAAATAGTATTCAGACAGGTATTGCAATAAGTGATCCTTTGTCAACAGCAGACAGCAACTGGAGTTTATCCACAAAAAGAGTATGACTGCCCAAGCAGGGGGCCAAAATTCTGTCTGGTAAATAACTGGGCGATCAAGGAAGATAATATCGTGTCGGGGTCCACCCCTGATCACCCCATCGCTCTTAGACACTTCATAATTGGCTAAGCGGGCATATTGCTGTGTGGAAGAAAAATATAAAAGGTGGTCACAAACAGGAAGTAAACTGGAGATGTCCCATATCTTTGTTGGAAGAGCACCAGAGTAGCTCTACGTGTGGGCCTGATCCACCTGCCGTCTCTCCCCAGCTTGCCGCTCAAACCTAAGTATAGAGTGTGGGGCTGTGTAACCTGAGTGTGATAGTATTTTCCACTCAGATGTGTAACCTGAGTGTGACAGTGTGTTCCACTCAGATGTAAAACCCGGGAATTGTACCAGCAGAATGAGAAGGCTGCTTTGCTGCTGACGAACTTCACTGGTGCAGTGTAAGTATAATAGCATAAGAATAACCCTATAGTGTAAGCTAGCTTTGTAAATATAATTGTATAGTTGTAATTGTAATTGTGTTCTAAGTAGTTAAATTGTTGTATTAAATAAGAATCAATGGTGATTTTTAAATTGTAATTGGTGATGTATAAATTATTGCAAGTAAAACAAAATTGTATGCAAAGCAATCTTTGTCCCTCCTTATTTGAGGGATCCATATAAATCGAACCTGACAGCAAGCTGGTTCTTGTTGTCACCTCACTTCCAATCCTTCCCTATGGACTGGGGTCCTTGGTGGACCAGAGGTCCTGTCTGTTGGAAGGCCCTGAGTCTCTTTAAAGCCAGGCTATTTATTCAAAAATCCTTTCTTTGTCTGGAGAATCCAGTTTAAACTAGTATATATGAAACTTTCCAGGTGTTAGCTTCAAAGGGTTGATAACCAGAAGAATTATATTAGCATATCCTTCTCTCCTAGAGACATTAGATACAATCTCACAATAACACATAACCAGCTGCATTTTTAATTCAGTGTCCACATAGGTATTAAACTCCATTCAGTAAGGTATGGCCTGGATATTGTGATATCTGTTGTAGAAAAGGTTGCAAGCTGGCCCTAAAGCAGTTATACTCTTGTTAAAGAATTTCTATTAGACATAAAATATTATGAGACAAATCCAGGGGCGGATGTAGCCTCCTGATTCAATGGGTGCACTACACTAAACGCTTCTTGGACATGGTTTTGAACTGTAGTCAAGGAGGGCACTGTCTATCTGTAGCAGCACCCTCTGCCCCAGCATTAAATCCTAATTCTAGGAGAGCAGCCCACACCGCACTCACCTTGCAGCGGTGGTGGCTCCTGTCCCGTGGGGCTGGGCCTGGCTTCCTGCTCTGGATGTTGTCCCCTGGTGCATAGAGTTGCAGTGCCTTGCTTTCACAATTTCTGTGGATGCAATTAAACCACCCTGATGAAAAAAGCAGCTAGCCCTGGATGAAACTAAAGTTTGTGTTTTAAGATACATTAGACTGTAATTATCTACACACTGTGCATATTTCTCTAATGAAAAGATTAATGCACTAGAACTGAAACATCTTTTTTCACCTTTTCAGCAACCAGCAGCTGCCTCATTGTTCCTGATAAAAATTGGACATGAAGTTATACATCAAAATCAATTTAATGAAAACTTGAGCAATCCACATCATATGATTTCTTAGGCAGCTGAACTGCATTTATGTGGACTTCTGTGAAAAATGTAATTTATTTTGACAGCAAGTACATGTAACAGGATCAAATAAAATATGTCTGTTAGAATGTTATAGAATAATTTGAATTAGATGCAGGAAACAGCAGCTATTGGCTTTGATAACTTTTTTCCCCTTCAGACATAAATGGAACAAAAATATCTACTATAGTTTACATTTAGGAGCCCACAAAGTAGAACGCAACAACAGATGTAGAAAAAATTGATGATCTTAACTGACTTTGGTTACCACATGATTTAACTAAAGATTGTTCTGGGAATATTAGCTTAGAGAATGCATGGGATAATATTTATTCTTTTTAAGTAAATTACTGTAAAATTCTCCTTAACAGAACAATGAGAAGTCTCTTTAAAGTTATGATTTGAACATGTGAAGTGTAAATTTTTGGCCCAAATTTTCAAATCTAGATGTTGAATACTAGGCTACCAAACCATATTTAGTCACCTCAGCAAGGGGCCTGATTTTTCAAAGGTGCTGACTTCATGCAAGCTCCAGTTGTTTAACAGCACTGAAACTCAGCCACTTCAACTTAGGCACCTAACCCTAAAATGTCTAAAATTATTGTATCTATCTAGGCACCAAAAGTTCTGTTCCTCAATGGGCCACTAATGTATTAACCTAATATTTCCCTTTCCTGTCTTCCTCCTGCTCACAGTCGCTCCTTGTTTCACTTGCACTTGGAGTGGAAGGAGGAAAGGTTTGTCATCGTCTTTACTTCCTGTGCCTGTGAACTTTTCCCAGCTTCTGAGAAAGCACTGTCTCCTGTACAGATGAGATTTACCTAATGGTAGAATGTTCCATTGTACTAGAGGACTGGAGCTGTCAGCCACAGTCTTCATCCCAGAGCTGTAGACAATCTTTTAAATGTGCTGAGCACAGGCCATTAAGCATCTTGAAGATAAGGTTGAGACCTTGAACTTGACTCAATATTCTCTAGGGAGCTAGTGTAGTTTCGTTTGAAAGATGTCGCACAGTAGACTTCATGGCACTCAATTATCTACCTCAACAGGATAATGCAGGCTGGGTGGAATCTGTTCCTGTTGTGCTAGGGAGCCCAGGGATGTTCTGCTTTCTATCATGCTTTATTATGTTGTAAAGTTTGTCAAAAATGCTAAGAGCCAGATTGTGTCAGGCCCCTACATTGGTAGGCAAAGAGGAGGGGACAAGATGCCTTTCCCCCTCCTTATACCTCCATAGGACCAATTGCCGTCCTTGTGCTCATCTGATCACAAAGACCTTGTGAAGTTAGTACTACTGTTATTACTACTAGCCACTTAAAAATGTGCAGGGAAAGTGAGAGGGAGTCACAGCAATGCACCTATACCTTGCTCTACACCAGGCAGCAGAGCCGAGAGCATCCTTCATTAACTAAAAACATTGCCTTGTTCTCCACAAAGCTCTTGGAGATAACATATTTCCTACATTACAATATGCCTTGGTGCTCCCACCGGCATCCTCTGTCACCCTGTATGCAGGGCTGTGCTTAAAAGAAACTATAGAATCCCAAGTTATTTAGGTCAATTGTCAAACTTGGGTGCCTAATGTCAGGCACCTAAATCTATATTTAGGCACCTAGGGTGGGATTTTCAGACGTGCCTTATTGACAGGAGCACAAGTTCCACAGTCCATGGAACTTGTGCTCCTAAGTCAATTAGGCACTTCTGAAAATCCCACCTCAACTGTAAATAAGTAGCCTAATTGTTAGAGCTGCTGAGATCCTACAACTGCCTCTGACTTCAAAATGAATTTAATTATCCAAATGTGAAAATTTGAAGCCTGGTCTACACTACAGAGGTAGGTTGACAGAAGGCAGCTTACGTTGACCTAGCTATGGAAGTGTCTACACTTGAATTTCGCTTCTGCCAATGAAACTGCCCAGCTACTCCGACTTTATAACTCCACCTCCACAAGCCGTGTAGAGTCAAGTTGATGTAGTTAAGTTGATGCAGTGTCAGTGTAGACACTGCATTGCTTATGTCGACTGTTACTGGCTCTCAGGAGCCTTCCCACAATGCCCCACACTGAGAGTACAATCGATACAAGAGCTCCTAATGAGGATGCAAACAACTGACACAAGGAGCAAAGTGTAGACACACACATGTGATGTAATTACTGCAGTGACTGTATGCCAAAGTAAGTTAGGTTGACTTTATTTTGTAGTGTAGACATAGCTTTAGATTTAATGCCTTAACTTCTAATTATTTTTAATGGGAGTTGAGGATGCTAAATCCTTGCAGGAGATGTACAGAATTTGCAGGATCGGGCCCGTAATAGTCTTCCAGTTTAACTCAATGAAAGATCTTCTCTCCTCATTCCTGATTGCTGGCTTTAAACAACTGCCTTTACTACAAAAATAGGCAAGGCTTTCATTAACACCGTATCGTTTTTTATTTCCTTTGGCTTGTTAATGGAATTTTGTTAAACTGGGACTTTAGTACTTGTGAATAGAATATTGTTTCATCCCAGTTGAACTGAACAATACTAGATTAGTGTTTCCTTCAGTTTTCTCAGAAGCTGGACCTAAGCAGTATTTTATCTGATAAAAAATCATTTACCTAAGAAAATGTTACATGATCATTTCTTTTTGCAATCTCATGGCTCCATCTAGTGGTCTTGGGGCCCAATTTCTTTTTAAGGATTGGTTTGGGCCAATATAAATTTTACATTTGTTTTTGAGAGAATATAGATTGTATATGAAAGACTGTCTGTTGCTGGTAGCAGAGGTTTCCACAAAATATGAGTACTGGTAAGGTCTCCCTTCCCGCATCCCAGTTCTTGGTTTACTGACAAGTCCAGAGTCCAGCAACAGGCAATACAATGGGTTTATTTGGATAATCAATCAAGCATTTATACCGATTCTTCTCACCAGTAAATGTTCCTACCCCATTTCCTGTACCCTCTTTGACCTTCAGTTTTTATAGTATATCTTAACCAATCATTTTTAAAAAATAATTACATGGTAATTCTTTAATCAATCCTAGCATACTGTATTATAATTCTCTGACCAATCATGCATCATCACCTTAATTGATTACAGTTAGTTATGGGAGAGACTGAAACAATCAAAGAATCAGACAGAAATTATCAGAACAGTGGTTACCATAATGACCAAACAATACAAAGTGTAGATTCTACAACCACAACTATTGACAAGTGTTTAAAAACAGACAGAATGTTATCAAACAAAGTTTTCTTTAAACATTCTAGGATCTTTCCTTTTCCTGGAGGCGTTAGACTCGATCGCCTTCTTAACAGCCTGGTATTACCTTGTTTTAATGTACTTCGTTTGGAATGTGCGGATGTGACTGCATGCTTCCCAGCTTATGGCTGCCCCTGCTGCTTCTGTTTTTGCTTAGCCAAAGTACAAGGCCTTTGACTGTCATGGTGAGAGAAGGCCCATAGACAGGTGGCCTGTGATTTTTATTCTTTGTTTTTATACCCCTTTCGCTAGCTAAGTGATAAGAATATACTTAAAAATCATAGGCCTTTACAGGCAGGCCTGTATATCTATATTCTAACAAGTACCTTTCCCAGACCTGAAGAAGAGCTCTGTGTAGCTCAAAAACTTGTCTCTCACACCAATATAAGTTGGTCCAATAAAAGATATTACCTCACCCACCTTGTCTCTAAAATATGAGTAGGGCACTTGCCATCTGATAGCAGAACCAGGTAACGTGGTACCGAAGCTGTCAAAGGAGAAGAAAAACAGAAGCCACTTGAAGGAAGGATGGACAATAAAAAAAAGAGCAATGAGAAACTAATTCTAGGCAGTATTGAGTAGTAAAGATGAAAAACTAATTTAATATAATAAGTGTGGTTGCTCTTACATCCCCTACTTTGTAGCAGTGCTCTTAATTCCTTTTGCCAGTGTAGGACTTTACATTTACTAGCAAAGAATGTTTTCTGTTTGCTTGCAGCCACCATTACTTTAATTTTTCCTGGTCATTTTGCAGTATTTGGGTCTGTTCCCCTGATAGCAGTCTTTAACTACCTGAAAGGGGGTTCCAGGGAGGATGGAGCTAGGCTGTTTTCAGTGGTGGCAGATGACAGAACAAGGAGCAACGGTCTCAAGTTGCAGTGAGGGAGGTCTAGGTTGGACATTAGGAAAAAGTTTTTCACTAGGAGAGTGGTGAAGCATTGGAATGGGTTACCTAGGGAGGTGGTGGCATCTCCACCTTTAGAGGTTTTTAAGCTGAGGCTTGACAAAACTCTCGCCAGGATGATTTAACTGAGGATAGTCCTGCTTTGAGCAGGGGGTTGGACTAGATGACCTCCTGATATCCCTTCCAACGCTAATATTCTATGATTCTATGTTTGCCACATTTCCACTGCTGGTGTTGCCTGCTGATTTAATCACAGTTAAATTGGAACCAAAGAAAAATCTGACATGAAGCAGATGAATAAGGTGCAAAGAGGATTTTGGGGTGTCTAGAACCCACAGTGCGGGTCCTAGCAGCAATTGCCAGCAAGCATCACTGCTTAGAGAGAGCTTCATAACTGAAGCAGCTCACTGGCCCAACAGGAGATACTCCATAGGTCATGGCTTGGGCCTAGACATTTATTATAAACAAAAGTGAAACTAACCAGTTTTCAGTGAAGTCTCTTCCCAACCAAATCTAATTAAGCACAATTGGCATATGATATATAATATTGCATTTAGATCAGCCGTAGCACACATTCAATTCTAAATAGTCAGTAGGTGCCTGATGTTATATTTAATAGCTACTCACAAGCAGATCTCCTACAATTATGGGAAAGAGTCCACTAATTCCTCTCCCGTGGGATCAGTGCTTGATCCAACACCATCACTTTCCTCAAACTCTGTACCTGTATCAGATTCTCAAACATGGGCTGCTAGTGAATGGAGATATGTAACGGAATCAGTACCAGGACTGTATCAATCAGTGACTTTATTCACATGAGAGCTGCTGTAAGTTCTTTAGATCTTGATATCTTTGCCTAAATTCATCTAGCATACTGGAGAGAGAATTAAAATTTGTAATAGTATCACTGATCTGCCAGGGTAACACACTGCAATTCTTAAATAGATAGCAAGTTTTTGGGTAATGCTATAATAGTTCTGCAAGTAGCAAAAAACTGCCATAGAGAGAGCGGCAGTAGCAGTAACAGCATTAATTAACCTTTGATTTGCTACCAAATAAGCACAAGTAGGAACCCCAGGAGGTTTCACTACATTTAAGACGGTTTTTGCCTAAACTACTCCTCTATGGTAGTAGGCTGAGGCTGAATTATATGAACAACGGCACAAAACGTGTGACAAATTGCAGTGACAAGACTGTTGGTAGCTAGTGATGTATTGTAGTGAATTAAATCCTTGATCAGATAACACAGGGTATTAAATGGACTGTTCTATCATGATCTGCAGAGTTCTTGTGTCTCTCAATGTGAAATCAAAATTAGAAATCGTAATATTACTTACTTCAAAGCCCCCCCCCTAGGACTTTGGGCCAGCTTTGTAAAGGCATTTAGGTGCCTACTTCCTATTAAAATCAGACCCTTCCTGCTTTAATGCTCTTCTAGCTATCTCTGATACTCCACTATTCTGGCCCCTGACATCTTCTCTTCTGCTTCCCATGCCTCTCTTATAGGCCCAATCCTGCAAATAGGCCAAGTACCAATTAGAGTTGAAGGCATTCAGGCCCAAATCTTCAAAGGTATCTAGGAGCCTAACTCCCATTAATTTCAGGCGGAGTTTGACAATCTGGGCCTCAGTATCTCTTAGAGTCTTCGTCATCTTATAGGACTGCATTTATCTGCTCTAGGCCTCTTCAGTGAACTAAGCCAATAATGATACTAATAAATTAAAAATAAATGAAAAATTCTAGCTGCATTTCCCTCTGCCCTAGCTTTTTGCAGGGATTTGTTCCAAAGTCAATGAAAAACAGCCTGGACCATCATCTAAACACCTTCCTTGCAGCATTGCCTGATACTGTGTCACTGCTTGAAGTCTGTATTTGAACCTGTCTTGGAAATATGGGTACATTTTATTCTTTTTTTGAATTCCCTTTTTATCACTTGTCTCTGCACACTGTTGTAGACTAAGAGGTAGGGAAAACACATATCTAATTTGGATTGTCACTTATATAACACTTGAGTGTTTTTTCCCTTTAAAATAAAGACTAGCAATGGTCCTTGTAATTTTAAATATATGCTGAATGAACACGGCAGCATGACAAGATTATGATAAATGTGATTTAAGTTTGATCATTAGATCATTCCTTACTCATTCATTAAGCAAGTCAGTGCTACTTTTGGAACTTGCACCATTGTAAATACTGCAAGAAATCAGATGTTAATAATTTCCAGATATCTATTCCAGAATGCACAGACATAACAGGGCTCAGAAACAGTCTATTTCATATGTTTTCTTCCTCATTTGTATCAGTCTCTCTATCTGCATTACTATATTTATTTTAAGATTATCAGTGCACTAAAAGACTTTGCGGTTTTCAACCAATTAGTCTATTTTGCAGTTACAATAATGAAACGTAGTATCTTTTGGGTCTTTAAAGCGTTTCTCTCTGTGTCTGTTTACTTTATACATTTAACAGCACTTAGAGAACAGTCGTCTGTTTCCCTTAAGTTTGTGTGGATCTTTCTCGCAACAAAAGGGACAGAAAAACTTTTAATAAGTAACAATATGACATTGTAAACCCACTAACCTGTCAGAGGGACTCAGGGCAATGCAGCATCTGATATGATTTGTAATTCATTTTTGTCATTGATTAGCACTCGCAGAGGTAGGGTGGAGAGTAGACTGCTGAGCAAAAGCTGGACTCTGCTCCCATCATATGGAAACACGCCTAAAAGGGTGAGCAAGAAGAACAGAAAACAGAATTTTTTACACTCTGGACTTCTGCCTCACAAACCACACAACAGGAACAAGTCCTGCCACGAGTTCAACCATGAGGGATTCTTGGGCAATAAGTACGAAATGAGAGCAATGATAAAACTTAAGAGGTGCAGAGACCAGGCTTAAGAGCATGGCAGCTCAGCTACTGCATTTGGAGCACTGAGTGACTTTAACTATGCAATGCAGTTGTTACCAGATTTGCCCGTCACCTTGAGGTATGCTCATTTATTAGGGTTACCTTCCTGGAAGGGTGTGTGTGTGATTCTATTAATGTGCTGCTTGTGTTACTTGTGTGTTCATATGGCTCCAAGTCCCCTCCCAATGGAGCTATCCTGCAGGACTCAGGACTGGGTTCCTCCAGCTCCAGATTCAAATCCCCCCCACACACACACGCATTCCAGATTAACTGAGTGCATCTGAGTGATATCTGAGTGCATCTGAGCAGCTATCAGCACTCTCAGCTGACCCCTTTATACGTCCCTGAACTCAGCAGGCTGGGTGACACAGCACTGTCAGTTGTCACCCTTTTGTGCCCCTTGCACCGCACCAGAATACAGCACACTTATGAGCAGGCTGGATCCAAACAGCACTTTTCAGCTGCCCCTCTTATTTGCCCCTGGACTCAATCAGGCTGGGTCAAACAGCACGTTTCAGCTGTCACTCTTATACACCCCTGGACTCCATAGGCTAGGCAGAGCAGCACTTCTCAGCTGCCCCCTTTATATGCCTCTTTGCAACACACCAGAATAGAGCGCACTTCTGAGCAGGCTGGGTCCAAGCAGCACTTTCAGCTGCTCCCCTTATATGCCCCCTGGACTCTGTAGGCTAGGGAGAGCAGCACTTCTCAGCTGCCTCCCCCCTCACTCTACAATTGTTCTAGCAGTAATCCCCTTGATGAGCAAACCCCATGGGATTTTGAGCACTACAGGGATCTTTGGCTTAAGTAAAAGAAGCGTTGCTGCAGAGCAAGATAGGGAAGCCAAGAACACAAAGGAGTAGATGAATTTGGAGATAGAGAGACTGGCAACCAGCTTGATTAGAACAGTTAGTTTATTATCAGGTAAATAAAATTTATGATACTAATAGTGATACCATACAAGGAAGGAAAAACAATCTAACACTTACAATACCACACAATTTCAGTTGGGGTATTGGAGAAAGCTAGCCCAGGTTTGATTAAAAAAGTAGAAAGTTATACCTGGATTAAAGAGAGAGAAAGGGAGAGAGAGAGAGAGAGAGAGTGTTGGGGTGAAAAAGAGGGGGTCTCACCACTCCATGCAGCTCAGAGGTTTCCAGAAGACAGGCTGTTCAGCTTAGGGTCTGGAGCGCTTGAGACAGGCAGAGCCTCTAACATGAGCAGTCAGGAAAAGGTGAAGTCCCAGTGGATCTGATGCACCATTTGGATCCAGGCATCAGAACCAGGCTTCGAACCTGGGTAGGGGTTTTTGTAGAACCAGGTTTGTTTATGGGTAAACAATGTCTCAAGGAAGTATCCCAGAGAGGTTTTCTTTATGCTGGACAATAGGAGCTGATCACTCCTGTTCCCTGAGGGAGCTCACAATGCAATCAGGTAGAGTCAGTGTTCTGCATATCAATAACTAGAATGGTCTGATAACTGCACAACTGGATATGTGTAGGTGTGGGTTAATTTATATCAAGAGCAGAGATTTCCTATCATGCAGTGCATCCCTGCTTTGCCAATCCCAGAGTTCAGTACTGTCCCTGCTTTGGATTTTGATTATCCATTCTCCATGCTAATTCTTGTTCCATCTTTGATGTAGATGAGGTTTCTGTTCTCCATTCGATGTGCTAATTGAGATCCCTCTTTTTACATCTTCGATGTAAATGAGGCTAGGGGAGTTGTCTTAATTGTAGCACCCTTGTTTGGAGAGTTTTAGGTGTGTCTCACAGCCTTTTCATTGCTTTTGGTTTCTGGCTCAAGCAGAGGTGGGGGGGGAATTCAGGTGAGCCATAGAGAGTAGGGGTTTTGTACCCTGGTTCCCCAAGAATACAGAGCTGCCAGGTAACACAGTCCTCAGCTTCTCAAAAATCACAAAGTGATGACCACAAACCTTATTGCCATAGAAACACAGATAGTGATGCCTGGAAAATTGGATGCACTCCTAAAATATCAATGTGATTCTGAAGTACCAGCAGGAAGATTTCTTTAATGGATAAGCTTGAGGTCTAAAGTCTGTCCCTACACAAATTAAGACTTAAAATCTTTGTATTGAATCTGATAAAATAGGCACTGTATGTTTCTAGATTATTGGACATTCAGAATTCTTGGAGCCTCTTGAGATTTTAGTTTCCCTCACTTTCCCTATATATTAATCCTATCACTCAGGCAAGAGGAGACAGCCAGACATTTCAGGAGAAAGCCACACTAGAATCATATTACATTCCATAAAACTTTAATTCCATGTGATTAATATTTGTTCTAGGGTACAACAGCAGAAATTAAAGATCTAAATGACCTGCTAGGTTGTGTTATTCCATGACCTGCTTCCATTCTCCTTTAAGGGCTGGGCTTCCTGGTTGGTCTACATCCCCACAGTGTACTGCTGTCTTCCCCTTCCTTGGTCCATTATGATTTTAATAGGAGCTAGGTACCTAGGTGCTTATGAAAATATTACTACCTGCTTATCTGCTTCCTTTGGTGCCTAAATATCTTTATAATATTGGCCCCTCAAGCACATAGGATGCCAAGAGTAAAATTTTTTAAAGTGTCTAAGATACAGATATTCAAAGGTATTTATGTGCCTAAAGTAAATGGGAGTTAGGCACCTAGTAAAGGCACTGTGAAAATCCCATGAGGTGCCTATCTGTGTCTCTAGGAACATAAATACCTACTGTAAATCTGACCCTAAGCGTCTTAGGAGTTCATTTTCAAAAGATACTTCGAGCATAAGTATCAATGAAAGTTAATAGGATTTAGGGTCTGAAGTGCCTAAGCCACTTCTGAAAATGAGAAAAAGTAGGGATGTGAAGGATGAATTTACACAACTCCTACTTTGTGATGGACAATTCAGGGAAGGATGCACTTCCCCAAGGCACAATATTCCCCAAGCGTCTCCTGAGCTGTGCAGATCTGCCTTGCCACATACTGTGCCTTTTCACCATCCACTAGCTTCAGATGCATTAACCTGCAGTAGTCCAGGTTAAATCTCATTTTGCTATTTCCTGTCCACATTTTAGATCCCTTTGTATCATTTATCTGTTCATGGTGTCTGTCACAAAAAAACCCACTTTTGTTTCACCAGTCATTACAATTAACTCACTGTTTACCTGGTTTCCACCTTCCAGATCTCTAATGAAGATATTAAATAGTATCCGAGTGAACGCCATTCCTGCTGGTTTCCCACTGGGTACTCTTCCCTCCTCCCCAAATCAATACACTGCTATTAAAAAGATATAAAGAGGACAAAACCTGCCAGAAAGTTGCTAAAGCAAATCCAAACTGAATGATGACTAGAAATCTCATAGGAAGCAAAGGGATCAGACAGATGACCTAGAAAACAGATTTACTCTATTGCAACTTTCCTTATTTCTGCAGTTTTGGATCCTTATTGAGGGAATTTGCTCTGCTTATTTACTGTCTGATTTCAGTACCCAAGTTCCAGTTCCACTTGTAAGGAGAATAACAAGCAAAAAAAAAAAAAAGCAGTTTGGGACATATTAAAATACATTTTACTAGCTAATAATATCAGTTAATGTTGCATGACTTTAAGTCTACTCCTAGCACAATCGTCATGTGCAGCTTTATAGTGTATGTTTGCACCTTTGAAATTACTATGTTGGATAGCCCCTGTAGCCAACTTCTTCCAAAAGGCTTCTTTTAAAATGTAAATCTTGATTAGTGCTTTGAACAATGGTTACAAGGGATGAGCAATCTCAAGTATGGATCTTCCTCTGGATCTGGCTTAGAGCCTGTGCCAATCATAATCATCAAACTGTTACCTTGTGCACCTCCTGTTTTATCTACCTGTCATCATATATTTAGGCTGTAAACTGTATTATCTTTTCGTTACAGGTATATAGAGTATAAAGCCATATAGTTTAGTAGTAATAGCAATAAAAATGTGATAAAGTATGTGGATCCAATTGTTCTTATTCTCAGCTGTCTATCCCCTAGTTTTTATAGACCTCTTTCCCACCAATCAAGAAACAATTAACCCTGGGTGATGTGCAAATAATTTAAATTGTCCTCTCTAATGTACATTACTTTGCATTTATCAACATTGAAAGTCATCTGCCATCATATAGCCTTTCCACTGAGCTTGGTCAGGCCCTGCTGAAGCACCTCACAGTCCTCTCTGGCATTGACTAACCTAAATAGTGTGGTGCCATCTGCAAATGTTGCCACCTCACTGCTCACCCTCTTTTCCAGACCATTAATAGTTATATTAAGCACACTTAGCAATGTCCCATTTGGGCTGGGACAGTCTCTTTTTTAAGCCCGGTTCTGGATGTCCTGACTTTTTTGGCAAAACTGCCAATGGCCCCCCAAAATGCCCAGCTTTGCCAAAAAAAAAAAAGTGGGACACACCCCACTGGATGCAGAGGAACATTTGGGATGGGAGGGGAGTATGAGTGCCAATGCCAGTCCTGTGTGGTGGGGCTTGGCTGAGCTGTGATTCCAAATGGCTCGGGCCAGTCCTGTGGTAGTGGGGGGCTTGCGCAACTGGCTTGGGCTAGCTCCACATGGGATAGAAGGTCTTGGGTGAGCAACTCAGGCCAGTTCCACATGGGGGTGGCTCAGGCCAGCTCCACACGGGGAGGAATGGCTCAGGTGAACCCGGTGCAAGGGGGGGATCAGGTGCGCCTCACTTAATCTCCCATTTTCCCTTTGGGAAGTATGGTCACCCTAAGCGCACTGGACATAGTACAGAACCTTGAGGCACCATGGTGTTAAACTTTTGCCATGATGAAACTTGACCATCTAATTCTCTTCTCTTTATTTTCTCATGATCAGTTTTTTTCTCCATGGCAGAAATAAGACTTCCTGGTCTGTAATTCTCTGGATCAACCCAGGGCTTTTTGATATCATTCTGCTAAGTGGACCCCTGCAGAGCTTCTTTGAATTGAATGGTATTCCAGGTGAGCCACAGGAGTCAGCTCATATGGATGCAGTTACAGCAGAAAGAAAGGATGTTCCTGTGGCTAAAATGCTCACCTCCACAGTGGGGGGACCTGTTCCTGCTCCACCTTGACATCCTATGTGACCCTGGACAAATAACTTAGATTCTTTTGAAAAGTTTACCTAACATTTTGAAAGTGGAATTCAGGCTTCTAAATCACATAGGCATTTTTGAAAATGTTACACTTAATCTCTGTCAGTTCCCCATCTGCAAAATGGGTATAGTTACTTCCCTATCTCACAGAAGTGTTGTAAGGCTATATTAAACACTGTGCATTGCTCAGATGGGGCCATATAAGTACATTAGACAGATTTGATAGTGAAATCATTGACATATTCTAGACTACTTTTGACGGCAATGTGTAGAATTGCAACTATAAACTGTTAAATAGTATTGGCCATATTATAATTGCAAAGTAAAAGAAAAACAGTTTTACCCTTTACTGTTTCTTTATGATATAGACAGACTATTGCCACTGTTTTCCTTTTTCAAAAATATGTTTATGCCTTTTTTTCTCTATGTTTAAACATCACTTCCCCATTTCCTTATTTTTTGTTGGAGGCAAACCTTGGCAAGATTTGGTGTACTTAAATAGTGATCTCCTGAATCTAACATTATCTATAATGTGTAGAGGCACAAGGCACAAATGTTTACTGAAAAACTTAGCAGCAACTGACTAAATGATGAGATGTGATTTTTGACTTATAATTTTATTTTAAAATCCCCTCCCCCTGGAAATATGTTTCCTGGTTACTTGGTCTGAACCATTCCACATTCAAAACAGGATTAAAATTGGTTATGTTAAAGCAAGAGAAGTGCTCTTGCTTTAACATAACATAAGGGTGCGGGTGTTTTGAGAGTGGTTGACACGATCCCAAGTTTCCTGACCTTCTAAGACCCATGTAAACTCAGATGATCACTGGTTTACTGGCTTATATATATTTGGTTAGGGAGTGACAGGAAGGGGAGCTTTGTCTGTTATTTATTGTGGACATTTTAATTTAATGGCATACTGCATTTAATCCATGTGATTTTCTTAGACCAGAACTTAGATACACATATGCACATAGACAAGTCCCATGCAATTCTTTTTAACATTTTTGTGAGGAGTCCATTGACTTCAGTTGTGCTCTGTATGGGCCTAGGAGCCTGCCCACAGAGAGGAGACTGCAAAATTGGAGACTTAAATCATGAACTTTTTCTGAGATTACCATCTCTTCCACAGCAGAGACCATGGGTGAAATCCTGGCCCTGTTAAAGTCAATGGAAGTTTTATCACTGATTTCAATAGGGCAGGATTTCTTCCTCAATGTGTGGACAGTGTCTAGCACATTATGGGAGCTTCTGGGATACAAATAATAATGTAATCAGCCCAGAAGATGCAGCTATGGATTCATACATAAAATGATCAGTCAATCACAAAAATTTCTGAAGGTATTGCTCTGTTTTTCCTGCAGATGGCACCACATTACATGAGCATTACAGGAGCATTAGTCAAGAATTCTGAGCAAGTCTGGGATTTCAGTAGAGCAACATACAAGAGAGGAAATTGTTCAATATTTTTTTGTACTTGAAAAATGCAGGTAAGTAATTTCTGTGGGGGAGTTTGGTTTCTGGCTTCTTATGGGCAACATGCCTTTCTTTTATCTTGCAATGCTGAACATAAACAAAATCAAGTACAAATGACCAATATGTTGGAATGACCTGTATGTTGTAACTGTATAAGGATAAACACACCTAAAAGTTGATGTTGGCGAGCAATTTATTTTCTATAAAAATGGCTTACAAGGAGGGCCAAACCTAGACCAAATGGTGCCCTATTCGAGAAGCATCTTCAGTGCCACCCCCACCCATTTGTTAAACTTTTAAATACCTTATTTTTATTGCATTTGTAGCCCATTTCACAACTTTGATGCACAGTTTGCATGCATGATTTATTCCTGTCATATTTGACAATAAATTTGCATGCTAGGATCTGTAAATCTGTATTTATTCATGCCATATATAAACAAATAAAAATATGTTTCCTCTAAGCTCATAGATACTTTTTAATTTTAAGGATGACTGAAATGTACTAACATCAAGAAATTGAACTGTGCACCAACATTGGATGGACCAGTATTAAATAGTGTTATGGCAGGTTAGAATGTTAAGCCTAGACCTTTAGTTCAAAAGGTCACTTTTCTCACCTTTGCACTCTTCTATTTTCTATGGAGGAAAACAGACAGTATTAGGGAGAGCAAAAGTCTATGTTCCGCAGTCTTAGAAGTCATCAAAGATTACTTGTTAAGCATGGCAAAAGAAGAAACAGTATTTCTTTTATATTGTTGGATAGACAGAGGTCTGATCCCTCGCCAGGATGATTTAGCTGAGGATAGTCCTGCTTTGAGCAGGGGGTTGGACTAGATGACCTCCTGAGGTCCCTTCCAAGTCTAATATTCTATGATTCTATGATCTCTGGTGTCTCCTTTATTAGTTGCTGCTTACACTCCTCAAACACAAGTACACTTTCACAATTACACAATAAAACAAGGTTCACAATATCGCAGCTGGGCTCTCACTTCACTTCAGTTCATTCTCATATCTCAGTAACTGACTGGTAACACCCTGCCCCTTATATACCTAGGAGGGCCTGGCTGACAACATTAGGAGGTTCAAGGAAAATATAGTGCTCAGAAAGTCTGGAAGGTTCCACAAGTTTCTACAAAGGTCCAGAACATTGTAGCAGATTAATTAAAAATGAATCCACACATGGAATACCTGAAACATTTTACTTCAAACATTCTATTTTCCCTTTTGTTGCTTACAACAAAAACACTCCAAGTCTGGTGCCCCCCCAAACCTTGTAGCCCAGGTGGTCACCTGGATTGTCTGCCCCCTAAATCTGGCCCTGCTTACAAGGTATAAGCCAATAATGTTTTGGTTATAATGAGTAGGACTTTCAAAAGGGCCCAACTAAGTTGGGCATCCAACTTCCATTGAAAGTCAATAGGAATCAATAGGCCTGGATCCACACAGGGAGTTAGGTGTTGCAATGCTCAGTGTCACCTTTGTGGAAGGAAAAGAAAAAGAAGTCTCTATTTTAACAGGAGAACAAGTCTATAGAAATGGCTAACACAGCATGAGATGGAATGTGCTATGAGGAGGTTTAACCGTGAATGTCTAGCAATAATAAGATAAGGTATTTGGCCTAGGATGTAGGCAGGAATGGAATGTGAAGGGAAACTTATTCCTAGATAGGGTAATTTAAAACTGTTGAGCTAAGAAATTTCTGTATCAGAGGTTATGTGAAACTGTTGCTATGGAAATTGTGATGTAAATAGACTGTTAAGAATTATAAAGGCTTTTAGAAATGTATGCTCGATGTCTCAACTAGCATATAAGGGACACCTTCCTTATGTAAGGAATAAACTCCTGGCTTTGCTAAACTGCTGTCTGGCTTATCTGGACCATCTGCTTGGCAACGGACGTGTAAGCAAGGATCCCCGAGTTTGGGTTCCTCCACACCTTTAAGTGCCTAAAAAAAATCACAGGAGCAACACTGGAATCCACAAAGCCTGATTTGGGTCCTTAGATCCCGAACCAATGATTGGGGAGAGAGAGGTGCCAGGGATGTGATGCACCAAAGCCAGCAGGCTAGATGGGGAGCTGCCCAAATTGGCCAAATATGAGATGCTGAGGAGAGGGGTGTGTCCTAAACCCTGGACCTCTCATGGAGATAGATGCCTAAGTCTAGGCTGCAGGGAGGTGCCTATCTCTGCTTCTGATCCACAACTGGAAAAACCCTCTCCTGGAGTCTGGTAGCTTAAGCACTTAAACTGTTTCTTGTGAAAATGATTTAGGCAGCTGCCTTGCTCAACACAAAGTGATGGTAGTGCTACACACCTTATAACATACCAGCAGTTAGAGGACTCACCTAGCATGTAGGAACTCCAGGCTCAATTCCCCTCTTTGCTTGAGGGGGGAAAGGATTTGAACAAGGGTCTCCCCCAATCTCTCAGGGAAGTGCCCTCACCACTTTGGCTAACAGTTGAAATAATCAACGGGCCAAAAAGAGTGAGTGCAAGCATGTGAATGATTCTGTAGCCTGGTAGTTAGGGCGCTCCTCTGAAAGGTAAGCAACCCAGGGTCCAATCTCCCTGCTGCAATGAGTCTTTAATGATATGTACACAGTGGAACAGGTTCAACTGGAAGGATTAAGGAGCCCCATATCAGAATGTCGTATCCTCAGTGGTTAGAGCATTCACCTGAGAAATGAGGATGATCCCCATTTAAACCCCTTTTCACCCCTGGCAGATGGTCTCCCACGTGATTGCTCTAATCGCTAGGTTTAAAGTTATGCGGTCATGGTCATCACGACGACTTTGAATGGGGTCTGATCTGGCCTGTGTGCTCAGAGCACACCTACTGCATCAGGCCTCACACAGGTGAGTTAGGTAGAGGAGCACTCATCTTCCTTTGTTTATGGCTCCCTTGGGGGATTTAGCTGGAGAAAGGCATCAGGAAACCTAGTAAGCCAGCAAAGCACATGCCCAGAAGCAGAAACCTAGGCCTGGTCTACACTAGTTAGATTGACATGAAGCAGCTGGGGCCGTGACACTGACAAGAAAGCCTCACAGCTCACAGGTGGGGGAGACTCCAGCTAGATCTTGGCTTCTGTCTGGGCTTCTCACTCCCCATTGAGACCCCTGCTGCCCCCAGGATCCTGGCTCCCTGCTTTGAGCGGGGCTGTCACCGGGGCTCCCTGTCCCCCCTGGCGAGGATGCGCACTACTGACAGAAGAAGGGCAGGGTGACATGGGATGAGACACCAGCCCCACAGGGGTTGTGTGGCTTTGCGCCCCGCACTGCTAGTCCGCACCTAAGCGATCTGGGCTGAAGTGTCTGGCACATTTAAGCTCTTCTCGAAACCCCACCCAAATGATGCAAACCACGGTTTGTGGATGGGTTTGGGTGATAAGGGGGGTCGGGGAGGAAGGGATGGGGGAGCCGGCAGGGCTGAGGGGGCTGGGGGCAGCGGGTAGGAACGGGGGCTTGGCGCTGCCTTCCCCCCCGGCCCCCGAGCCCCGCCCAAGGAGCAGCCCCGCCGCGTAACCCGAGCGGAGCGCGACAGCTGCTGCTCGGGAGCCCCGCGCCCCCGGGCCGGGCCGTGGTGCCGCCTCCTTCGCCGCAGCCGGGCCCGCGGCGCCGGGGTGAAGCCGGGCGCGCCGGCGGCATGGCCGCGGGGTGGAGGAGGGCTGGCGGCGGCCTCCCCGGCGCCCTGCTCCTGCTGCTGGCCCTCAGCCCGCGGGCACTCGCAGGTAGGGCCGGAGCGATCCCCGGCCGGGCCCGCGGCCAGGCGCCCCCCGGAGACGTCTCGTCGGGCCGGGCTGGGGGCGGCTGCGCAGCGCCGGGCGACTCGGGGGCTGGCAGCGGAAAGGCCCCGGCCCGGCCCCAGGCACTTCAGGCTCCGAACCCGTGGCGGGGCGATCGCTCTGTGCCGCTCCCCGGGCACCGCCACGGCAGCGGCGCCCTGGGTTCCCCGGGCCGGGGCTGTGCCGCGCGGTGGCCGGCCTCGGGGGGTTCGGTCCAGCGCCGCCCCGAAGTCCGACTCGTTGGACAGGCCCTTTCCTCGCTTCCTGCTCATCGAGGGGGGGAGAGCTCGTCCCATGTTGACAGGCAGGTCCTGTGCGCTCGCCCTCGGGTGAGGGGCCCCGTCCTCCCCTCCCGACACAGAGTGCAGGGTCTGGGAGCTGGGATTTAAGAAATACCAGGCCTTAAGAGAAGTGCTCCATTTCTAGCCCTTTCCTTGGTATAGTATTTGCTTGCAGCGATGTGAGGCTTTATCACTACATTAAAGTCGTTTTACCAGTTGCCAGAAGACATTGTTTCTTCTATTTCTTCTTAAAAGCTGTTTTGTTTGAAGATTTTCCCCCCCACGTTTCTGTTTTTGCCTAGGAAATAACAGGTGTGGAGGTCTCGGTTTTGTTTTTAGTTAATGTGTTTTTTGGTGGAGGACTGTCTGGAGAACTAGTGGGACAATGGTACCCCAAGAGCGACACTTCATATAGCTTTATTCATGAGAGTAGTGTCATGAGTAAGAAATTAGGCACATACTTAAGGGCATGCAGGAGCAAATCTGAAACATGAGCTGCAGCTGCCCTGTTTCTCAGTGGATGGGGAGTTGGTTTTCAATCAGTTTTTTAAACTACTTTTTGTTAAGACTGGTTTAACTTAAGCTGCTGGCAAACAGGATTTGTGAAAGAGTCAACAGCAATTCCCTTTCAACTGAGGGCAAAGAAATGTCAGCTGAGGTTTCAGTCTGTTGTGATGTCTCTGTTTCACACAAGGTCACCAGTTCTCAGGAGGACATTCCTGGAAAAAACTTGGTATTTCCCAGCTCTGCAATAGGAGAAAGAAAAAAAAAAGTAGAAAAAAGGCTTCCTTCTCCTTTTAAAAACTGTAGGGAGGGGTCATCCTTTTACACTACAGTAGATAAAAGGTACAAGCAGGAGGTTCCTCCCCCTTTTATTAGTTTACTTATAAAGAAGTGATCTACCTTTTCAGAAGTAGCCACTATATTTGAGAAACCTGTAACTTCTCTAGACCTTAAAGAACTTTCAAGTTCAGGCCCTTATGGGCTCACTAAAAGTGACAGTGTAACTAAAATCTCCCATCTTTCACTTCTACATATACTAAATAATAGCATCAGCTGCTGTCATTTTTCTTACTATGTAAATTCTAACTGTTGGTGTAATTTTGCAATTTGAAAAAGCCATTTAGAGAGTGGAATGTTAAGTAGCTGTAGAAGCATGCGTTATAGTAAAGCCACAACGCTCTAGAACCCCATAGTAGGTGACAGAATCGCAGCAGCAGAACCTTTCTTTGAAGTTGAGAGTGCTCATCATTTCAGAGGCCCCATAGGTGTAATACAGATGCTTTAATTATCTGGGATTAAGTGTTAAGAGATAGTGGTCTTTGGAAAGAAAATACAATTTTCTTTTAAAATCATTTTCAGTACTTTGGATATTTGGTAGTGTTCTCTCGAGAACTAGTTTCATGCATTCTGCATTAAATATATCAGGCTCGTATTGCGGCAAGGTATCTAGACTTTTGATACGCAGTCCTAAAAGGTATTCTCACAGGTTACAAAATGTCCCAGTTACAGTTGGGACTTATTGTTGCTTTTAGGTATAGTTGTAGGGCAGTGGTTCTCAACCTGTGGGCCTCTGGCTGCTTGCAGCCCAATCAGCACACAGCTGTGGCTCATGCGTGACATCCTCAGGGTCATGCTTGTAGTGTGTGTGTATATATATAGTGTGTGTGTGGAGGTAGCCCACATAACAAATAGAGAGCTGCATATGCAACCCACAGTGGTAAACAGGTTGAGAACCACTGTTGGAGGGTGTGGTTTTCAGAAGTGCTCACTGTTGGCCCAGATCCCATGGAAGTTGATGAGAGTTTTGCCATTTACTGAGATAGTAGTAGAGTCAGGCCCATGCTGAGCACACTTGAAAATTCCTTGAGTCTTGCAGCGAATCTCTGAAAGTGTGTTCTTTAGAGAAAGTGCTGGCGTGAAGCACGTTTCATACCAGGACACAAAGCATAGATGTAAAAAGTCTATAAACAGCATTGAAACTATATTTAAAAGTTAAGACGTTTTGAGACCTCTGTCTTAGGAAACTGTTTTTAAATTCTTTGATATATTTTTTAAAAACCTATTAGCTGCAAAGGATTAGATCTTAATTAGTTAACAGCCCAATAGAAATTGCCCAGAAATTTTATACTGTATTATATTAATGACTAAAATGAAATACATAAAATGAATGGATTTATCTTTAGTCTTGAAAAGATACTTTTGTTATGGGACTGTTGTTTTGAGCCCAGTCGCAAACCTCTGACACTGACAGGAGCTCAACTTATTTTGAGGTTGCAGCATTGGGACCCATGTTTGTCACTGTTTTTTCTTTCTGAATATCTTTTTATTTTAATGAAGTGTAGTATGTGTGATAGATTAGAGTATAATTTTGGACCCAATCCAAACAGGCACATGTAGAATTACATTCATGAGTAGTCTCAGTGATTTCCATGGGCCACTTACATGAGTAAAGATACACATGTACATAAGTGTTCTCTGGATCAGGGTCTTTCTTCTGAAAGAATAAAGGACGTGTTTTAAAGTGTCTTACTTACAGGACTATATATTTGTTTTCCACAAAGTTGCATTCTTCATTAGTTAGATTTCAGGCGATCTCACTTTTGTAATATAGATCCATACATTCCCACATAATTGTAAACAGCATTAAGGAGTTAACATTTTTGGTATCAGCAGTTACCAGTGAGAAAATACAGTATCTCCTTTCTTCACCCCTCCACCTTTAAGACAAGTGTTCTTGGCCCGTTGATGTTGAGTATTTCATCTTTAATGGATAATTTCTCCTCTCACTGTGTAAGACTTTCATGTGAAACTCTCAATTCACCTAGATCAGTAGATCCATTAATTTTAATCTCAGCTCCATAGTTTGAATAAATAGCCTTCTGTATGATTAAAATGCAGTCACTATCCTCAAAAAGAGTTTGTTTTTTGCATTTTAATCTTTGATTTCTCAGCCTATGGACAGATGGAAGTACTGTATTTATTATTTGTACTGCAGTAGTGCTTAGAGGTCTGAGCTGGGAGAAGGAGCCTGTGAAATAGTAAAGGGTGTTTCAAGGTGTTGAGTGACAAGGAATTTTATCCTCAAAAATACTAAAAGACTGTAGTATAAAGATATGGTAGAGATATATATATGGTGGATATATCTACCATATGGAGATATGGTAGAGATATGGCTAGATCTTAATAATTCTCTCTCAATGCCAATTCAAGGATGTGACTCCCACGCTTATTATTTATGTGTATCATGCCACCTAGGAGCCCAAGTCATGGATCAGGGCCCCATTGTGCTAGGTGCTATACAAACAGAAAAAAAATCCCTGCTCCAAAGCGTTTACAGTCTACGTACATGGGGGCTCCTGTGCTGCCTTGGGACACTGTGTTAAAGACAGCCCAAATCCTCACCCTTGGTATTTTTATTTTTTAGTAAGAAGGGAAACGAAAAATAAACAAAACAGAACATGCAATAAGCAGTGGTTACTTCAATTACAGTCTCTTCTGTATGTTTCGATATGGAGAGCTTTGAATCAAGATTATGCCTTAAGAGTGGGTCAGCTTTGTTGGAGCACTCTTCTCTAAGTAAGAAAGGATCAAAGTATATTTTCCCCAAAAATCAGTAGTCCTGCTTTAGTGTTTTGCAGGTAACAAAAACAGTTTGTAGATAGGTAAAGGAATTAAATGAAGAGTTAATGTTTATCTTGGGTAATCTAAACAGTTTGTAAATGGGCAGAGGCAAGGAATCTCGGCCGAGTCCTAAGAACCAAAGAAAGTTTTCACATCCGTTATTTTAGAAAAAGCCATTCAAGAAGCAAGCTTTAGATTGGTAGATTCTTAATATTCCATAATCTTAAATTCAAATTAAATCCTTCTATTTGTCTCTGTTTGCTAAGGTTAGTTTATATCTTCATTCGAGAAGTATACAGTCTAAACAATCTGGTGTTTAACAGTGGAAGCTGTTGATACCTATTACAATTGCATTAAGTTATAATAAAATGTTGAATCTAATTCCTTGATGGTGCTTATGCAAAAAGAGCATGAACATAAGAGAACATATAAACATGCGAGTTTATAAGGATTTAAGAGTACAGGAGTGCAAGACTTCAGAAGAATTTATTCTCTTGTCTTTCTCTAGGACATGTCCACACTGCAGCAGGGAGTGAGCCTCCCAGCCTGGGTAGGCAGACTTACACTAGCAAGGTTTGAGTGAGCATGATAAAAATAGCAGTGTGGATGTTGTGGCTCCAGTGGCCATTCAGGCTAGCCACCTGGGGTTAGACCCAGGCGGTCTGGTGGGCTTGAGAACCTGAGCTGCAGTGTCCACACTGCTATGTTTAGTGTGGGCAAGCCTCCCAGCCGCAATGTAGGTTTACCCATAGTCTCAGTGAAGGTAGACTTGCCTCTTTCAGAAGCTTGGCTAGAGATTCAGCTATCAGCCACTGTCACCTTTCATTGGCTCACCCCTTTAATGAAAATGTCTTGGTAGCATCTTCAGTCCATGAATATTCACTCTACTAATGCATATGCAGCAGAGTGGGAATTCTTCAATTTACGGATTCTGTTGCTTTTGTTATTTTATCTTAGAATATCTTTAACATTTGAATAAAAGTTAATCCTATTCACTTTCTCAGATATCCCTTCAGGATTGAATCGGAAGTGAAATTCTGTTTCAAATGCATCTAAACGCTCCTATTCCCTGTATAAAATGCTTTTGCTGTTAAATAGCTTGCTTAACTTTAACTCTTAGAGTCTCTATACTGAAATGGTTATTAAAGAAGGTATTATCTTTCTTTTTAACTAATCCTTGGAGAGGTGACTGGTCTTTCTCAGTTTGATAAAAGGTTACTTATGATTATAACGAACAAAAGTTTTGATATATATTTTAGTAAATATTTTTACATCAATATTGAGGTCCGCTCCCTGCAGCTTCATTGTCAGTGTACAAACACAGTAAGAGATTAAGGCCAAATCAATGCTAGAAACTTTTGCCAGTATAGCAATGTCACTTAGGGGTATGATTTATTTGTTTATTTTACAACATTTCTACATTGGAAAAGCCACAGTTACACAAGCAAAAAAGTGCTTTTGCTGGTATTGTTTATTCACTCAAGGATTCACTCAGTATAAATGATTCCACCTGTGATGTTGGCCTCCAGGGGAGCCATGCTGCAATAGCTTAAACAGGGCAAATTGCAAAGAATGGGGCAGGCAAAGCCCTAAATACTGGTGGTTTTTCTTCCATAAAATATACCAAGCCAACAGCAAACAGCTTCTGATAACCTCAGACAAAAAAAAACAACAACCCTGTTTCCTTAAAACTGTCCAGCCCTTTGGCTAGCATCCAGACAGCCAAGTCAAATATGATGGCGATTACTGAAAATCAGTATCTATCATATATAAAAAAGTTCTACGGATCCCAAAGGATTACCTAACAGCTCAATGAATAGTTCAGATTTTACCCAAATACACGCTTAAAGCTTACATGCTTATTAACTAAACTAAAATTTATTAAAAAAAGGAAAGTAACGGTTAAATGGTCAGTATACCTGCATAGATGAAAATAAAGCTCTTAGGTCAGTTTCAAAGTAGAGATAACGGAGTTGCAAAGCTTTTAAATTGCGAAGTCTCTGAAATTACCCAAATAGCTTGGGGGGTCATTGGTCCTTGTTTAGAGCCTCTTCATTAGAAATCCAGTCCAGAGAAATGAAGACTAAATAGTCCATGTGCAGAGTTTGTTTAAATTCTCCCATGAGAATTAGCAGGGTGATTCCAGGCTTGTCCTGGGATCTCAGTCTTGTGATCCAAACTTTCCCTGACAAGCTTGAACAGGTGTGAGATAAAAAGGATCAGTCCATTAGAGTCTTGTATAGATCCAAGCAGGCTGACCAGTATGTTTTTCACAGTAGGTACCTCCTTCAACAATTAATAGATTACTTGTGGCTCTGAAGCAGGGCTATCTTTAGGGGGGATGCGGGCCCAGGACAAACCACACTGTGCGGGGCCCCCCTCCCAGCTCCTGGGTCTCTGGCACCTGGGGGCTAAAGGTACGTTTGGGCCCCTCCACACAGGGCAGGAGGGGTCCCTCACTCCCACAAGATGCACTGCTCCCAGCTGTCCCAGGCAGGGGAGGATCTATACCTGCAGGGAGGGAGGGTGGACATGCTGCTTACTTCTGGCTGGGCTCTGCTGCCTTCCTAGCCCCCCCAGTTACCTGCCACATGGCACTTGCCTCTCCCACTCCAGCCCGCAGCCTTGGGCCAACTTGGACGGGGTGGGGCGGCCTCAGCCCCCCCCCGAAGGCTGGAGCCCAGGGTTCTGGCCTCCTCAATACAGCACTATCCCTGCTCCCAGCCTGGAGGGCTGCAGCCACCCACCTCCTGCCTGGTCTAGAGGGGGGGTCCCCCCAAAGCCTGGGGCGGTCACCCTGTTCTGCCCTACCCTAGAGACAGCTCTGCTCTGAAGTATCATCACCTATGTCCCGTGCACACCAGTGACTGACTATACTAGCACAAGGTAATTGGCCATTTACAACCATTCACAGGCATTCACTACTTAAACATCAAAGAGAAGTTAAAACAATAGTATTGTTACATTCAAGTTCCATCTAGATGTTAATATGTTCTTTTTGAACTCTTAATCAACAGAGCAATGCAGGAAAGCAGTTTATCTACATTGCTAACCTATAACAAGATATGTAAACATCAAGTAACTACCAACAACACGCATATCAGAGCTCTGGCCTACTTGTAAGACCCTCAGCACCATTTGTTTTTCCCTATAATATGTCTTTAAAGGTCAGATTTGGGCCATATACTTGCAAAGTTGCTTAGTTTTTTCTGCTTTAGCGTCACCCCACCGAAAGCACTCTTGTTCTGCTATCAGCAGTGTTTACACTAGGAGGGTTTGCCAGTATAGCTATACAAGAAGAGCTTTTCTAATGTAGACGAAGCCTGGGAGACCGTTTCTGTTTCCAAAAGCTTACAGTGGGTGGGAGAAGGAAGGATTATTCACATATTACAGATGATGAATAGAGATACGGAGAGGTTAAATGACTTGCCCATGTTTTCATGAAGGTTCTTTAATAGAGCTAGGAATTGAACTGGAACCCACTAAATCACAATGAAATACCTTAATCACTGAACTACCTTTTGTCTTAAATTGTGGTAGGTGACGGATTTGCAGATAAAACATATTTCATGTATGTTGCACACTCTGCTGGTAATAATTATTTGCTTGCAACCTTATTTAGTATTTTCATTGCACATAATATAACTAAGTGTTTACAGTGGGGAAAAATTGGATAAACACTGAAGATTTATTTTGGATTAAAGGTTAGGTGTGCTTTAAAACAACATTAAAGGCCAATGTAGCAAAATTCCTTCCCACACTCCTTGTGTGCTGTCCAAACAAGTTAGCAACAGTGTGCACATAATATTGTTCCTGCCATCTCTCTCCCCCCTCCTCCTCCTCCTTCCTAGTTCCTGCCTCCAAAAGCTTCTCTTCTCCCCTAGACTCGTTTGCGGTTTAATTTTGGAGTTCTGCTCCTAATCTAGCATTTTACCACTCTCTTTCTGCTCTTTGTACTAACAGTCAAGAATAATTGACTAAAATTCTGTTGTGAAAAGCCCACACTGTTTCAAAGAGCCGTACTTTGACTTGTGTGCATATAGTCGAAGCACAGTAGTGTTGATGGAGAAAGCAGTGCAGGAAGGAATCTGTGAAGTGCCAAAGAACCTGACCTTCTAAAACAGAGACCTGTTAGTTCAATATCCCACTATAGAAACTTCTCAAACTTGCCAGTGCTATTTGAAACTTTTTTTCAAAAGAAAATCTTTTTATATAAAATTGCATTTAGGAAAAGCAGTTGCTGAGGATGGGTTAAAAAAAAATCTAGGTACTTATTGCTCCAGTCATTGTAATAAGATAAGATGAGGTCAGATCAACGGGCCATCTTGCCCAGTAGCCCATCTCTAACAGTAGCCAATGCCAGATGCTTCAAAGAGAAGCAACTGAACAGCACACGATCAAGTGATCCATCCCCTGGTGTCCAATCCCACTTCTGGTAGTTGGGGTTTAGGGACACTTGGAGCCTGGGGTTGCATCCCTGACCACCTTGGCTACTAGCCACTGCTGTATCTATCTTTCATGAATTTATCTAGTTCTTTTTAGAGCAGAACTATATTTTGACCTTCCCAGCATCCCATGACAATGAGTTCCACAGGTCGACTGTGCATTGGGTAAAGTACTTCCATTTTTTTGTTTTAAACCTGCTGCCCATTAATATCAGGTGACACCCTACTTCTTGTAGTATGTAAAAGGATAAGTAACATTTCCCTATTCACTTTCCCCAGACCATTCATGATTTTATAGTCTGTCATCCCCTCTTAGTCATCATAAATTCTAACTTGAGTAGTCCCAGTCTCTGATCTCTTCTGATATGGATGTTGTTCCATGCCCTAATTTTTTTGCCCTTCTCTGTATCGTTTCCAATTCTAATATATCTTTTTTTGAGATGAAACAACTAGAACTGCACACAGTATTCAAGGTGTGGGCATACCAGGAATTTATGCTGTGCCATTAAGATATTTTCTGGGTTTTTTCAATCTATCCCTGTCCTAATGGTTCCTAACATTCTGTTAGCTTTTTTGGACAGCAGTTTTGGAGCATCTCACAAACATTAATGAATTTATCCTCAACAGCCTTGTGATGTAAGGCACCATTGTCCTTGGTTTAGAGATTGGAGGACTTGAATGCAGAGATGTCTATGACAGCTGGGAATTTAGTCTCAATTTGGAGTTCCCATCAAGTGCCTGAAGCAAAAAGCCAGAATTCCTCCCAGAAAAAGGCTGTTAAACGGAAAGGAAGGTCAGGTTTGTGAAAAGCAGTTGAGCCACTAACAGGAAACATCACTGTTAATGATTATGCTGTATTGCTTTTAGTGTATCTACTATAGCAACCATAGCTACATGTCTGTGCAAAAGAAATTCAGTAGGTATCCTCTATTTTTGTTGCATTAATGTGAACTCTGCTATTAAAGTTTTATACCACGAGTCAATCATTTCATAGATTCCAAGACCAGACAAGACCATTGTGATCATGTAGTCTGATCTCCTGTATAACAGGCCATAGAACTTTCCCCAAAATTTACTGTCCCTGTAGCTTTTTTTAACATGAACTTGGAGTAGTTGTACTTTGAATTATAAATATCATACTGAAAAACATTTATCTAATGATCCCTTCTGACCTTAAAATCTACAAATATTTTGCTATATATTGTAACTTCATTGGGCCTGAATCTTCACTCAGCAATACCATTGACTTGATTTACACCAGCATGAGAACAAAATTAAGCCCCTTATCTATGCAGCAGATTATGACCCTGGTCCTATTAATGAGTTACAAAAGCCAGTTTTTGTTTTTCAAAAGGAAGCATGGGTGTTATCTCTACAGCAGCACAATTGGGGCCAAATCCTGCTCACCCTACATAAATCTAGCTTTGTATTCAGTGTTAGACCTGTGTGAGTAAGGTTTATAGGCTCTATCTGGACAATACTCAGTGTTATATTTTAATGCACACACCTGATCATACTATATTAAAATAATTTAAGATGGGGGAAAACCTTGGGGTTTAAATTTTTTTTATTTTTGCTTTTCAATAAAGAAAAACAAGTTGTTTTGCCTGGCTGCAGCTGTGGAGTGGAATGGAAGCTTATTTTATTCAATGTAATGGTACATGAAACATTAATGACGTTTGCTAATTAATTAATGCATTTGTTATTTTCAGGGAATACAGACAGTTCTTGTAGCTTATTCAGTGACTATGGATGACAAGCAAACAGAGAATCTTTTCCTTTTAGTATGTTCAAATGTTTGGCCTTGATTGCACCGTCCTGGAGAAGAACCTGCAGCAGGGGGTCGAAGGAGGAGGAGAACTCTATGAAAAGCCCTTGTGAAATTGTCCATAAATAATTACCATGAGCACCAAAGGCTGCAGGGGCCTCTGGGGACCCCACAGCTCTCTTGTGCTGCTCGCTGGCAATATGGCTCTATTGTAGCCAGGTTACCAGTGCCTTCCCCGGGTGCAGCTGTCCCATACACCTCTTCATGTGGGATGCCCCTGCAGAAAGCAGGGCTCAGGACAAAAAGCCAGTCCTAGGCTGTATTATGTTTTCTGAGGAATCTCTATGAAGGGATGTTTTCACTCCCATGGCCATCCCGCTATCCCCCACTTCCCTGTGGAGCCTTCCGTAGGATCTCAGGAAGAGGGGACAATGTTATTAAAGCTGCTGACTCTCACCCACATTTCTGCTCAGAACAGGATAACTGTCCATTGATTTTGTGGGAGACAAGCCTTGGAAGCCATCTGGGCCTTCATTTCAACTGGTATTCTTATTGATGATGCTTTTCTTACAGAAAAGTGAAAGCTACCAAAACATCTGTTAAAAATGAAGGCAGGTTAGAAAATAAACAGTTCAATAATATAAATATGTGGGATTAGGTATTCATGTATATAAATGAATATAAAAGAACAGCACAAGCATGTGGGAACAATACCAGAAAGGCTAAGGCACAAAGGGACTCAGACATTGTAATGCGGAGTGTCATATTGCCTAACTTTTAGGCACCTAAAAATCACTTGGACAACACTGTGATCTACAAAGCCTGAGTTAGGTGCCTAGGCTCCCTATATAGTGAATGGGAAGAGATCAGAGCTTACCTCTCATGTGAGTGCCCCAATCACTGGATTAGAGTCATTCCCTCTATCTCCACCCCTCACCCCATGACTGTTTAAGTATTTATCCGCAGGGGAACAGGATGGAAGGAACACAAGCCAGAAAAGGGAAATAGGTTAAAAATAGTTAGATAATTTAGATATATTCAAGTGGGCAGGGTTTGAAGAAGTTCTCTCTAGAATACATAAGGAGACAGCTGAAGTAATCTTGGATAACGGAGGAAGGGTGAAGTCCCAGACAACCGGGAAAGGACAAAAATATAGTACCTATCTTTGAAAAGGAGAGCAAAGAGGAGCCAGGGAATTATAGACTGGTAAACCCAACTTCGATACAACTTTTAATCTGATCCTTGCAGGGGTTACTGATCAGTATAATATTATTACCCAACTCTTGTATAGCTTTTCTTATCCATTGGTCTTAAAGCACTTTACAAAGGAGATCAATAGGATTGTCTCCATTTTAAGCATGGGGCAAATACAAAGTTACCTTTAGAGAGTAATTACAAATAAATCCCAATGTTTCTAAATACTGATGATTCAAAACTCAAGTTACCTGAATTTATTTCCTCACTTCTAAAGTTTTATAGTATCAACATTAGTTTGTTCAAAACTATGACATTGCTAGGGTTTTGGAGACTTTCATAAAACCTGGGGCTTACCTGTAGTAGAATGAGCAGTAAAGCTGAATTCCACAACATGTCACATTATAACTATCGCATCACATTCTCCAAAAGAAATCTGACCCATCTGTTGCTTTCCATATAAAAGTAGAAACAGCTCTCAAATTAGTATTAATCAGAATTGTACAAATGTTTTCCTCTTATGTTCTCACAGTTCACTATGGCTCCTTTGAAAATTTAAAAGGCAATCCCTTTATTTTCCAGAATTGTTTTTTCCCCCATTGTGCATTGAGGTGAAAACAAGAACTAGCTTGCTGTCAGGTTCGATTTATATGGATCCCTCAAATAAGGAGCGACAAGGGTTGCTTTGCATACAACTTTGTTTTACTTGCAACAATCTATACATCATCAGTTACAATTTAAAAAAATCACCATTCATTCTTATTTAATACAACGATTTAACTACTTAAACACAATCACAATTACAACTATACAATTATATTTACAAAGCTAGCTTACACTATAGGATTATACTTATGCTATTATACTTACACTGCAATGGTGAGGTTTGTCAGCAGCAAAGCAGCACTCCAATTCTATTAGTAGGATTCCCGGGTTTTCATCTGAGTGGAAAATGCCGTCACACTCAGGTTACACAGCCACACGCTCTATACTTAGGTTTTGAGCGGCAAACTGGGGAGAGATGGTAGGTAGATCAAGCCTGCACGTAGAGCTATTCTGGTGCCCTTCCAAGATATGGGACATCTCCAATTTACCTTTTGTTTATGATCACCTTATATTCTCTTCCTCACAGCTATATGCCCACTTTTTAGCCAATTATGAAGTTCCTAAGAGCGATGAGGTGATTGGGGGCTGCACCCTGACACAGCAAAACTTGATTTTATTTTTTCTTAATTGTCCAGCTGTTTGCTGTTGATAAAGAATCACCCATTGCAATACATGTCTGAATACTATTTAAATGACATTTACTGAGTTTCGAGTAACAGGTTTACCAAAGCCTTCAGGTTACATACTGATTGCATTTTGATTGCGTTCAGTACTTAACGCCTGCTGGGGTTCTCCCAGTGCTTGTCACAGAGATTTTGTTGCAATACAGGAATGGATACTATTTAAA
This sequence comes from Mesoclemmys tuberculata, assembly GCA_007922155.1. Lineage (NCBI taxonomy): Eukaryota > Metazoa > Chordata > Testudines > Chelidae > Mesoclemmys > Mesoclemmys tuberculata. Next base: position 29,492,144 of record ML675629.1, on the reverse strand, counting down.
TGAAGTTTCACAGAAATTTTGTTGTAATACATGGATGGAGGTTGTTACAAAGCAGTTAACATTTTACACCTCGGCCCAATGAGTTTACACCTCTACTAATTTAAAATGGAGTTGGGTCACTTTAATTATAAAATGAAACAATGTTACAACATGCATAAACTAAATTTATTTGGATTACTCAAATTCTTGGTTTCTGTGAATGAAAATCTTAATACTTAACAATGTTAAGTATAGACAAATCTTTACAAAAACATCCATAAAAGAAACTAACAGCTGCCCATGAATATTGCATTAAAAACCCCATGTTTATTTCCATAGATGACAGCTTTTTCCAACAGATAGGTTTTCTAAATTAATAATGGTACTGCCATAGCCTGTTATGCAGACCATTTGGAGTATTTTATTTTAGAGAACTTAATTACTACTAACAGACTGACACTTGTGTAATAGTCTTAGGACCAACATTTATCTCTGTAGATTATCACAAACATTTTGTATAATACTCTGGAATTGTTAGGGTTAGATTTAGAGACACTCCTACAACAGTTTGAGTTACTGTTTCAGAAAACAAAACCTACAGCAACAAGGAAAGAAATAAAGTTAAAATTTTAAATTAATCTATAGACCATAAAATATCAGCATGAATTAATCTAACAATCACTTTGATTAATCTGTTCTAATGAATAATTGTGGGAGTTTTCCAACTAAGCATTTTACCTGAAAACACATTTTGTCTCTAGAGAAGCACTTGACCTGTAGAGAAATATCTGATAATTTCCCTAGAAATAGGGAGCTTGTTTCATGCCCTTTATATGGGATGCACCTGTGGGTGGCCCAGGGTCCAGCCCCTGATAGGGGAGGAGATATAAAGGAGGTCCTGGGAGTTTATTGTGAGAAGGAGTTTGTTTGTAGGGAGTTAAGTTAGGCTAAGATCATAGAAAGAAATTTATTTATTGGGATTTGTAGGAAAGTTGTGGGTTTTTTTTGGTGTTTTATGGGCTGCCTTTCAACAAATGATTGTAAGATATTTAGTGAGAGATGTTTGTTAATTTATAATTGAACTTTTGCACTTTTTTATGTAGTGCTGTTAACACACACAAGTGGAATCATTTGTCTTCTGCTTGTTCTCCCTTCTTAACCTGGCACCACCCATGTTAGACAGTTATGATATGAGTGAAAATGAACCAGGCTTTTAAAAGGTTTTAATATAACAAAACAGAAGCTGCATTCTGAAGAGCTCATTTCATGAAAAGGAGAAAACTCTTTATGAATAGAAAATGAACATTTCCTTCACTAAAATATTAGACCAAGGAAGATTTATACTACATTTTATTTAGGGGTCTTGTATTCAAATCCTTCTGAAGTCTTTGGAAACTTAGATATGTAGCCTGGATCTGTGCAGTTTGCTGTTAGAAGCATCTGATATTTCTCATACTTGATTAATATTTTTATGGACTACAAGATCAAAAATAAATACCTTGAAACCATCTAAGCATGCACACATCTAGCTTAAGTAAATCATGTTTTTAATACATTTTCCTTCCTCCTCAGTCCTTCTGATTGTTCTACACCCACTGGTTACAACTTGTATTAGTTAGAATGTAAGCACTTTGGGGGTGGAGCTGTCTTTTACTCTTTGCACATTTGTCACACTAGGGACCTGATGGGATTTCTACACAAAGCTTCTATGTGATAAGTAAATACTATCCTATAAGCACCTCTAAATGATGGACATCTACATTTGTCCCATACAGATCCCAGAATATCTGCATCCAATCCACCTTTAAAAAGACTTTGTAGTACAAATGCCAGTGCCAGCAATACCAAAAGAAAAGCACACGACTGTTACACAGCTGAAAGGAAAATAAAAAGTGTGTTGACATGCAACACTGAGTTATTTCACTTCAATTTCTGGATGGTCTTAAATGTAGTCCCACATAGAACATAAATTGCACTAAACTAATCCCAGCATGAAGAAGGCAGGGATAAATTGCAGTGACATCTGCATCCAAAAGCAGAGGTTGTACCCTTCTCACCAAGTGCAGCTGGGAAAAAAACTGCTCCTGCTGCTAGCTCAGCATCCATTAACAGCAGAGAATGCAATGCACACTACCAACACGAATAAAAAGTGGTAGGAACACAACCTTGTTTTGTGGGGTAAATAGTAATCTCCACTATTTAATGTGATTGATTTCCCAATCTGTTCCCATTAGCTAATTCTTTTCTGGAATGAGCCTTGGGTGGTGAACCTTTGGTCAGAAGCCTTCCTCAAAGACCCACTCTCAGCCAGACAGTGGGTAAATCATTCAGCTAGTGCTGGGGACACTTTTCATAAGAGAGTTTTTCTGTCCTGATGGCTATCACCCATTACTATCCACAGAAATCTCTTGGAAACAAAGAAACAGAAATTTCTTTCTTGAGGGCATATTCAGGATTGTAAGTTCTTTGAGACAGGGACTGTGTTGTTGTTCTGTGTTTGCACAGCACCTAGCACAATGGGATCCTGGGTGCTACCATAATAACTATAATAATGCTGAGAAGGAGCAACTTAAAAACTGATAAAGGGAAATATTCAGTAAATCATGAGATTGTAGTACTAACTGCTGCAGGATATCGAGGCCAAGCATTTAGTAACAATCGAGATAACAAGGATATCCAGAGTTAGAACAGTTAATACAATCAAAGAGTTTTGGAAGGGGTCATAATTAAAGGTTTAGAGCAATCTGTAACTCTGAGCAATTAGGATCAGACCTTCATGGGGGCAGATTATCCCTTGTCTGACTACTGTGCGGATTTTCCCCTCTTCCCTGAACCATCTATTGCTTGCCACTATCAGAGACAAGATACTGGGCTCTATGGACCATGGGTCTCATGCAGTATGGCAGTCCTTATGTTCCTAACTTTCAAGAAGTGACTCCTTCTGTCCTGTCATCTCTTGAAGTAACGATCATGAAATTTAGATACCATCTATAGCAATTTTAAAAAAATTCAAAACTGTTAGACAGATTCTCTGCCTTTTATGTTTTGACCTTTAATAATTAGATAATTTACTAGATTATGTGACAGTTCATACGACAATAATAACACAAAGGTGTATATCTGGTAGTGTTCTCTAACTGGATGAAACGTTACCAGGTTACATTAGTGCAATTAATCTGACAACAGTTGTCCTGTGACTTAATTCTGATATTTCTTTTAATGCCAAAAAATAAAATCAATAGTTTCGTTATGAGCATATTTTTGTTTCCACATCAGAAGGGTTCAGCATTTCTGGAAGTACTTTCAATGTTAGCTACATTGTTTTTACTTGCACTCTGAGCCTACGGCCAAAACGTTATTTTGTCTTTAAAGAGAATGCACCGGTGCCAATATCTGTTGAACAGTTTGAAGACCAAAAATGTTCTACAGCTGCTCTGCCATGTGGGAACTGAGTCCTGAATTGAATTGGAGGAGTGGAACGCATGTTTATTGCTTTAAGAGATGGAATGGTGTTGTAGTTCAAGGTGGTCCTATCAAAAAGACTACCAATTTTAAACATGGGGGACTGAGGGAATTTAGTAAAGTCTCATTCTCTTGTACCTTGCATGGGTGTGAAGGACTTTTCTGGATTACAAATCTAGGCATAGTGAAGAGTACGGGCTCCATGTGGCTGCTATTCCTCCGTGGGGAGTGGGTGGGGGACACACAAATGTAGGGAATGGGCAAAGTCTTGGCTTCTCCCTCCCCAGTGCCCTGGAACTGGGAAGACATGCTGGAGGATGTAAGATGCACCCTGTAAAGACCTGCATTCAATTATATCTCCCCAAGAGCAAGGGAGGAGCAAGGAAGGAGTTGTGACTCTGAGTTCACCATTCTTTCCCAGGGTTCCTCCTGCAGCAGTATACCTAGAGCCCCCCTACCCCCCTTTTGCAGGGCTTAATTGTAATCTAGCCCAAAGTGAGCAATTGACAGATTATTTATTGCTCTGTTCCAGATAGAAAAGGCCAAAGAAAAATAATTTGAAAAGCAGACGTCTGTGGGACTGGAGATGCTTAAATAGCAGTGAACTAGGGCTGAAAGTAGACAGCAATTTAAATGTGATCTTTATTATATGGGAACAATGAAAGCCAGTATAATTATGTTCTGTATACGTAGTCCCCCTAAAGAGCAAGAGATGCCAGGCTGCCCTAGACCTAAAGCAACCAGATAATTACATGATATACAGAAGATTTAAAATAAGTCATTTGGTTTTTGCAGCTGCAGAAATATAGAGACAACTAGTAGCAATAACTGTAGAGTGAGTGAATTTTAATGTCACTTACATATTCATATACAAATCTCCCAAGACATATTTAAGAAAATAGAAAATTCTCATTGCTTAAGTGGATTGAATTTTACAGAAGTAGAAGTTATAGATGGTGTCTGAATTAATGGGACGAAATACCCATCCCCTACTATATCTAGATTGTCTGAAAAAAGCCCTCTTCTGTAATTCTGAGGTCTTTCTCCATGTCTTCTCTGGTTTGTTACAGAGGCAAGGTGGGTAAGATATTATCTTTTATTGGACCAACTTCTGTTAGTGTATGGACAAATTTTCAAGCTACACAGAGCTTTTCTTGAGACCTGAAGAAAAACTGTGTCTTGAAAGCTTGTCTCTCTTACCAACAGAAGTTGATCCAATAAAAGATATTACCTCAAGAGAATACAAAAACAAGTTCGTTAAATGATGTGCTAAAGTCACATGTTCTAACAGCAAGAGACATTCTACTTTTACTGGCTTAGCTCCACTCATATTCCTTGATGATATGATTGGCAACTTGATGTAACCAGAGCATGTATAAAACAATTTCTCCTCAAAAGATCATTCAGAAGGTCACTTCAAATGTGGTTTTAGCCAAAAACCATACTGAAAGAGTTTCTCCTAGAGGAACTTGACTTCTTCTTGTGAAGAACCCAAATACAGATCATGCCAGGACTCTGTAGGTGGTCCTGGCCTGAGTAGGGATGTAGCTATGGATAAATGCCTAGGTTGATAGATCTGTTTGCTGAGTTACCTGCCCCACCCACAACTATGGACTCTAAAGTTGGCTTATAAAAGGCAAAATTTAAAATCCCAAGGATTCTTCTGTCATTTCCACTATACTATTTTTTTCCACTATATTTTCACTATAACAGATATTTTTCCTCCAGTGATTCACTGCAAGGCATTTTTGATCTTCCACTGACTTTATCCTAGTTGTTCACTAGTTCATCCAGGAAGATATAGATACAGGTATTGCTCTATGCATAATAAAGTTTACCTCAAGGGATGTGGTGGATTTTCTAACACTTGGAGTCTTTGATCAAGATTGGAAGTCTTTTTAAAATGTACGTTCTAGTTCTGCCACAGGGTATCAGGCTTGGTGCAGGAATCACTGGGTGAAATTCTGTGGCCTGTTTGATTCATGAGGTCAGACTAGATGATCATAATACTCCCCTTCTTACCTTACCTCTATGAAAGATTCAAATTTTAGCTATAGATTTCCTAAGGGAGTTCATTGGTAGGACTCCAGTCAAATCATATACCGTTGCTTCTATTCATTAGGGGTTGTCAGCTCCAACATAGCAGTAGAAATAGACCTCCTCAGAATCTTAATATAGGAGTTGAAAGCCTCTGCACACCTCTATTTGAATTTCTTGCTGCCCATTATACTGCATTCCTAAAATCTAGTATGGCTGTAGGGTAAGGGGTGATCTTGTGGTTAAAGCATTGGATGGAGACTTGAAAAATCTAGGTTCAATTCCCATCTCTAGCACAGCCTTCCCAACCCTGGGCAAGACACTTAATTTCTCTGTACTTCAGATTGCCATCTGCTATAAAAGGGGGTGATAGTACCTCTTTTCTCTTGTTTCATAGTAGGGACTATGTTTACAATGTGTTTGTACAGTTTATAGCACAATGGGTTCCTGACCCTGTTTGGTGCATCTACGCACTACCATACAACAATTACTACTACTTCTACTTCTACTAATATTATAGTGATTAAGATCAGTTCCCTGGTCCATCCAGTTCTCTTGTCCCAGTATTTCCTTTTAAAAAGGGAGGTGCTTACATTCCCTCTGTTGCCAGAGCAATAATATTTTATCTGTAGAGAACAACAAAAAGGTCAGGAAAACATCTTTTGATTTTTCAGGCACCTGTTGTATGAAAGACTCTAAAGCCTCTGAGATCTATTGCCTATTTACTGGCCTCCTGTACAAAGCAGGTTTATGGAAAGAGGAACTCCTGTCCATTCAACCGCAAAACTTATTTCACTAGAGCAGTGGTTTTCCAATTCTGTTTTGCAGATTATTTCATTAGCGAGAGATACTTAAATGGACCACATAACTTCCTTCTTACTACTAGCATCATCTCTCTTTTCTGGAGGTCTTTGGACCATATATTGAGAACCACTACACTAGGTTTATGCCCTTTTCAGTGTTATCTGCTTTTGCCGTAGAACTATGTACAGTGATGATATAAAAAAGTGTCTCCACCACTCCTCTAAACATTAGGTACTTGATGTAGGGCTGTCTGTGGGTTTGGTTGTTGGCCACAAGGTTCTGAGTAGCATTATTTCTGGGATATAGTATATATCTGTCAAGTATTCCATTGTGCACTGCACCTACTGTCAGGATTGGTATATTGTAGAGTGCATAAAAGGAAATTTAGTTCTTACTCTTCATTTAGGGATACACTGGATACCCAGCGTGTGTGTGTATAAAGTAATGATGAGGTATTTTGCAAAAGTACATATATTATCTGTCTGTTTTTCTTTTAGTATCATTTTATGGTGACAGCTATGTGGAGTTGAACATTGTAGAATCGTCCTCTCGAACATCACTGCAATTACGATTTCGAACCAGCAAGCCACATGGATTACTTTTTCTTGCAGCTGGAAAAGAGGATCATTGTTTGGTAGAACTGCACTCGGGATATTTACAGGTATTTCTTTTAATTATAAAAAATAGAGGGAGCAAGTACTCATTTGCTGTGTTTATCTTTGGAGTCATAGAGTTTAAAGCCATAAGGAACTACCAAGTCATTTAGTCTGACCTCCTGTACATGACAGGCCACAAAACTCCATGACTACATGATTCCATGAAGTCACCTGAAACCATCAAAGCACTATAGCTCTCAGGTGAGTAATCTGTTGTGTGCCACAGGCAGAGAAGAGAAGGGACCAAGATATACCAATGCCTGAGGCCCCTGCGATGGCAGGGAATTGATAAAGTAAGTTATACCCAGATAATCCAGGGAAGTGAACCACATCCCATGCTGCAAGGAAAGGCAAAAACCCCGCAAGGTGTGACCAAAAGGGAAATTCCTTCCCAACCCTGAATATGGCAGTCAGTTAGATCCCGAAGCATGTGAGCAAGAACCAGCAAGCCAAGCATCTGAGAGAAAGAGTGCTCAGTGCCACCTTAGAGCCTTGGCCCTGCTCACTGAGTGTCCTGTCTCCAACTATGGCCATCTCTAATGCTTCAGAGGAAGGAGACAATCTTCCTTCCGAGAATACACTGAGATGAAAATTTCCTTCCTGTCCCCTACAGTTGACTAGCTGAAGCATAAGATTTTAGGAACATAAGACATAAAGGGAGCCTCCAGGCCTGCCAAATGCAGCCCCCACACCACTACAGGCAACCTTGTCATACAGTCCCACTCATAAATTTATCTAGATTGGTCGCAAAGCTGATTGGGTTGTTTTTCCCTACTCCTCTTATTGTGAGGCTGTTCGATAATCCTCTGATGGTTAGAATCCTTCTTCTAAGTTCCAGCTCAAATTTATTCATTTCCAGTTTATACCCATTTGTTCCGGTGCTGTGCCAACATTATCCTTAGCTGAAATAGCTCTTCTTTCTCTTTGGTCTTTATCTCCCTGATAAATGTATAGAGAGCAATTAAATCCCCTCTCAGCCGTCTTTTTGTAGGCTAAACAAGCCAGGCTTTTTTAGTCTCCTGTTATAAGATAGATTCTCCATTCGATCATCCTAGTAGCCCTTCTCTGCACCTGTTTCAGTTTGAATTCATCTTTCTTCAACTTGTGTGAACACAATTGTCTAGAGTATTTTAAATGAGATCTTACTCAGTGCCTTGTCCTATCTCTACTGGAAATACTTCACCTAACACATCCTAAGATTGCGTTTGCCTTTTCCACAGTTGCATCACATTAGTAGCTTATAGTTATCCTGTGATGGACTAATACACTTAGGTGTCTCGCCTCCTCTTTCACTTTCAACTGTTGAGCCCCCAGCTAATAGCAGGAATTTGTGTATGATCTTGCACCTTTGAAAATTTTGATCACGGCAGAACTGAAAACAGTCCCTTCCTGCTTTTGCATCTGACCCAGACTAAACTTGTGTTGGCAGGTAAAGCTTCCCAAAATTTATAATGGGTTTGGATTTCAGATTGTGGTGTTGGCCCATCCATAACAATAATAAATGTTTGTGCTTGTTGTTTGAAAATGCAATGATTGAAGCTTAAATTGAGCAGCTGTCAAAACATTAAGTACTACTTGTTTCTTTGAGAGACACACAATTAACTTATTCTTCATCCATCCACTCACCAATTTTCATCATTAAAATTTCATCTCTTACAGTTGAGAATGAACTTTGGAGCAGGGGAACGAGTGCTGCGTTCTCAACGGAGTTCCCGGCTAAATGATTTAGCCTGGCACCTGGTTGAACTACATCACGAAAATGATAATGTCACACTGGTAATTGATAAATATTATAGAACTAGTACAAAAATGCCTGGGATTCTATATCAATTAAACATTGAACATGGACTCTTCATCGGTGGAAGGGGTACCCTAGATGTTCCTTACCTCGATAGAGCACTAACCAATTTCCGAGGATGTATCGATGATGTGTTATTTAATCAGCATGAGATCCTAGTGTCCCTGAGACCTTATCCTGGGTTCAGAAATGTTCATGAAGTGTCCCTGGGATGCAGTGATGAATTCTTTGCAGGTGAAGATGAGCCTATCAGTTTCTTTAGCTCCAAATCCTATGTTTCTTTCCCGCTATGGAATGTTCAGAGTGAAGGACACTTGGAGTGTGCAATGCAGACCTCAGCTCAGCGAGGTTTGCTGCTTTATAATTCTGGACGAGCAGGAGATTTCATTGCAATGGAAATTGAGGATGGACTAATTAAGGCCCATATTGGAAAGAGTAAAAGTAGAATGCAGCTTTCCTCTCTTCATTCAGTCAGTGATAACAAGTGGCACTCCATTGAGCTAAAATTTACTGCACAATATTTGCAGCTGATGATAGATGGAGAAATAGTGAAAACATCACTGCCTTACCACAGCAAGATACCCCTTCTTAAAGGACCACTTTTTGTAGGTGGTGTAGATGACAGCACTCGGACAGAAGTGACAAAGTTAGAGCTAACGTCTGTTTCAGGAAAATATGCCAGAGGAGGATCTTTCAAAGGTTGCTTAAGAGACCTGAAAGCCAATTCAGAAAAGAGATCATTAAAGAATGTTCTGGTTACAAAGGATGTTTCAGCTGGATGTAAAACAGAGAATTCTTTTAATAAAAATTCTCCTGTAGTGACAACCGAAAAGCCTCCTGTTGTAACAGCAGCCCCCACTTCCATCAATTTTCCTGAAATCTCCAAACCCCAAGGCAAAGAGGATAGTGGCCATTTCTTGGTTCTAAATAACCTGATTGTTCCAGAGGGTGGACAAGCTTCACTTGAATCTAAACATATTAAAGTAAATTTAGAGTTTAAGAAATTAGGGATTCGTCAGTCACAGATCCTTTTTAAAATAAAGGAGCAGCCCTCTCATGGTGACTTGAGATTAGGTGTTGAACCAGAACAGGAGGAGGGCACATTTACTATGTTAGACCTGTGGCAAGGAAGAGTTCTGTATGTCCATGATGGCTCTGAGGACACTTACGATTATTTTACTTTTTCCATTTCTGCCAGTAGCAAAAAGGACATGCCTCCATATCTGCAAGGAAATGAGCAGCATGTGTTTAGGGTTATTGTCACTCCGACAAATGATGCTCCTGAACTTATGCTCCCCAAGGGAAACTTATTTGTTTTGTTAGAGAACTCAAAGAAACGCTTGACTGCTGACCTAATAAAGGTTTCAGATCAAGACACAGACTCTGCAGATCTCAGTCTTTCAGTACTTGGAAATCTGAATACAGATGCAGGATTTTTAGAGAATTCCAAGAATCCGAGGAGAGCTGTTACTACTTTTTCTAATGAAGACTTAAAAGAAGGCAACATTTTCTTTGTCCACACTGGTGTCAAGAACTCGAGGATTGTGCTGCGAGCAAATGATGGAGAGAAAGTGAGCAACACTGTCGTGTTGCGTGTCATGGCTATTCCTTTGGATTATAAAGTGGTTAACAACACAGGAATAAACGTGCTACAAGGCAAAGCTGCTTTGATCACGCTCTGCCACTTGGCAGTTGAAACAAATGCCATCCACCAAGAGATAGAGATACGATATGAGATCACAGAATCACCCCAATTTGGTGAAATTCAGAGACATTCTAGTGGAGAGTGGAAGCAAGTAAACACTTTTTCTCAGCGCTCCATTGAGCGCAACCGTTTGAGATACTATAGTATTTTCAAAGAAATGCAGATGGAAAATGTTACAGATCACTTTAAATTTAAGGTTAGCATTGAAAACAAAATCAGTGATGAGCTTACGTTTTCAGTCACCGTGAAATGGTTGAGGTATAATTTATTGAAACATGTTCCGCTAGAAATTGAAAAAACAAAAAAGAAATGCCTAAATTCAGATAATCTTTTGGCTGTGATAGTGGATACAGATATACCTGAAAATGAACTTAATTATAAATTGCTGTCCTTACCCAAGAAAGGGAAAATGCTCCTTAACAACCAAGCCTTGAAAAAAAATTCAACTTTTAGCCAAAAAAGCATTACAGATCATGAAGTAGAATATGAATTAATCAGTAGACCCCATGAGAACACTCAGGATTCATTTAGATTCCTAATTTTTACAAAGTATTTGGAGTCAAATGTCTATGATTTCAAAATCAACATTAAAGCAGATCTCACAAGCATTATTTTGACAAACAATGGCTTGACCATAACCGAAGGTGAAGGAGCACTAATAACAAAAGCCAGATTGTTTGCAAGAACCCTGGATAATAAGGCCTTTCAATATAAAGTTACAAAGAGTCCTCAACATGGAAAGTTAAAACTAATTAATTTTTCAGATTCACCAGAGAGTAATGATAACCTCACCACTTTCACTAACCAAGATATAATGGGTGAACGGCTTATGTATGTCCATGATGACTCTGAGACTATGTATGATGAATTTCTTGTCATAGTATCCGCCAAAGAATCAGGAGAATGGGTGAGCTCTGCTCCAGAAACAGAGCTTTTATCAGCAGAGATTAGATTCAATATTTCTGTTGAATTGAAGAATGATGAGAAACCAGTACGTGTGGTTGATAAGGTATTTCACGTAGTTAAGAATGGGCAGCGTTTATTGACCTTGGCAGACCTATGCTACCATGATCCTGATTTTGATTTTGATGATGGGCAGTTGCTGTATACTAGGCGTGGCATTCCTAATGGGGACTTGACTCTAATGAATGATACCACTCATAGACTCTATCAATTTAAACAAGAGGATCTGGAGCAAAAGCGAGTGCTATTTACACACAGTGGTGCAGATTATGGACGCTTTGTGTTATTTGTAACTGATGGCAAACACTACACGTCTTCACTTCTGGAAGTGAGTGCTTCAGATCCCTATATTCGACTGGCTAACAATACAGGCTTATTGGTCCAAAAAGGAAAAGAGAGAACTATTACAACAGCTAACCTTAGTGCCATCACAAACCAAGACATTAGAAGGGATCATGAGATTACTTATGAGATATTCTCATCTCCAAAACATGGAAGAATCTATGTAAATAAACTAGCAACAGATTCCTTTACCCAACTTGATCTAAAAAGGGGACGTGTAAGTTATACGCATGATGACAGTAACAACCTTGTTGACACATTTAACTTTACAGTTCATGCTAAAGAAATCCGTCTGGATGCTGGAATGTATGTTCGTATGTACTTGGAAAGCCATCAGTATCCACCAAAGATTGTCCACAATAACAACCTGTTAGTTGAAGAAGGAAAACCAGTTAAAATCAGTAAGGGTAAATTGCAGGTGAGTTAAAATTTAGCTTTAATCTTCTATCTGTAACAGATTTTTCTTTCTTTCTTTCTTTTTCTTTCTTTCTTTCTTTTTCTTTCTTTCTTTTTCTTTCTTTCTTTCTTTCTTTCTTTCTTTCTTTCTTTCTTTCTTTCTTTCTTTCTTTCTTTCTTTCT